>CM045743.1:39106439-39188939 GCA_024760905.1 Plotosus lineatus | reverse complement strand
CCTTAACCCTCCATTGCTCAGTTGCATAAATGATAAATGACCGCCACTCTGGGTAAAGGCACCAGCTACATGCCATACATGTAAATGTCTGTCTCGTGTCCGTCCATGCATGCCACAGGAAACCCAATTAGTCTGCCACGTCCCCAAGTTGATGCTGATTGGCGGTTAAGTAATATAGGCTTATAATAATGTTTACATTTTAATAGGTCAAGAGATGCACTCACTCACTCACTCACTCAGTCATTTGCTGCTATGTTCTCTCCATGCTTGCATGGATTTCCTCCCACAGTCCAAAGCCATGCACACTAGGCTAATTGGCTGTTCCATTTTGCCTCTCGGTGTGAGTGTGGTGTTGGTCCTGTAATGGACTGGCAGGCTGAGATGGGCTCTAACATGCCCCTAATAGGTTTAAGCGGTCCTTCAGAAAGCAAAGCTGAGTAACAAGGCTAGAGTCAGAGGTGCAATATTTCATTGACCTCTAGAGGGGGGTAATGATTAGATGATTGATGATTAGTTGACACAGAAACAGGCATCCGATCTTCTAACATCAGGACCACCTACAAAGTGTTTAACAGGTCCAGTAGTCCTGTTATTCAAGATACAGCAGCCCGAAGAGTAAAGTCGAACATTTTACTCCTGTATCTTCATACCTGCTTCATCCTGCTTCAGGTTTTGGAGCTTCTTCTGGGAGCACCAGGTGAGATGTGAGATGGGAATATAACTTGAATTAGACTCTATGTAAGGAACTTTGCCATTATTTTTATCCAAATTTGAAACCAAAATTTGGCGAACGATGCCTTTTTATTCATTCATTTTTTTCGAAGCCACTTCATCCTAATTAGGGTCGTAGGGAGGCTGGTGCCCACTCCGATCGATGGGTACATGCAAACGCCACACAGAAACGCCCAAGCTAGGAATCGAACCCAGGCACCTTTTTTTTTGGGGGGGAGGGGTTCCCCATCCCCCCCCCCCATTTTTCTCGCTAATTTAGTTGTATCCAATCGAAAGTATGCACACTGCAAATGACCCACCCCTTCCAGTGACGTGCAATGCAAGGATCCAGCTTCTTTTTGAACTGCGCCGCATGTGCATGTGTATTTGGTTGTGGTCTAACACACTTGAAGGGAAAGCGCTATCCGCTCTCTCGTACAAATGAGCTCACACACGCCCATGATTGGCTGGTGATCACTGTGAATGACAGCGAAGTGAGTGTTTGCCATCTGTCCCTCCCATGACAACTCGGCCAATTAGCTACCGTGGACTCCCAGCTACGGACGACTGTGGTATTAACCCAGATTTGAACTTGAGATCTCAGGGTTAATAGATGCGCGCCTTGTTGATGTGACACTCCAGAGCTAAACCCAGCTGTACCATGCCCTGAATGCCCAAAGTAGCATTTAAACATATCAGTGAAATATCCTTTTAGCTTGTAAATGTGGTGGCACAGTGGCGTAGTGGTTAACAAGAAGGTCCTGGGTCCATGCTCGAGAGTTTCTGAGTGGAGTCTGCATGTTCTCGCCATGCTTGCATGGGTTTCCCTTGGTTACAGACCACCCAAAGACATACACGTTGGCCTAACTGGCTGATCCCAGTTGACCCTCGATGTGAGTGTGAACGGTTTTGTATATGTTTTGAACCTGTGATGGTCTTGCGAGATGCACCCCACCTTTGCACAGTGTCAGTTGAGATGGGCATCCAGCTGACCCCAGTAAGGTGAGGCAGTTTAACAGATGAGCAGGTGAAGACTTGAGTTATTGGACATGGAACCGGATTGTAAAATGGACTTTTTTTTTTAAATCTGGTTGGATTGAACGGTTCTTAAAGATTGAGATAATATCATTACCTCCCCCCTCAAAAAATACGTATGAGCCCAATTCATGTGCCATATCCTTCATAAACCAAATTTCCATCCCTATAAATGATTGTCTTGTTTGATAACACTGTTCATGATAATTAAGATATTTAACCCCAAACCCACCACCACCACCAAACAACCATGAGCGTGCTCCTTTAATTGCAGCTGACCATGCATACAGGGATTCATACACTCATTTAGATTTAGGAGTAATTTGGGGGCCTAATGGTCAGAAAAGCAAATTTGGCGCCCAAACCAGCAGGAAAAGTGTGTGTGTGTGTGTGTGTGTGTGTGTGTGTGTGTGTGTTCACTTCAGATGGGCTAAATGCAGAGGTAATAATTTCCCTGGCGGGATTAATACGGTATAGAAAATAATAATAATACAGTGATCCCTCGCTACTTCGCACTTCAGTCCATCGTGGGTTTTTCAAAAATATTCATCGAAAAATAAGGAAATTAAGGAAAAATAGGGGAAAGGTTTAGGAAAATGCCGCAAAAAGGCCAATTATTATTCAAAAAAACCCACAAACAAACAAAACCAACCCAACAAAACTACTTACATTTTTATGTGCGGTGCGCATCTGTGTGTGCGCACATCTGTATGTGTGTGTATTTATATCTTATGTATTATTTATGCACGTTTAATTGTTATTACAAACAGGGGCAGTGGTGGTCTAGTGGTATAGGGCGCTGGATCACTGATCCAAAGGTTGGGGGTTCGAGTCCCACTCTCCACAAGGTTGTCACTTTCCCCCCAGTGCGGCTAACTGGGTTATCAAAGGCGGGCCATGTCTGTCACTGTCTATGGTGAGAGGCATGTAAAAGAACCATTGCTGACTTTCGTAAAGAGTAGCTGCAAAGTCGTCAGCGTGTTTCTGTCCCTTGCGAAAAGGGTTGTGACAGGAAGGGCATCCGACGTAAAAACCTCTGCCAAATCAAACGTGCGAATCAGATGATTCGCTGTGGCGACTCCTGAGAAAAGGGAAAAAGCCGAAAGGAAGACAGACAATTGTTATTACAAACATTTATAGCTTTGAATATGTATTTATTGATATTATAGACACACATACGTGTACGTATACGTCAGTCGGTGGGGGGGGGGGGTCTCGGTGGTCACAGGGGTCTCGGTCCCCATTAACCGCAGAAAGTGAGGAATCTCTGTAATAATACTACTAATAATAATATTAATCATAATCATCATAATTTATACAGCATCTCCCAGGAGGTGACAGGACCTGGGTTGAAACATGATGCACTGTATACATGCAGAGATCAGGATCATACTGGGGATTCTATCTACTAGTATGAAGCACAACAGTATTTCCAAAAACAAAGCTAAAACAAAAAAAACAAAGCTAAAACCGAGCAAACTTCAGGTAGAACAGGATAACGTTAAAGCAGTGCTTCTCAATTATTTTCTCTGGCGCCCCCTCTAGGAAAAAAAAACATTTCATAACACTGCACCGAAAACGACTATAAATACTGTAGTATTATTTTTCTGTAAAATTATTAGTACACCTCTGCATAACATTGTATCGTTATTAACATTAAAAACAAAAAACAAAGAAATATAATTCAACTTACAATAAAGAAAAAAAATCATTGACATTGTTTTTTTTTAATCTGTAGTAGAAAATTCACCAATGTGCCTGAAATTAAAAAATACATCCTTAACTCATTCAATTTATTTATGTGTTAATATCTCCGTCTCTCTCTCTCTCTCTCTCCACCTTTCTCTTCGTTCCTGTTAGAAATGTTTCCGTGTTGTTTCTTGAGGGGTTGTTTATGGTCGACACTATCCAGCGCCCACGCTTTCCCAGTCCCCTCCAGCAACTGCCTAAACCTCCTAGATGTCGCTGTAAAATCCCCAAGCAATTAACTTTAGCCTCTAGATGTCGCTATAACAAACTATAATTGCATAAATAATTTAATTAATTGAATCACCTCCCTCACACCTCACAGACGACATTTAAAACGCGCAGCTAATTTCTTGTTCGGCACGTTCAACATGTCTTGGAGGTACATCTATTAACTTTTATTTTCGTAGTGATAATAGGTGGCATACATAGCAATAAATTTGTTGCGCGTTTTGAATGACGTCTGTGAGATGCAAGGGAGGTGATGAAGAATTCTTCTATTTATTTATTTATTTATTTATTAAAACGGAAAAAGCCGAAAGGAAAAGAAGAAGAAGAAGAAACAGCTATTTGGTCAAGGCGACATCTAGAGGCTAACGTTAATTGCTTGGGGATTTTACAGCGACATCTAGAGGTTTTGGCAGTTGTTGGAGGGGACTGGGAAAAAGTGGGTGCCGAATAGTGCTCGCCGTTGTTTACTGAACTTCATATCATTTTGCTCGTGCGAAAAACCACCACACCATAGTACAACAATTAGAGCGCCACTGCCAACTCGTGGAGTGGAGGTGCAATTACACTTAATCCTCGTACACTATTTCCAGAAAAGCATGTTCCAAAGGGTCATATGCGCCCCCCCTGGCATCTGCACCCCCCCCAAGGGGGATGCGTCCCACTATTAGAGCAGCACTGTGTTAAAGGGAAGAGTGCAGCATTTGCACTTTGCATCTCAGCCGACTCTCTGTGAAAGCGGGAAACATCATGAACAGTTCACCAGGGCCAACACATACATACACTACCATTCACATCTTGGTGCAATTTGGAACAGCCAATAAACCCAATGTGTATGTCTTTGGACTGTCTGAGGAAACCAGATTATCTGGAGGAAACCCATGCCAGACAAAAGAGAACACGCCCACAGAAACGTCCTCACCTACTGAGCCAAGAACTCGAACACACAACCTTCTTGCTGCGAGACGATCATGTACAGAAAATATTATCATGGGGTGTATGGGTTAGCATGTCCGCTTCACAGCAAGAAGGTCTCGAGGGCTCCCGAGTGGCACATCAACAAGGTGACTATTAACCCAGAGATCACAACTTGGAATACAGCTGAAAGTCACAGCCGTCCATGATTGGGAGTCCATGGGAGCTAATTGGCCAAACTCTCACGGGAGGGAGGGATGGCACACGCTCACATTTGTATCACGTAGAGTAATCACCAGTCAATTATGGGTGTCTGTGAGCTCATTCTTACAAGGGGGTGGATAGTGATTTCCCTCCGAGTGTGTTGGACCGCCACCAAATATACATGCACTGCAGCTTGAAAAGAGGCGGGTGACTAGCATTGCATGTTGGGGGGGGTGTAAGCTTTCACCCCTCCATAGTCAGTGGTGGTCGTGTGATAGGAACGTAATACCTGATGGGTAGGACTCGGATATGACTAAATTAGGGTAAAATGGGGGGTTTGCAAAAAAAAACAAAGGTGGTCTTGGGTTCAAGTCCCAGGCTCTGATGTTTCTTTCTAACCAGTGCTTGGACTAGTTTCCTTCAGGTACTCTGGTTTCCTCTGACAGTCCAAAGACAGTCACGCACAGGCTAACTGGTTGTTTCAAATTGTTCGTGTGTGTGTGTGTGTGTGTGTGTGTGTTTGCTGTTTACTTTATTAAATTATTTTTGAACTAACACTGTTTTAAAACATCCCATCCTGTATGCCGTGTTTTTACACTGTGTTCCAATTCAATAATATTCTTTTCCAAGTTAACCCTGCCATGGTTCCTCTTCACGCCGCCATGTTCGTACCTATTGTTTGTTTTGTAAATAGTGCAATCCATCACTGAGATGCCACCAAATCAATTACAGACGATTGAGTTCCACAATCTGAGATACCTTTTAAGTGCCTGTCCTGTTATTCCAGACACACAATAATAGACCGTATTAGGTTGCTGGTTAAAACAGACAAAGCCGAGATGGAGACAGGGAACGGTCACCATGTATACATCCAAAACTTCTTCACTTCACTTCTCCCTTAACATCCAGGGGATGTCGTTGGGGCGCCTTCATGGCGAGGCTTGGGATGATTTGGCCTGGCGGAGCCCATCCCTCTCCAGGTCGGAAACATGTTGACGGCTTTGCAGCTACTCTTTACGAAAGTCAGCAATGGTTCTTTTACATGCCTCTTACCATAGACAGTGAGAGACATGGCCCGCCTTTGATAACCCAGTTAGCTGCACTGGGGGGGGGGGGGGACAGTGGCAACCTTGTGGAGACTCGAACCCCCAACCTTAGGATCAGCGATCCTGCGCCCTATACCACTAGACCACCACTGCCCACACATCCAAAACAACACAGTACTCATCCCATGGTGTTTCCCTGGATACCGATGTATAAAGTGCCTTCAAAGTATGTTTAGCATATAAGTGGATGAGTTTCAGATGAAAACTATGATCATCTTCATAATTGCAGTAGTAGGTTTGTTAGATGAAGCATGAAAGATAATCATCAGAACGTTTTGAATATTTTTCCGCATCTATTGTCAGAGATCCAGATAACAATTTATAATTAGTACTTTACAGTGTAATAAACTATGCATGGAATAGAAGTTTTCAGTTATAGGTCTAAACCCCCTAATCTTAATTAGAGTTGCAATGAGGATGGTGCCCATCTCAGCCAATTCTGGGCAAGGGCTGGGTACACCATGGATAGCTCATCAAACCTTCACAGGATACAGGCTGACAGCAGTCCAGTGGCCTGTTCTTTTTGAAATGGCCACAGTCAGAGATAAAATAAACGTGGCTTGACTTTGATAACCCAGATAGCTGTACTAAGTGCAGGATGGTAATAGTGGGGCTTGAACCCCTGACCTACGGATCAGTGAGCCAGCACATTCATCACCAGTCCACCGCGACCTCACAGTAGAGGCAAAAGACGAAAAGAAAGGGTGTACAGAAAAGACTGGTGGAGTGAGCACAACCCGTTCGCTGGTCTTTAGCATAGCACCACAGATAAAAAAATTTGCAGGTTCTCATTAGAACTTCTTGAAAACATGAATGCAGCATGCAGGGTTTTTTTTTTTGTTTTTTTTTAATAGAGAAACAAGGTGACTGTTAAAGCCCAAAAGCTAAATGTAGGCACAATGTGGGCAGTGGTGGTCTGGTGGTAAAGGTGCTGGATCACTGATCTCAAGGTTGGGGGTTCAAGTCTCACTCTCAATGGGTTGCCAGTGCTGTTCCCCCGGTGCAGTTAACTGGGTTATGAAAGGCCAGCCATGTTTCTCACTGTCTGTGGTGAGAGGATCGTATAAAAGAACCATTGCTGACTTTTGTCATAGCCGTCAGTGTGTTTCTGCCCTATGATGGCCTGGCAAGCTATCCATGGTGTACTCTGCCCTCACTTTGAGTTGGCTGAGATGGGCGCCAGCCTCCCGTCGACCCTAATTAGAATTAAGCTTTTCAAAAAATGAATGATTGAATGTAGGCAAAGTGACCTAAAGCTCTACAATCCATCCTAGATGGCCCATCTTTTACATTTATGATATTAGGCAGAAGCCGTTATCTAGAGCAACTTGCATTTTTCTGTTATGAGAGTTAGTTCGGAGGCTTGCTCAGGGCCCAACAATGGCAGCTTGGTAGTGCAGGGATTTGAAGCACCACTCTTTGGAACTCATAGTACCACCTGAACCACCAATGCCCACATTTGACATGTATTGAACGCTGAAACGCTGATCAACTGTTTATAGAACGTTATCCTTGCAATTCCTTTGGAAAATCGTTCATTTTCTGAACCGCTTCATCCTAATTAAGGTCGCGGGCAGGTTGGCATCCATCTCAGCCGACTCCAGGGGAGGGCGGGATACACCCTGGGCAGCTCACCAGGCCATTGCCAATTTCTTGGTGTGGGCACTGATGAGAACCCAGGAAAAAGATTCCATCCTGACCTGAATGGCTTGTCTACAGTAATACTTCTAATAACTAATAAATAATTGTCTCAGATACAGGAGTCTTCTCATTAAGAACGCAGAACAGTATTTTATTCCACGGATATCGACTGATTTTTTTTCTTTCATCCCCTTCACATTCTACAAATTTCGGCTTTCATTATAGCAGACTGGTCAGCACAGGAGTTTGGACGTTCACCTCACAGCAAGAAGCTCCCGGGTTCAATTTCTGGGCTCTGGAGTTTCTGTGTGGAGTTTGCATGTTCTCCCTGTGCTTGTATGGGTTTCCACCAGATACTCCGGTTTCCTCCCTTTGTCCAAAAACAATGCACAGTAGGCTAATTAGTGGTTCTAAATCAGCCCTAGGTATAAGAGTGAGTGTGAATAGTTGGGTCTGTTTTGCTGTCTGATGTTTACTCTGCTCTCACCCTGGGGCGACTGAGATGGGCGCTATTCTCCTTGCAAACCAATGATTAAACCTTTAACGCCCAGCAGGACCATATGGTCCTCTTTCAAAAAAAATTGCTGATAACTATTAGACACGTGCTGCTGCCATTCAGAATGTGTTCTATACTTGTTGTGGCATCACCTGGTGCAACACAGCTTGGTCCCACCTGCCTCAGTCAACTGTGAGATGACCTTGAGTGCGCAGGATTGGGTTGTTCACGAGTGTTGTTATTTATTACTGTACGTATTATGTTATTATTATTATTATTATTATTATTAGTGTCATTTATAATTTTTTTTAAAGAAATGTGTTCGGGTTTACCTAACATCCTTATTCTAATTTGTTTACGGTCATTTCAAACCGAACCATTTAATCCTACAAACTCCACACACAAATGTTCTTGCCGAGCTCGGAACCTTCTTGCTGTGAGGTGGATGTGTTAAACACTACCCAACCGGGCCGTCCAGCCTTCCTTCTTCCATGCAGCTTTTCATTAGCATTTGTTATTTTTTTCAGGTAACTCTGGATATTATTCTGGATATTATTCTTTCCACCCTCTTGCCGTTCTCTTTGTTTTTGCCTCCTGGAGTTGAAGCTTACGTTGACAACCTACTTTGCGTATTAGTCCAAGACTTTGTCACAGGATCCAACATATTTGTCCTTTTGTAAGTGGAGTTGGCAGCACAAATACTGTTGGCTGTGCTTTTTTTGTAGTGAATATGATGAAGATCCTGATTAAATTTGGGACATCTGGTAAGAAGAACCCTTTCCAAACAGGCGAATATTTCATCTCACTAATAAATGAGCTGGGAACCGAACTTGTTGGAAAGGAACCTAGAATGCCCCACAGTGCAGGTGCTGAAGGTCGTACTCGGAGCTCATTTCAACCCAGCATCAGGAACAAGGGTCAGCATGTAGCTTTCAGTCAGAGGATTCAGAAGTGGTGTCAGGTTGTCTCTCACTCTATTTTACTCGCCAAAACCTGTAACCTATTCTAGCTGGTGGTGAGTCTTGGCAGTGATCTTTGTGTTGAAAATATAGGAGACTGAAAGCCGAGCTCCAAAATAAAGGCCTGCAAGTGCACCTTATCTTTGAATGAATCTCTGGGTGAATTCTTCTGAGACCAGGGTGACTGTACCTGCATTTTTAAAATAAAAACAAAAGAAACTGCTCTGACTGCAGAATAAATGCGCTTTAGTCAACAAATTCCTAGAACTATAGCTCGTCCAGCAATCACAGGCCAACACTGGTCTTTTGATGGTCCCCGAGAGCCGAGCCTGGGGACGTTATATGACCACAACTCGTGTCCCAGGCTTAGCTGATGTACTTAAGCTCCATCATTTCTCTCAAGTTGTTCCACACCCAATGACTACAATATTAATCCCGAGAGTACTTTAAGCCTTTAAACACCTTTCAAGGTTTTTGGTGGGAACAACTTTAAACACACTCACTCATTTGCTGAACCGTTGAATCCAATTAGGGTCACGTGGAGGCTGGCACCTGTCTGAGCCAACACTGGGCAAAAGTAGGGAATCCTGAATGGCTCATCAGACTATCACAGGTTCAACACACACACACACAACCATTTACACTGACACTCCTGGGGAAAATTTGGAACAGTCACTTAGTCTGACGTGCATGTCTTTGGGCCGTAGGAGGAAACCAGAGTACCTGGTGGAAACCCACACAAGCACAGGGAGAACATGCAAACTTAAAAGCACACAGAAACACCAGGGTCCAGGACCGACTTGTTGTGAGGCCACTGAGCCACCATGCTGCCCTAAGTCTAAAAGGTAAAGTTTGTTGGGTTTTTACACCCGGGCCATAGTGGCTTATCAGGCCGATGCTTATCCCCAGTTTCCATAGTGTGAAGCGACCAGGAGTTCAACTCCTCCTGGATGGGATGCTAGTCCATTGCAGGTTACCTTCCCAGTACATTTTTACTGGTACCCATTTATACTGCTGGGTGAGCGGAGGCACACTTGTGGTTGAGACCGTGCTCAGGGGTCTTAGCACAGTGAGGGTCTAACTGGGATTTTGAACTCACAACCTCCTGATTATGAGCCCAACACTCTACTATGCCACCGGCCCCACTTCCTAAGTCTAAAGGCAATGGGATTAAAAAAATCCCACCACTCCCTTCAATTCTTTTTAAGTTTTGATGCTATGTTTGCCTGAACTGACCATGCACACACTTCAGCGGTTAGTCTAAGAATTTAAATCTAGGCTCTGTCTAGGCCACAAAAGGACATTCATCTTTTTCTCATTTTGCCACTTTGCTTTGGGTCATTGCGATGTTAGATATTTTAGCTTCTTCACATTCACAAGTTTCTGGCAGAAGGCAGCAGATTTCCCTCAAGAACTTGATGGTACTTTGCATCATCCATTTTCCTTCAAGTGCCCCAGTCCTTACTACAGAAAATCACCCCCACGGCATGATGCTACCACCATCCTTGTTTACCTCGGGTACCGTCGTCTTTGAATTTTAAGGGGTTTTGACTTTCTGCCAGATGTGCCATTGGTGTTGAAGTTAAGTAGTTTGACAACTTATTCAGTTTAGCTTCAGACTCTTCAAGTGGCATTTCGGCAAAGCTCAATCGGCCCCTATCATCAAAATACACATTTGTGTGGCACTGGTGATACTGTTGTCACATGCACACAATAACCATCCTTTGCCAAAATTCCTGGAACTGTTTCAAAGTTGTCATAAGCCTCTTGGTAGCCTCTCTGATCAGCCTCCTCCTTGTGCCTGAATCCAGATTGGAGGAACGGTTGGATGAAGGATCCTTGTAGTACCAAACACTTTCTACTGATTCATTATTGACTTTACTGTGCTTATATAATTTGATAGACTTCAATTTTTTTAATCCATCATCTGAGTTGTGTCTATCCAAAACTTTATCCCTGAGATTGTTTGACCGTGCCTTGCCACCCATAGTTGACTGTTGTTATATATACAGTGTGTTCAAAATAGTAACAGAGTGTTGAAAAAAGGAATCAAGCTCAAGATCCCAATAATTGCTTTGATTTCCATACACACACATGCATTGGGAACACTACACATTCTATTCCAAATCAAAACATGGAAAAACATCAGATTTGTGTTATTCCTTGAAAGAAATTGAATAAAAGTGAATATTAGACGAAAAAAAGGCACTGTCTTTTTTACAAACTCAAACATTCACTGTATAAACACCGTTTCTCAGAACTGCTACACACCTGTATTGTGGAGTCGACCAACTTCTAGCACCTGTGAGCAGATGTTCAAGCCCAGGATCATCGGACTACACTCCACAGTTCTTCTGTATTTCTTGGTTTTGCCCCAGAAGCTTCATTATTGATATCACCTCACAAGTTTTCTATTTGATTAAGGTCCGGGGATCGGGCCGCCACTCCATAACCCAATATTACTGCTCTGGAATGGAGATTTTTGCCAGTTTACTGGTGTGTTTGGGGCCATTGTCTTGTTTGGACTGGGGATTTAGCTCAGTTGGTAGGGCGTCCGCTTTATCCTCCGGAAGGTCGGGGTTCGAATCCTGGCCGCGTCATACCATAAGACATTATAATTTGGCAATTGTCGCTTCCTGCTTGGCGCTGCGCATCAAAAGGATAGAACAACCCAATAACTGGCGCTGCACAGTGGCGACAGGTGCCCAGAGCACAAATCAAATTTCAATGTACATTGACAATAAAGTTGTTTGTTTGTTTGTTTTTGTTGGAACCCATTACAACCACATTTATAATACTTCAGCATAAGGCAGCACGACCTCTTAAACTGTTCTGATCTACTGTATTCAATCTGATCCCTCCTTCTTTTCCTTTCGGCTGTTCCCTTCAGGGCTCGCCACAGCAAATGATCTGCTTCCATCTCACCCTATCCTCTGCATCTTCTACCCTTACTCCAACTATCTTTATGTCCTCCTTTACCACATCCATAAATCCTCTCTTTGATCTTCCTCTGGGCCTTCTGCCTGGTAGTTCCAACCTCAGCATCCTACTACCAATATACTCACTATCCCTCCTCTGTACATGTCCAACCCATCTCAATCTAGCCTCTCGTTACTCCCAAAGAGAACCTCAACATTTTCACCTCTGCTACCTCCAGCTCTGCCTCCTGTCTTTTCCCCAGGGCCACTGTTTCTAAACCATACAACATCACTGGCCTCATCACTGTCTTGTACACTTTTCCATTCATTCTTGCCGATACTCTCTCATCACACGTCACACCGGACACTTTTCTCCATCCATTCCAACCTGCCTGCACGCGCTTCTTCACCTCTTTTCCACACTCTCCATTGCTCTGGATTGTTGAGCCTAAGTACTTAAAATCCTCCACCTTCTTTATCTCTGCCCCCTGTAACCTCACTGTTCCTTTTGGGTCCTTGTCATTCATACACATGTATTCTGTCTTACTGAGACTAACCTTCATTCCCCTCCTTTCCAGGGCATACCTCCACCTCTCTAGATTTTCCTCCACTTGTTCTCTGCTCTCACTACAGATCACAATGTCATCTGCAAACATCATAGTCCATGGAGATTCTTGTCTAACCTCGTCTGTCAGCCTGTCCATCACCATAGCAAACAAGAAGGGGCTGAGAGCCGACCCTTGATGCAGTCCCACCTCCACCTTGAACTCTTCTGTCACACTGACAGCACACCTCACCACTGTCTTACATCTCTCATACATGTCCTGCACCACTCTAACATACTTCTGCCACTCCAGACTTCCTCATAGAATACCACAGTTCTTCTCTCAGCACCCTGTCATATGCTTTCTCCAGATACCCAAAGGCACAATGCAGTTCCCTCTGACCTTCTCTGTACTTCTCTATTAACATCCTCAAAGCAAACACTGCATCTGTGGTGCTCTTTCTTGGCATGAAACCAAACTGTTGTTCACAGATGCTGACCTCTGCCCTTAGTCTAGCTTCCACTATTCTCTCCCATAACTTCATCGTATGGCTCATCAACTTTATCCCTCTGTAGTTGCCACAACTCTGCACGTCTCCCTTGTTCTTAAAAATGGGCAGCAGCACACTTCTCCATTACTCTGGCATCTGCTTACTTTCTAAGACCTTGTTGAATATTGTTGTCAGAAAATCTACTGCTACCTCCCCTAGACACTTCCATACATCCACCAGTATGTCATCAGGACCAACTCATGCAAATGATCCCTTCGATGTGATAAATAGGCCCCCACACCGCAGTATGAGAAACATCCCCATAACATGATGCTTGCACCACCAGGCTTCACTGTCTTCACAGTGTACTATGGCTTGAATTCAGTATTTGTAGTTCGTCTAGGGGCCACAAGACCCAAAAAGAACAATCTTACTTTCATCAGTCCACAAAATGTTGCTCCATTTCTCTTTAGGCTTGTCAGTGTGCTCTTTGGCAAATTATAATCTCTTCATCACGTCTTTTTTCAGCAGTGGGACTTTGCGGGGATTCTTGCTGAAGGCTCGGCTTCATATAGGCATCTTTTAATTGTAACAGAACTCCCCGGTAAATTTAGACCACCTTTGATCTTCCTAGAGCTGATTAGTGGCAGAGTCCTTTTCGTTTTCTTCCATGTTTTTCAGGTTTTTGTTGTCATTTTAAAGCACGTGCCATCATTTTAGCTGCACAATCTGATTTTCTGCACTTTGTTTCCCCTTAAATCAACTTTCGCTGTTCTGCTGAACGATGTCTGGAACGACCCGTTTTCCTCAGAATTTCAGAGAGAAATGTTCTATAATCAGAATGTGCAACCTTTGCTGCCTTCCTTCTGTAAATAAGGACAATAATTGGCTCCTATTTTTTAACGAATGAATGATGTAATGAATTGAACTCCACACTGCTATTATTTTGAACATGCTCCTTTCAATTAGTGATTCAATAACACAGAATGGGCAGCACGCAGGTCACGACTGTTGTGTCTGCTGGATTCTATTCCTCTGGTACACTTGCAAGTAAATTATTTACCATGAAATATCCTTTCGACCAAAAACACCAAATATTCAGGTTGATGTCTGACTGATATTATTTTGAACACGTCTGTGTTTTAGTCACCGTATATAATCTTGCTATAGTTATTCTGTCTTGTATATATGGTGGCATAGTGGTTAAACATGTGCCTTATAAAAAGAAGGTCCTGGGTTTGTGTCCTGAACTCAGTGAAGGTGTTTCTGTGCATGCGTGGGATATTCTCCGGATACTCCAGGTCCCCCCACAAGCCAAAAATATGTATAAACTAGGCTAATTGAGTTTTCTAAATTACCTCTAGGTATGTGTGTGTATTTGTTGTCCCTGCAGTAACCTAGCCACCTGTACAAATCCCAGAGTCGGCTGAGATAGGTGCTTGCCTCTGTGGGACCCTCATTATGTTTAAGAAAATAGGCCTTGAAAATAGATTAATTTATTAATTATATGTAAGTACTGTATCAGAATTTTTTCTCTATAGCATTTCTTTGCCTAAAAATTGCAGTCCTTGCCTTGGGTTTCATCCACCTTCCTTAGTCTAAAGACATGCACTATAGGCTAACTGCTTGATCCTAATTGCCCCTTGGTCTGAGTAAGGCAGCTGAGCTAGCGTCTATCTACATATATGTGAGGCGCTCCACCGAATGTAGGCGCTTGTCGCAGATGACGTATGGTGCTTGTGAGACGGCTTATCCGGACTTCCGATCTTTCAAGTGAGCAAGTGAAGACCCTGGAACTACCAGGCAGAAGACCTAGAGGAAGACCAAAGAGACGATTCATGGATGTGGTGAAGGAGGACATGAAGGTCGTTGGTGTAAGAGAAGATGCAAAGGATAGGGTGAGATGGAGGCAGATGATTCGCTGTGGCGACCCCTGAAGGGAAAAGCCGAAAGGAAAAGAAGTGACGGTTGAGTACTAAACAAGTATTCAACGCGCACTTGCTCACTTGAAAGATCGGAAGTCCGGATAAGCCGCGCTTTGTCTCACAAGCACCATACGTCACCTGCGACAAGCGCCTACATTCGGTGGAGGGCCTCACAATTGGAAGCTGGCTCAGCATGGCGAAGTGGTGGTGTGTCGCAACCCGGGCTTTTAAAACCTATGAACATCTTGTGTTTGAATCCCGGAGGGAAAGATTTTTATGAACTCTTACTCGACTGTTTTCAAATTCAGACCTCAAAACCTTACCACATGTTTTAGTGGCGACTTTTTGATGCTTTGTGACAGATCCCAGATGCCCATTTTTAGGCTTCCGTTCTGTTTCCATTGATGCGCATTGTTCTCAGGAACAAAAGCATTTGTTTGCACCTTCTCAGTAATAAGCCAAGTCCCATACATGTCCGTTCACCCAACCTACAGGTGTGTCCAGCTGAACTGCTGTCTGAACAGTATCCTGAGTTCAGACACGCCTTACGTTGATGACACAACAAATCCTCCAAAGCTGTCAAACATCACAAAGGCACAGATGACGCCAGTCATCGGGGAGAGGGCTCTTTGCTTGGTGAAAAGCGGTATGTCAATTGCCCAACCAGTGACCTGTCTCAGAGGCCATCAACAATATTTGGAACCATCGCAATATGACCACATTCCCTTCTGAATTTCATCCAGCTCTCAGGGAGGAACATTCCACAAGCCTCAGTCAATAATTCCACTCACTCTATTCTGAAGAGATGCACTGCACCACAGAATGTAATTATCCACACTACTGAAAGTGTAACATGAACACCGCACTCCTCTGTCTACGGTATCCGTATTCCGGACTGTATTCCGATAAACTACCCAGCTGTTTATGGCTCTAGCTTTTTCCTCTACCCCTCAATCCCCTTACTAGTCTTGCTCAAGATGCTTTGAAGCACAGTGGTTCCCATTTCTGGTCAGTGGTGGCCTGGTGGTAAGGTGCCGGACTGCCGACCCCAAGGTTGGGGGTTTAAGCCTCACTATCAATGGTGTCACAACTGTCGTCCTCCTCCCAGTGCAGCTAAATGGGTTCTCAAACTCCGGCCATGTCTCTCACTGTCTATGGTGGGAGGCTGTAAAGGAACCATTGTTGATTTTCATCAAGAGGAGCTACACAGCCGTCAGCGAGTTTCTGTCTTGCGATGATCTGGTGAGCTATTCACGATGTACT
Source organism: Plotosus lineatus (assembly GCA_024760905.1). Taxonomy (NCBI): domain Eukaryota; kingdom Metazoa; phylum Chordata; class Actinopteri; order Siluriformes; family Plotosidae; genus Plotosus; species Plotosus lineatus. The sequence continues at coordinate 39,172,757 of CM045743.1, read as the reverse complement.
CTGCCCTCGCCCAGAGTCAGCGGAGATGAACCTGCCGTGACCCTAATTAGGATTAATCAGTTCAGAAAATGAACGAATGAATAAATGGTTAGCATTTCCACCTCAGAGCGATGAGGTCCTGGATTCAAGCCTTGTGCCTTGTGAGGTGCTTCTCTGTGGAGTTTGCATGTTCCTCTGTGCTTGCATGAGGTTCCTCTGGTACTCTGATTTCCTCCTACAGTCCAAAGGTATGCACATTAAGCTTCATTCTCAATTGTACCTCACTGATAATGTGAATGAGAATGGTAGTGTGTGTTAGCCCTGAAACTCTGGCAAGCTGTGGACCTTTTTGCCCAGGGTTGGTTGGAATAGGCTCCAGCCTTCCCGCAACCTTAAAGGATAAAACGGTTCAAAAGTAATTAAAAAATTCTTGTTCTGTTTAAACTTCAAGGCCTGTGGAGCCCCGTGGAAGGTTCGTTTCACTCTTGATCTGTGTGTTTTCTATTAGCTGGGTTAAGTGAGGCTCTAAACAAGGACACTTTTAAATTTTGTGGATGATCTGAACACTGGATCTAGGAGTTTTTAAAGGATTCTTTAATACGGTTAGATTTTGGTTCATATGGGGGATTGCTGGACTTGGTGGAGGTTTGCAATCTGAGTGTTCTTTTTATTTATTTTTTTGGATTGGTTTGCTTGGCCTACAGCACTAGTCAGAAGATAGGACACACGCTCAAGCAGTAACGTCACAAGTAGAAAATCAGGAAGGTGTGAGAAGGAGAAACACGACCCTTGAAGGGAACTTGGAACAGCCAAAGTAGATAATGTCCATCTCTTCAAACTGTGGGAGGAAACCTACACAAGCCTGAGGAGAGCATGCGGACACCACACAGAAACACCCAGACATCGGCCTCGAACTCAGAACCTTCTTGCTGTGATGCAGACGTGTTAAACCATGGTGCGTGTCCATTCCAAAAAAAAAAAAGGTTTAAAAAAGAAAGCAAGAAGAGCAGCCATAATTCTTGCAACAGAGTCATGGAGAGAAAAGAGAGATGATGATAAATAGGTGAGGTAAATGAGGTAAGAAAGAGAAGAGCGGCCATAATTCTAACAACTGCTTCATGGCCAGAGAAAGACAAGCAGAACGGGGAGATATGGAGAGGAGAGAGAAAGACAAAGAGGAAAGAGAAAGAGAGAGAGAGACCGGGAGAAAGAGAAAGCAGGAGATAGACAGACGGAAGAGAGAGGAGTGAGAGAAAGACAAAGAGGAAGAGAAGGGAGAGAAAAGAAAGGAAGGCCAAGACTGAGAGACAGAAAGATATGGAGAGAGAGCAGGGGAGAGAGAAGGAAAGAACAGGAAAGAGAACTAAGAGAAGGGGAAGAGAGAGGGGAGAGGGGGAGATGGAAGAGAGAGAGAGAGAATGAGGCAGAGAGGAGATCGCAAGAGGGGGAGAGGGAGAATGAGGCAGAGAGGGAGAATGAGGCAGAGAGGGAGACAGAGAGAATGAGGCAGAGAGGGAGGAGAGAGGGAGGAGAGAGGGAGAGAATGAGGCAGAGAGAAGGGGGAGGGGAGAATGAGGCAGAGAGAAGGGGAGGGGGAGAATGAGGCAGAGAGGGAGAGAATGAGGTGGAGAGGGGGAGAATGAGGCAGAGAGAGAGAATGAGAGAGGGAGAGAGAGAGAGAGAGAAAGAAGAGAGGGGAGAGAGAGAGAGAGAGAATGAGGCAGAGAGAGAATGAGGCAGAGAGGGAGAAGAGAGAGAGAGAATGAGGCAGAGAGAGAGAGAAGAGAGGGGGATAGTGAGGGGGAGGGGGAGGGGCTGATATGCGCAGCGCGCAAGGCGTCGAGTTGAACAGCTTGAATCGCGTGCTCTTCCCTGGCACCGTCCCGATGACGTCACGCGCCGTACTGCGGCGGCAGCATCATGACCGGAGGAAGGGAAGGGCAGAGACTCTGCGCCAAACCGGAGAACCGAGAAGTGATGTGAGACAAAACGCGGCCCACCGGCGCTCCCGCGGGGAACCTTTCCATCAGCACGCTCCAGTCCCCGCGCTTCGGCTTCACGCCCACGCACGCGCTCTCTCTCTCTCTCTCTCACACACAGCATTCCCTCAAACACAGGTGAGACTGTGGGGGTGGGTGCTGGGGGGGAGTGGGTGTGGTGTATATATATATAAATATAAAGTACAAGCGCAGTGTATGTCGCCTGGAGTCTATATGTCGGTGCGAGTGTCCGCGTGCACTTCATATTATTCCAAGATCGGTGTAGCAGAATTGCGTTTGGACGAACCGGAGTCCTGCGATCAACTTTATCCTCCAGTGTGTGTGTGTGTGTGTGTGTGTGTGTGTGTTAATGTGTGCAGGATTTTCAGAGGTGAGTGATATTCTTAGACTTGGTGTTGTCCCTTTTATTCCAAACACAGTACGCACTTATTTTCCTGAAGCTCTGTGTGCTGTGATCTCATTATTATTATTATTATTATTATTATTAGTCTATGGTGTGAATGTGTATATACATGTGATAAATATATTTTTATATCTCATATCACTGAAGCTTGCCCGGTTTTGACTGATTCTTGAATATTGCATGTTCAGTACTGGGTGCTTTGGTGTGCAGTTGAAGAATGTTCTAGCAGGTCCAGGTTTGTTTACGTTGACGCAGGTCATGTTGACGCAGGTGACGTGTAACGCCTGGCTGTGACGCTAAATGATTAACACATACAGTATTACTAATTGACCTGTTCAGACGCGTTCCAGTGAGCAGCTCTAGGTTCGAAATTAAGAAACGGGTTTTGCTGCACCTGTCCGTAATCGACTGGAAGGAATAGTCAGGATTCGTGTTCTGATCCAGTGCGACTCACTGATCAAAGGAAAAGAGAGTTTTGCGCCTGTGTGCTCGTGCTGCGAAAATATTTCTGGTTCAACCGCGTCTGAAGCGCGCTCGGGGATGGCCGTTCGCAGGAGGAGAGGGTTCCTATTAGAGCCTTGAGTGCACGAATTATAGCAGCCGGGTCAGGAGAGGATGGATATTTATCACAATTTCACCAAACAGCTGCTCCGCCAATTATTCATTTCCCACAGGGTTCTGCGAGAGATCGGGAGAAGTTGAGCGTCACCTTTGCCATTGAGAATTCCATCTCTCTCTCTCTCTCTCTCTCTCTCGCGCTCACTCTCTCACTCGCTCTTGTTTCTTTCTCTCTTTCTCTAGCTGGCCTTCTTTACCTCCTCTCTTTGTCCTTTACTTAGTTCACATATTCCCTGCAACCGAAATGTGGCTGCTGCTACAGTTCCAACCAAACAGGAAACGGGTGGTTAGGTTGGTGGGTGGGTGGGTTGTGTGTATGGGGAGGCGCGGGGGTGGGGGGTCCTAGACAAACACCTTTTGAAACACTTCTGTAACACAAAGCCTCCTGTGTTTTGTCTCGTTTGCTCATCATGCTGTCCAGCACCGAGCAGCACCTGGGAAGGATAAGTCCCCAAGGATGGATGTGAAGAACATGCGAGAATACTTGGGCTGGCTGTACTACCAGTATCTTCTCATCACCGGTATCTACGTCCTGGAACCATGGGAGAAGTCCATATTCAATACGGTCCTCTTCACTATGGTAGCCATGGTGGTCTACACGTCCTACGTCTTCGTGCCCATCCACGTGCGTCTGGCACTGGAGTTTTTCTCAGGACTGTGCGGCGAGCAGCCAGAGAGTACTGTAGCACTCATGAACTGAAAAAAAACAAAACAAAAAAACAAACAAACAGAAGGTGTGGAGCTTTGGTGCCCCGCCCGCCCGCCACCACACTTGTTTTTGAGCTGTCTATCTCTTTTCTCAGGAAGATTCAGGAGTAGTAAAAGCAGAAAAAGCACCCTCCCAATGAAATGTCTTTTCCTTTCACACCTAGCCTCATGATGATGCTGCATGATGGTGCAGGACAGGAACCTGAATGAGTGCTTCTACTTTGCATGACAGGACCAATCCATCACTTATGATTGTTTTTGCATGTCACTTTCATTAATAGTAAAAGCTTTACCAGTTATGGCAGTGAGGAAAAATCCCTGTTGTACACACCGGATTCCTTTATATACGCCTCGATATTTTTGGAATTCATGTTTGTATTCCTGTTCCCTATGCAACAAGGCTGCTCCAAATCCAAAAATAATATTAGCTGATGTAATATTGATCGTCTTGTATAACTCTCGGTATGATAAGTCCACCTGAGCAACTTCATCATGCTTTATTCTCTATTCTCTCTTCCTGTTTAAGCATGATACTAGTTTATATATATATATATATATATATATATATATATATATATATATATATATATATATATATATATATATATATATACACACACACACACACACACACACACACACACCACATGCTCAGATTACCTTGGATCAGCAACTTGTCTTCCGTCCTGGACTGAATCTTGCATGTATTCACATTTAGATTAAAGGTCAGTCAACACCAACCAAACAAAACACTTAATTAATGTTGGGCTGGTACTTTGCCTGTATTTATATATATATATATATATATATATATATATATATATATATATATATATATATATATATATATATATATATATATATATATATATATATATTTCTGGTATGTATTTATCTACAATACTGAACACTTGTCTGGATACAATGTCGATAACATTTTTTTGCACACTCCTGTCTGGTCTTTATGCCATACGTCTATTTCATATATGCTCAAGTCTGAAAATTCTGGATACTGATATATAATGTACTGTATATGTATAAAATATAGTGTCACAGATGCCATGACATTTTATATATACAGTGGTACCTCACCTTATGAAATTAATCCGTTCCAGAGCCTTTTTGTAACCTGGATTTTTCGTAAATTGAACCGCATTTTACATGTAAAACATGTGATTCGTTCCAAGGCTCCCAATACTACCCCCTAAACCCTTTAAAAATTATAAAAGTATACCTTTTAAGACCTTCTGCTTCAATATCGTACCGATGGTAGACAGCTTTGGCCATATTCCTTTGCGATATCACTCAACCGCATGACTGTATGCGCGTGCGTGTTGACCATGTCTTCTTAGCAGTTTATAATCTTACAAATGCTTATGGGAGGTTAAAAGCCTGAGTCAAGAAATAAAGCATGAAACAACAGTAACTCTGTCCTTTACACAAAAAGCATTATGGGAGATGCAGCTCCATAATAGACAATGGTCAGAGCTGCGTCATCCCTCCTAGCCAATGGGAGGCCAGCGGGGCGGGATGTTGGGAGATAGGCAATGAGAGGTAGCTGCATCATCCCTCTTAGCCAATGGGAGGCCAGCGGGGCGGGATGTTTGAACGACATTGATGGGAGAGCAGCTAGTGCATTGTTTGAATGCTTGAATGGCGCGTTTCGTAAGGAGAACTTGTTTCGTATACAGAGACAAAAAACTTTGGATAATGTTTTTCGTAACCTGGATTTTTCGTTTGCTGGGACTATCGTAAGGTGAGGTACCACTGTAATTCCATAGATGCTATGTATGTTCATGCATAATCTTACATTTAACCAGTGAATGTTTGTTTTTTATTCCATGAAGTTGACTTTTCACAAAATAAAATAATTTTACATTATATACTGTGTGTGTGTGTATGTATATATATATATGTATGTATATATACGTGTGTGTATGTATGTATATATGTGTATGTATGTGTATATATATGTGTATGTATGTATGTATATATATATATATATGTGTATGTGTATATATATATATGTGTATGTGTATGTATATATGTATATATATGTGTATATATATATATATATATATATATGTGTGTGTGTATATGTATATATGTATGTATATATGTGTGTATGTATATATGTATATATATATATGTATATATGTGTGTATGTATATGTGTATATATATATATATATATATATTGGTTGTTTAGTATGCAATGCTAAAGTGCATTCAGAATGAATTAATTGATTACTTTGCTCACTACCTAATAATACTGGAAGCCTATCTCTGCCGACTCGGCACGAAAGCAAACAGCTCGCCAGACCATTCCAGGACCAACAAACACGCACACAACTATTCATACTTGTATGTAGGAGCAATTTCGAACACCAATTATAATAAGCACATTATTATAATTATATCATAAGTGCAGATCTTTGGATTGTATCACACAGATGCGTTCTTACCAAGCCCAGGACCTTCTTGCTCTGAGGCGGACATGTTGACCACTATGACACCGTCTCACCATGGACGGATCAAATAATCTTTAAACGTGCCACTTTGCACTTTACTGGTTGCACCAATTATCTAGTGGAATGTTCTGTGAAGAGGTTCCTTCCTCCTAGAACCAGCTTGTAGAAACATTTCTCATGATGTCATTAGCGGTGTGGTTATCCCACCAAAGGGAATCTCCAGGTAATACTTATACATTTGCCTTTTTTTTTTTTTTTCTTTAAAGGTAAAGTTTATTTGTATTTAAAAAAAAAAAACCCCACACAAAATTTCTCTAGGGTGTGGCATGGTAGCGTAGTGGTTAGCACGTCCGCCTCATGACAAGAAGATCCTGGGCTCTGCTCGGGCACTTCTGTGGTTTTCATGTTCCCATGTGCTTGTGTAGGTTTCATCTGGGTACTTCGGTTTCCTCCCACAATACAAAAGAAAGCACATTAGGCTGATTGGCCGTTCTGTTATGTGTGAATGTGGGTTTTTTTGTGTGCGTGTTGGCCCTGCAATTGTCTGGCAAACTATTCAGGGTGTTCCTCGCCGTCACTCAATGTCTGAGATACACCCCACTCTCCCTGCAACCGTAATAGGATTAAGTGGTTCACCAAATAAGCTGGAGTGCTTCTTTCATTATATCCTGGAGATATAACCTAAATGTACCTGAAGGTGACCTCACCCATTTTTCCCTGAGAAATAGACCCAGGTGATGAGGTAAAGGGGAAAAAAACAGGCAGTGTGTTGCCATGGTTTGGTTCTGCTTGACCGCTTGGGGTGAAGGGTAATTCCAAATCACTCCAAGGTTCTTTTGACTGATCAGCTGTGTCTCATAATGGAACATTTCTATTCTAATGGAAGCGCTCTGTTCATGGTTGACTCAACCGCCATCCACGTTCACATTTCAGTGACCGGCTTAACGAGTATAAAACACTGATGTCATTAAAAAATATATAACCTTCACGTTCATGAGATCTTGTAGTGTTGTCCACCACCATCATAGAAAGGAAAAATCTTACAAACGGATATGATTATTTTTAACAATTCATAAACCAATAAAATATTGATATGTTTAAATAGGGATGCACAGTGATGTAGTGGTTAGCACGAAGGTCCTGGGTTCAAGTCCCAGGCTCTGGCGTTTCTGAAGTGTTTGCATGTTCTCCTTGTACTTGCGTGGGTTTCTTCTGGGTACTCCAGTTTACTCCCGTAGTCCAAAGACATGCACAGTAGGCTAGTTGGCTGTTCTAAATTGTCCCCATGTGTGAGAATGAGTGTGAATACATTGCCTTATATGGTGTGCCCTTCCTTCAGCCAGAGTCGGCTGAGATGGGTGTCAGCCTCCGAGTGACCCTAATTAGGATTAAGTAGACTTTTAATTTGCTTCAACAGGGTGGTGTACAACATCTCTTTCTCTCTCTCTCTCTCCCTCCCCCCCTCCATGTGTTTTTTTGCTGAGGTACACATGCTTCTTCTAGGATGTCAGTGATCCGGATCCTTCTGCTTTCTGAATCCTATGGCCTGTCCTGTTGTGTTAATGCTGGCTGGGGTTCTCATCTTGGAAGCTCCTCATTCCTGCTGATGAAGATCCATATGAATTTAGATTTGCACTCAGACCATGAAGATGACTTTTCACTGCAGATGATAAACTCATTTCCCACAATTTAGGACTTACAGTTGTGGTATAACCAACCGGGTTCATCATTTTGGACTGTAAACACATTTTGCCGAGCTGTTCAGGCTGTTCTACCTTTGCCCAGAGTTGGCTAAGATAGGGTCCTAGTCGGATAAAGGTAAAGTCCTTTGGGCTTTTTACACCCGAACCATAGTGGCTCATCGGACCAGTGCTTATCCCCAGTTTCCACAGCGTGAAGCGACTAGGAGTCCATCGCGGGTTACCTTCCCAGTATATTTTACTGGTACCCATTTATACTGCTGGGTGAACAGAGGCACACTTGTGGTTAAGGCCATGCCCAGGGGGTCTTAGCACAGTGAGGGTCGAACTGGGATTTGAACACACAACCTCCAAATCGTGAGTGCAGAACCCTAACCACTACACCACCGACCCCACGTAGGATAAAAGGGTTTGGCATGAATAATGAATGAATAAATTAATGTTGAATGATGTGATAGATTTTCATTGGCAACATTGTGCGTGTGTGTGGTGATATTATTTTAGCAAAGCACTGACTGATCAAGTACATTATCATTTAACTTATTGTTCTTTGTGTACAATCTTTTATTCTGTAATCAGGAAACGAAGAGCTGAGGAGCGGAAACACTCCAACACATGAAAAAGGATTCCTTAAAAACATTATGTGTAACGGTAATTAAAGGTTAGCATTGTTGCTTTTTTTTAATAGCTGTCAATAAAATTTGCACAACTTCCGGTTCTCAGACTGCATATGCAAAACAATCTGAAGCAAATGTACTTTGAAAGAAGCAACAAATAAACTGAAGTGACCAAACCAGTTTCACCAGCTCATTGTTGAAGGTACCCTGAGGATATGTCTTATGAATCTATTAGCTTAGCACTTGCTTTACAGTTTCCAAAAGACAAACACTGCATTATCTACTCCACAATCTGTATCAACACACAACAAACAGTGCACTCAATAGCAAAACGGTATCTTTTGTGGTATACGTCCAACTAAATTCGCAGCCAGTAGAACAAATACCACATCAAAATAATAGATAACGTGTCGTGGTGGCAGGCAGTTCCTAGGCGATTTTGTGTGGCGTTTGCGTGGGTTTCCTCGAGGTACTCTAGTTTTCTCCCAAAATGCAAAGACGCGCATTATTAGACAAATAAATTGCCTCGAGGAGTGAGTGTGCATGGCTGTGTGTTTGTGTGTGTTGTCTTCCAATAGTCTGGCAAGCTATTCAGGGTGTTCTCTGTCTTCACTTAGTATTTATTGGCTGAGATAGGTTTCAGCCTCCCTGTGACCCAAGTGGGATTTATCATTTCAGCAAATAGGTGAGTGAGTATATACAGTGGTGTGAAGTTTTTGCATGTTTGACACGCCACTATATATATACACAGTATATATATATATATATATATATATATATATATATATATATATACTCACTCACCTATTTGCTGAAATGATAAATCCCACTTGGGTCACAGGGAGGCTGATACCCATCTCAGCCAATACCAAGTGAAGACAGAGAACACCCAGAATAGCATGCCAGACTATTGGAAGACAACACACACAACCATTCAGGGTGTTCTCTGTCTTCACTTAGTATTGGCTGAGATAGGTTTCAGCCTCCCTGTGACCCAAGTGGGATTTATCATTTCAGCAAATAGGTGAGTGAGTATATACAGTGGTGTGAAGTTTTTGCACATTTGACACACCGAAATGTTTCAGATCACCAAACAAATTTAAATATAAGACAAAGACAATACAAGTAAACGCAAAAACGCAGTTTTTCAATGAAGGGTTTTAATATTGAATAGAAAGAAAAAAAAAATCCAAACCTGGTCCTATGTGAAAAAGTGTTTGCCCCTCGTTAAAATATACCTGTAGTTTATCACGCCCGAGTTCAATTTCGCCAAGCACACCCAGCCCTGATCAGCGCTACACCTGTCCTCAATCAAGAAATCACTTCAATAAGACATGGCGGATAAGGTGACAAAGACCAAAAGATCCTCAACAGCTTGAAATCATGCTGAGATCCAAATAAATTCATAAACAAATCAATCTGGTAAACGCTATAAAGTTATTTCTGAAAGCTTTCGGACTCCAGCGAACCACAGTGAGAGCCATAATCCACAAATGGAGAGAACCTGGTACAGTGTTGAACCTTCCCACGAGTAGCTGGCCAGCCAAAATTGAGCAAAAACGAACATTAAGTCTCGTCTCAATTTTTACCTGAGAACATCTTGATGCTCCCCAAGACTTTTGGGAGAATACTCTGTGGACTGACGAGACAAAAGTTGACCTTTTTGGAAAATGTGTACCCTGTTATATCTGACATAAAAGAAACACAGCATTTTAGTAAAACATGGTGGTGGTAGTGTGAAGGTCTGGCTCTGTTTTACTGCTTCAGCTCCATGAAGACTTTCTGTGATATAGTAGAGCTGGGTATTGCCTAGATTTTTTTGTATTGCAATATTTTGCGATTTGTAGCTTGTATTGCGATATGTATCGCAATATATTTGCAAGAAGAATTTCAAATTAAAAGTCAGCCTGTTGTTGACGGTATTTATTCTTTATTTCAAAAAGAGAAATCAAGAACATTAAAAAAGTTGTTTGTAGTCATTAATATAAAAATTCTAAGCATCAGAAAAAAAATCTACTTATGAAAATTTAATGTTTTAAACTTTGGCACAAACATTAACACTGAAATAGAACAAAATATTTAAAAAATTAAACATATTAAATACACAAACATTATAATAGTGTAATTGCATCGAGTGCTTTTATTAGCATATTGTGAAGCTTTAATCATTAATGCGTGCATATTCAATTTTTCAGGTGGGATTAAAGTTGGAGCATCATCCGCGCATGTGCAGAACTGTATCATGCACGACTCGACCTCATCAGACTTGTGACCTGATGAGCAGTAGATTGATTTATTTATATATAACAATATTAACATTACATGTATATATATATAGTAATGCCATCATAGCGATGCCCATAGGCCTGCTGGGCACGTGCCGCACGTATAACACTTACAGTGACACTGACGGCTCAGGAAAGTCCGTCAAACTTTAGACCTTTACAATAATAACATGCAATATCGTTTATCATATAAATCACATTAATATAATCATTATGCTGCAGAGAAGTGGAATGGAATTTACCAGAATCTGTGACCGATTTGGAGCATGTTGCGCCTGAGGCTGAGTCCGCAAATTGTGTGATGTCATTTTTTTCAGTCAATAGATATTATTGTCGCATTTAGCAAAAAATAAATTAATTAAAAAATGCATGATTAATGTGCTTTGTTGGAGATCAGGTTCATGGGAGCGCTTCCCTCTTTTTCTCATTTTAAAATAAATGTTTAAGTGAAGCGCTTTGTTTTTAGCAGGAATTTCTGTATTCTGTATAAAAACAAATTCAATTGGCTGAAGGCCTTTGTGACATCCGCACTGCCCAATCATGGCATGGCTCTTATTATACCGGGCTCTCCACAACACTGAATGCCTGTAGATAAGAGGATGGAAACATGATTGTGTCAGGATTACATACTGGAACCTCTGCGCTCGCCATTTTTTTTTTTTTTTTTCAACGAAAGCATTACGTCCGGTTCAATTAGCGGGAATAGCCAAAGGTTTTTTTTGTTGTTCCAAAATTTACCGAATGCATGTCAAAAAAACGTTTAAAAAAAAAAAAAAAAAAAAAAAAAAAAAGCATGACCTTAAAAGGGCGGGTCATGCTCGAAAAGCCGCCAATGTGGCTGAATTACATCAATTCTGCAAATATCGTGGGGCCAAAATTCCACCACAGAGCTGTGACTCGTTACAAGTTTTCGCAAACGCTTGCGTGCATTACTTCTGCCAAGGGTGGCCCAAGCAGTTATTAGGTTTCGGGGCAAACACATTTCCTTATCTTATATTTAAATTTGTTTGATGATCTGAAACATTTTGGTGTGAAAAACGTGCAAAAACTTATTAAATCTGGAAGGGGGCAAACACTTTTTCACAGCACTGTATACATCTATGGCACTCACATACATAATGTATTGGTACCTTCACCTCACAGGAAGGTCCTGCGGTCAAGTCCCTGGACTCGGTGAGGGTGTTCATGTGTGGAGTGTACATGTTCTCCCCATGTTTGTGTGTTTGAGTTTCCTCCAGGTGGCACACCCTGAACAGCTCACCAGACCATCTTATGGGAACACGCACAACCGCTCACAGTTACATTCACACCGACGGCCAATTTGAACCAGCCCTTTTAGCCTAATGTGGAAAGGTTTTGGCGTGTAGGAGGACACCGGAGTACCCGGGTGAAACCCATGCAAGCACAGGGATACCATGCAACCTCCACACCCAAGACCTTCTCGAGGTGAGGTGGACGTTCTAACCATTATGCCACTGTGCTGTCCATATGCTTTCCAATTATCTCATGGAAATTCCAAAGATTCCTATCCTCATACAAATGAGGACACTTTCACTTGAAATATGTTTTGTTTTGACGTGTTGCGTCCACGTTTATTCTTGCTGATTTGTGATTGCGAGTGTGTACGTGTTATCTTATGATGTTTTAGAGCTAGGATATACCCTGCAATCACCCATCGTTTGCCGAGATAGGCTCCAGCTTCCCCATTATTCTAGTAGGATTAAGCAAATCTCCATGTGGAGTGGTGTAGTGGTTAGCATATCTACCTCACTGTCAAAAGGTCCTGGGTTCAAGTCTCAGGCTTGATGAGGGCATTTCTGTATGGAGTTTGTCTGTTCTCTCTGTGGCATGGGTTTCCTCTGGGCAATCTGGTTTCCTCCTACAATACAAAGACATGCACTGAAGGCTCATCTGGTTTTCCAGAGTGTTGTGAATGGTTGTGTGTATGTTGGCCATGCGATGATCTGGTGAACTCTACAGGATGTACTCCACCTTCATCCAGTGTCGGCTGACATAGGCTCCAGTCTCCCTGAAACATGAAGAAGGATGAAGTGGTTTGACAAATGAATGATTGAAAATCAGATATAAAATATAATAATAATAATAATAATAATAATAATACAGAGATCCCGTGATACTTCGAGCTTCGGTTTCTGCGGCTTCAGGGTATCGTGGGTTTTCAAAAATATTCATCAAAAAATAAGGAAATTAAGGAAAAATAGGGGAAAAGGTGAATAAAAATGCTACAAAACAAGGCCAATTATGCAACAACAACAAAAAAAAACCCTAAACAAACAAAAACAAAAAACAACCCAAAACCCCACAACAACTACTTACATTTTTATGTGTGCATCTGTATGTGTGTATTTATATTTATAGATTTTATTTATATCTTATGCATTATTTTTGAATGTTTGATTGTTATTATAAGCATTTATAGTGTTGAATATGTATTTATTGATATTATATACACATATACATGTACGTATACGTCAGTCGGGATGGGGGTCAATCCTTCTTCGTGGAAATTGGCGGTCGCGGGGAGATGTCTCGGTACCTATTAACCGCAAAAAGTGAGGGATCCCTGTAAACCATAAAAAAATTGATGTCAGCATCAGTATCAGTTTGGTACTGAGGCACAAAAGACTGTAGACCCGTCTTCGCTCATTGTCTAAAGCCTTTTGTCTTTTTATTTACACAGAACATGTACATCAATCTAAAAAAACAAAACAAAACAAAGCACCGCTCAAGCAAAACCGCATGCAGACACTTTACATTTTTGCATCGACTATCCCATAGATTTTCAAATTATTAGCTATTGGGCTGTCCGTGCTATTGTCCATAACTGCTCACCCAGGGTTGTTTTTTTTTTTTTTTAAGGAACACAATACAACCATTCTGTAACAGCGGTGCACAGGATCGTGTTTCCTAACAAGCCTCCTTTTTTCCAAATGGAACATACAAAAGGCACCGAAAAAAAGGGGGCACATTAAAATGCTTATTAAAAAAATGTAAATACGCCACAGTGACGACTCATCATGTAAATCCTTGTTTTCCTCTGAGGCGCCATGCCGTCGTGATCTTTATCGTCCTTGTAGGAGACCATAAGTTAATGGAAAAATACTGCAGTGTGAATGCTGACCAAACATACACACCCAAAACGGTCACGCCACCGCAGACTACCTTTAGCTGAAATACATCCTGCTTGGCCAAATAACATGACTCCGCCTCCACATGCTCCATCAGTTACAGATACCTGGCACTAATAATATTTAAGAGTATGTTTATGATCTACAACCACATAATGTAAGCGTAATGAATAGTAATGGGTCGGATGTACGTACTGTGGAATTCATGTCCGTTAAGTGTTATGTGATATTGAGATGTTGGCACACACTGTTATTTGATATTGGATGCAGTAAAAAAAAAACAAAAAAAAACACACAAACAATAAAAACCCCGCAGCTACCAGGACAATAACTACACCACAGTATATTCATGAAGGTGGGTACAACATGGTTCACTGAAACATTTAATATTATTCGGGTCACAGGGAGGCTATAGAGCCCATCTCAGTGACACTGGGTGAAGGCAGGGTTCACCCTGACCAGTTCACCAGACTATTGCATGGCCAACACACTTACAACTGTGCACACGCGCACTCACCCACAGCTCAGGCCAATCTGGAACAGACAATTAGCGTAGCGTAACGTGTACGTTTTTGGACTGACGGAGGAAACCAGTGCACTTGGAGGAAAGCCACAGACGCAAAAGGTAGAATACGCACGTTCCACACTCAAACCCACGAGGTTCTTAATATTGCTAACCACTACGCCTTACTACTACTACTACTACGACGCCTAAATACTGTCTGTCTGTCTTCCTTTCGGCTTTTTCCCTTTTACTCGGGAGTCGCCACAGCGAATCATGATACGCACGTTTGATTTGGCAGAGGTTTTTACGTCGGATGCCCTTCCTGTCACAACCCTTTTAGCAAGGGACAGAAACACACTGATGACTTTGCAGCTACTCTTTACGAAAGTCAGCAATGCTTCTTTTACATGCATCTCACCATAGACAGTGGGAGACATGGCCCGCCTTTGATAACCCAGTTAGCTGCACTGGGGGGGACAGTGACAACCTTGTGGAGAGTGGGACTCGAACCCCCAACCTTTGGATCAGCGATCCAGTGCCTAATACCACTAGACCACCACTACGCCTTACTATTACCACACCTTAGTATTACTGTGCCTATCACTAACCACTACGCCTTACTATTACTACTTACTATTACTACGCCTTTGTAGTGCTCCAAAATAAAAAAAAATAAAAAAGCTAAATGCTCTCTGACTTAACCCTTTGAATTCTGGACAATTCACTGACTCAGGGTTCTAATGTAGGGCTGGGTGCTACGGTGGCATAGTGTTTAGCATGTCCGCCTCACAGCGAGAAGGTCCTGGGTTCGGGTCCCAGGCTCAGGCTTTTCTGTGTGGAGTTTGGATGTTCTCCTTGTGCGTGCATAGGTTTCCTCTGGGTGCTCCGGATTCCTCCCACAATCCATAAAAAGACATGCAGGCTAACTAGCTGTTCCAAATTTCCTCTACCTGTATGTGGTTATGTGTGTGTGTGTGTGTGTGTGTGTGTGTGTGTGTGCGCGCTGCTATAGTCTGGTGATTTTTTTTCAGGATGTACCGCACCTCAGACAAGCCTTGCCACGACCATAGTAAAATTCAGTGGTTTGGCAAATGAGTGAGTGAGTGTAACCCCATAATAGAACATGCAAAACGCCACACAAAAAAACGACTGACTCACGGACTCAAACCCAGGACCTTTGTCGCTGCGTGGCAGACATGCTAACCACTACGCCACCATGCCGCCTTCTTGAGGTTACCGTTGAATTGATGTGGGCTAAGAACGATTCCTCTTTATGCAAAATACCAAGAGAAAGAAAGAGCTAGCCGGCTAACTGTTCATTAGCTAACTGATCGTTCGGCTAACTGTTCATTTCAGTGTGCACAAACAAAATGCTATCGTTGTTAGCATCGATGTTGAATATCTGTCCCTACATTTATGAAACCAATTATGTACCCACCTAGTGTTTTGTGCTTGTTTCTGCCAACACTAGCAAAAGCAAACAGGCAATACTTCACTAGCTTGTTTTTAGCTCAACTTGTTGTTGGCGCTAAGTATTGTTTAGCATTTTTATCCCTGACTTACCAAGTGTTTGTTTTCTTGTTTGCTATTCCATGTATGACCCTGTAAAGTCTGTTGGGTTTTTACACCCGAGCCTCGTGGCTCATCAGGCTGGTGCTTATCCCCAGTTTCTGTAGCGTGAAGCGACCAGGAGTCCAACTCCTCCTGGATGGGATGCTAGTCCATCGCAGGTTACCTTCCCAGTATATTTTACTGGTACCCATTTATACTGCTGGGTGAACAGAGGCACACTTGTGGTTGAGACCCAGGGGTCTTAGCACAGTGAGGGTCTCAGTGGGATTCGAACTCGCAACCTCCTGATCATGAGCACAGCACCCTAACCACTACGCCACAGGCCCCACAATTGTATGACCCTGTACTGCCCTGTTACTCTTGATAGCGAACATTGCTCCATCGTATATCAACTTTCATTCATTCATCCGTTAATTTTCTGTAACCGCTTAATCCAAATTAGGGTCGCAGGGAGGCTGGCGCCCATCCCAGCCGACTCAGGGCGAGGGCAGGGTACACCCTGGACGGCTCGCCAGGCCATCACTGGGCGGAAACACGCTGACGGCTATGCAGCTACTCTTGTTGAAAGTCAGCAAT
Source organism: Plotosus lineatus (assembly GCA_024760905.1). Classification (NCBI taxonomy): domain Eukaryota; kingdom Metazoa; phylum Chordata; class Actinopteri; order Siluriformes; family Plotosidae; genus Plotosus; species Plotosus lineatus. The sequence continues at coordinate 39,156,175 of CM045743.1, read as the reverse complement.
GGTTCTTTTACATGAACCTCACACCATAGACAGTGAGAGACCTTTGATAACCCAGTTAGCTGCACTGGGGGACAGTGACAACCCATGAAGAGTGGGGCTTGAACCCCCAACCTTAGGATCAGTGATCCAGCACCTTTACCACCAGGACACCCCTGCCCCATCGTGTATGAACTTTGCCTGCCTTATCATGTCATGGTTGGGTTTTTGCCTGATCTCTGGACCTCTGCCTGTTTCTGGTATGTGGGTTTGGACTACGTTTTCAATCTGTCTACCTGTCCTCAATACGAGAGGAATGGGTCATTGTTGGTCTAGAAATCAACCAACAATGAATAAATAATCTGTCAACCACAAAGACACCCTGGTCCATGGGGGGGAAGTACTCGGTACAACAGATGGCTGATTCGCCTACAGTTGCCAAGCGTGGATTTCATTAACAAGGAAGAAACAGTGTCTTTGAATAGATTACAGATGGCTATAGTTGCATATTACGTATAAAGTTATTTGAAGAAACAGTTATTTATTCACTATACTCGTATTCAATGACCTTCTCTTACCACTGGGTCATTGCACAATACGTCTCGTTGAATATGTATAATATCAAATAGGGGTGACACCACTCAATACCCATGGGTTATTTTATTACAAATTCCAATGTGTTCAGAGATAATGTTTGAACCAGATTTGAGCACTGACCCCTGAATCACCATCTGATGCATCTCCAGCAGCACTGTAATTTGTTGTTGGCATCCATCACACCCTGGGTAAGCCGCAGCATGAATACAATAGCATTAAACACAATAATCAAAGACCTGGTGATGAAACGGGGACCTGCCCAACATAATCATGCCGGCTTGGCTGGTGAAGTCTCTTAATGTGGCTCGTAAACACAGAGAAAGGTTACAGCAGGTCAAAGCTCATATCACATTATTTTTAATATCCTTTTAGGTTGACAGGGAGGCTGGTGCTGGTATCCCCTGAACAGCGTGCCAGACCAACCCAGGGCAGTACACGCAACCATTCACACACACACACACACACACACTCTGACACCGAGGGTCAATCCGAAATACAGTCGGCCCCCAACTTACGAAATTAATCCATTCCAGAGCCCTTTTCGTAACGTGGGGATTTCGTAAGTAGGGGTCGCATCTTGCATGTTAAACGCCTAATTCGTTCCAAGGCTCCAGTCTTTGGACTGGATAAACCCCATAAACCCTTAAAAAATGATAAAAGTACACCAATTTTGTATGAAAGATGTGTTAAAAGTAAAATAAAATTATTTATTAAACCATTTAAACATTTTATTAACATTTATTAATTAAACCATTAGTAAACATTTTTTTAAAAACACACACACACACACACACCTCTCTCTCTCTCTCTCGCTCTCTCTCTGCAGGCCACGCCCACAAGACGTGAATTCAAAGCGCATTCCCTGCTTGACAAACTCAACTTTAATTTGATTTCTTGAGGGATCGGAATTCCAGATGAAACATTTACTGAATTAAAACAACTTAAAAAACTAAAAACTAAAGCGTGAAGCTTCCTTCTGTCTCTATCTGGGAGGCCAGCGGGGCGGGATGTTGAGAGACAGCCAATGAGAGAGCAACTCGCGCGTCGACTGGTGCATTTGAATTTTGAATTTCGTTTCGTAAGAGGGGGTTGCTTCGTATCTCGGGGACGGAAACGGTTTTCGTAACCTGGGGATTTCGTACACCGGGGTCTTCGTAAGTTGGGGGCCGACTGTATCCAGTTAGGGTAACGTGCGTGTCTTTGGATTGAATGAGGAAACAGGAGTACCCCGAGGAAACCCACGGAAGCATGAAGAGAACATGAAAATTCCACACAGAAAGGTTTTCACCAGGCACAGAGCTCAGAACCAGAACTTTCTAGCCGTGAGGCAGAAGTGCTCAGCACTATACCCAGGGGCCAAAGGCTACAGCACACCTGTTTCTATTGATGGTGGTGGAAAAATCTTGAAAACAAAAAAAAAATACTGATGACACGCCCATTCTCTCATCATGTAGTTGAATGCTAAATCTGCAATAACCTTAATAATAATAATAATAATAATAATATAAACACATGCTCTTGTACTGTATACTATAGGGGAAGGTATGTGTAGTGTAAGGATATGTTTTCAACAATAACCATAAAGCTCTCGATCGTCTGCTGAGCTCTGGTTACGGTCTGTGTGGAGTTACACACGTGTGTGTGTGTGGGGGTTCTCAGATTTCCTGCAACAACCCTCCAAAAAAAAATTATGCTGGTTAGGTAGCTGGGATAAATTGTCACGAGGTGTGAATAGGTGTGCATGGTGCTGCGTGATAAAGTGGTATCAGAAAGAGAGAGCAAGAGAAAACGAGAACAAGAGCAAGAGAAAGAGGAAAGAGAGAACGAGAGAGAGAGCGCAAGAGAGAACGAGAGAGAGAGAGAGAGAGAGAGCAAGAGAGAAAGAGAACAAGAGCAAGAGAAAGAGGAAAGAGAATGAGAGAGAGCAAGAGAAAGAGAGAGGAAGAGAACAAGAGCAAGAGAGAGAGCGCAAGAGAGAACGAAAGAGAGAGAAAGAGCAAGAGAGAAAGAAAAAACAAGAGCATGAGAGAGAGCGAGAAAGAGAACAAGAGCCAGAGAGAGAGCAAGAGAAAGAGAGAGAGTGAGAAAGAGAGAGAGAAAGAGAGTGAGAGAGAGAGAGAGAGAGAGAGAGAGAGGAGAGATGTATTACCAATCTGACTAAATGTACATATAAAATGAATTGCTGATGGTTGTCATGGTATCACCATGGTTTGCACATGTGACTCACAGTCAGAAGGCCCTGGGTTCGATTCCCAGCTCGGGGGTTTCTATGTGGAGTTTGCGTGTTCTTCCGTGTGCTCACGTGGGTTCCTCCCACAGTCCAAAAACATGCACAATTAAGCCGTTCTAAATCTCCTCTAGGTGAGTGTTGGCCCCGCAACGGCCTGCCGAGCTGTCCAGGATGTACCAGCCTCCCCACGAGCCTAATTAGGATTAAGCTGCTTAGAAAATGAATGAAAGAATTTGGTCAATTACTTTTAATAATATAAACATAAAAATAGAAGTTCAGTATAAATAACACGGCTGAAGCTTGCAGTTACATGCTGCGCCCGCGTACGTGGAACACAGCAGCGCTTTCGATCGTATCTGCCATTTCCCCAAGAGCAAGTCAGAAGGTTCAGGCCCAAAATCAAGTACTCGAAAGCAGAGCGAGGGAGAACAGAGCGGGAGAATCTGGGGTCATTGTTTCGTTGTGTTTCAGGTGGACCCTGTGGTCACTTTCCCAAGTGGGTTTGGTTTCCCATAAAGGGGGAGGGGATCGAGTTCGCAAAACACAATCCTTCTTCTTGAAGAAATCCGAGAGTTTCACAATGACACCTCCGCACGGCCCTATCGACCCCCCGCCCTCTTTTTTAAATGCCTCGCTGACAAATTACTTCTTGTACACCAACATCTCAATCTGGATTGGTTTCAGTGTGCCACAACCTCCGAGTCAGCATCTTGCCCTTGACTTTGGTTGGTGAGAAGCCAGCCATGTGGCTGCTTTACATCCTCACATTCATACTGCAGGACAAATCCAAAAAAAAAAAAAAAAAAAAAAAAGTGATGTAATCTTATAGTTAAAGCTCTGCTTGAGCAGGCGACAGTGATGCCAGTACTGCAAGATCATGTTTCTGGTAATTGAAGAGAAGAAAGAGAGGAATTTATATTAACAACTAAAAGAAAATGGACTTTGACGTGTTACTACTCTGGAATTTTATACGTACTCGTCATAAATGAATCAGGTAAACCCTCACTTTCCGCAGTTCATGGGGACCAAGACCCTCTGCGAACGCCAAATTTTCACGAAATAGGATCACCCCCCCCCCCAACTGACGTATACATACACATATACGTATTATGTATATAATATCAATAAATACATGGTCAATGCTATAAATGCTTATAATAACATTTAAACATTCAAAATGAATGTGTAAGATGTAAATAAAATATAAACACACACACACACACACACACACACACACACAAGCGTGCACCTAGTCCCACACACACATGTATAGACGCGCACGTGCGCACACAGATGCACACCTCACATAAAAATGTAAGTAGTTTTGTTGGGAGGTTTTGGGTCGTTTTTTGTTTTTGTTTGTTTGGGGGTTTTTTTGTTGGTTTTTTTTTTTGGATAATTAGCCTTGTTTAGTATCATTTTCTTTAACTTTTCCCCCATTTTTCCTTAATTTTCATATTTTTTGATGAATATGTTTGAAAAACCCGCGATGAACTGAAGCGCGCAGTAGCGAGGGATCACTGTATACACGGAGGTTAAATCTGCATTAAATAACCTACAAAAACTGGTTAGCAACATCCGCCTCACAGTAGGAAAGTCCTGGGTGGAGTCCTGGGCTAAAAGTGGACGCTTCTGTGTGAGAATGTGTGCGCTCTCTGTGCTTACTTGGGGTTTCCCTCCAGGGATGCTGGTTTCCTCCTACAGTCCACAGACATACACATTGGGCTAACTGGCTGTTCCAAATGGTTGTGCGTGTGTTGGTCCTGTGAAGGTCAGTCACCTGTACCCCTCCTTTTCCGAGTGAAGATGAGGTGTAGCACTCTATGAGCAGACTAAAAGTTTAAAAGTCATTCAGACGTTATGTTTTCACCTGTTTGTTTTTTCTTTGTGGGCTACATAGCTCAAAAACGTATGCATGGGGGGTTTTTTTGGCAAAGTTGAGTGTCATACTCAACAGACTACATATTACATTTTGGAGGGAATCTGTACATTGAATCATGTTGAAAATAGGGGAAAAAATATTGGGGTCAATAAGTGCTCATGATGTGTGAAAGAACATTCACCAGATGTCCAATAGGGGGAGACATTCCGTTATAACTGTGCCAAGTCAATTTTTTAAAAACCTGCAGATTTTTATGCATATTTTTCATGCTAATAAATGTATTTTCACCATACTGTACTTTCACACTCTCTAGATGTAAAATGAAATGATGTACAGGCATATAATAGAAAATAACACTAGTCATCAGTCACTTCTGCAAGGTAACAGTACACATACAGAGAATGCACATGCAGCTATATTTTTCCCAGAGGATCTCCAGAACAGAAGCTGGGATATCGGTTGCACCTTGTACATATCTGTTTTGTAAACAGCAGTACACCAGGAAGTGTACATTTCCCCACCAAAGCACCACCTGAACTTTTAAAAATACAGTCAACAACCAAAACAAGACTTGTTTTAATCCAATAAACAAAAAAAGTTTTTCTCATATTATTTTCATAGCTGCACTGGGGGTTTTTCATGATTTAAATAACACCAGCTGAGCCCCCTCAAATTTAGTTGTATCCAATTCCCACCTGTCACGCATTACCGTCCATATCACACGACCACTACTGACCAGGGAGGGGCAATAAAAGCATGCACACCCCCCTCCATGAAATGTGATGCTGCCACCTGCCTCTTTACGAACTGCTGCAGATGTGTATTATTTAGGGGCGTCCTACCACACTCGGAGGGAAAGTGCTTTTCGCCCCCTTATAATATTTCTGTATGTATAATAAAATACATCTTATGATATTTGAGATAATCAGCTGAAATTTAAAGCTCCATGGACAACGTGCTTCAAAAAGATAAAAATTTTCTTTGACAGGGTCATGATGGGTGTCCGGTGATGAAAAAAAAAAAAAAATCACCATTTTAATCCTATTAGGCTCAGAGGGAGGCTAGAGCTCAGTGCAGCCAACACCGGTAGAAGATGGGGTACACCCTAGACACTAGGGGCAATTTACAAGTCAGCCTAATATGACTCTTTTAGACTGTAGGAAGAAACCGGAGTACCTGGAGGAAACCCATGCAAGCACGGGGACAAGATGCAAACATAACACAGAAACGCCTTCCCCCACACTGGAGACTCAAACCCAAAACCTTCATGCGTAAAACACATCAACGCTGTTGAATTTGTTACCAAAATGTTTAAAAATTGGCCTAGGACGCCATCTAATGGTTGAAAATGCTCCTGAACCCTGCAAGGTAGACACTGATATAGACTCATTGGGTTGAAACTCATTTTTATTTTTAAAAAAGAAAGGAATTCTAACACCTTTTCATCAGCGATAGTTGTCTGTCCTCCCCAACCCCAGCCTTGTAGGGTGAAATTACACTTTAACCAGCATTGGCTCTTCAAATGTGTACACAACCAGACCTGAAGAGGTTCCCGAATGTCAAGATCATGTTACATACAATTTAAAAATATAGTTATGATACGCACTCATTAACCAGGCTTGAGGGCAACCGTAGCCTAATGGTTAGAGCAGTGGCCTCGGAACTGAAATGTGTGGTGCTGGGGGGAGTGAGCTGCACCATCTCCTTTCTCCACCCTCGTGGCCAAAGACCCCTTGGGCAAGGCACATAACCCCCCCAAGTGCTACCCAGGCACTGCAACGTGTGTGGCAGCCCACTGCACCAAGTGATAAGATGAATGCAGAAGCAATCATTTCCTTTGTGGTATAAATACGGTATATGAAACGCAAACTTTTATTTATTGTAATAGAGCTGTTTACCATCGACACAACACAATTTTCAACAGTACACACAGATCCACAAGTTCATATTCTTATAGTATTAGATTATTTTACCATTACTATACTGTGAGGAGGGAAAAAACCCTCGAAGCATTAATCTTTTATCCGATAAAATGAATTTAAATAGGGCAATCTGGAGGGAATCCTGCACCACAATCATTGGTGTGTTCCCTGATACAACTTATGCTAATTATTAACGAGTCTTTCAGGAGATGCACCAAAGCACAAAGGAGAACAAACCTGTACAGGATTCCCCCTGGACTGCCGAAGCCCTTCCTGACTCAATGCTGGTATTTCTTGTCTGAACGTTTATTATTCTAATCTAATCAGTCATCATGTCCGCCCCTGCTCCCCCGGTGGCATCGCTGAGACTCAGGTCCTCCATCATCTCGGCTAGAGAGATCCTGGGAATGCCTTCGTCGTCAGTGTCGCTCTCGACGGGAATCTTGGAGGCGTCTGAAAACGAACAAGGATGTATTAAGCATTATAGATACACTGGAGGGTAAAGGTTTTGTTTCATGTACTGGACGCGGCATCACATCCTTACCTTTAAAGATATTAACATTCTTGCGCAGTAAGTCATCCTCCTCGAGATCCTCTAAGAAGTCCTGGTATTGCCTGCAAAAAAAAAAAACAAAAACAAAAAACACGTTACATAAGATTCATTTACCTGTCAATTAGCTAGCAGCAATACACACGCCTCATATATATATATATATATATATATATATATATATATATATACACACACACATGCCTCATATATATATATATATATATATATATATATATATATATATATACACACACACGAGTTACTTTACATGAAGCTTAAAACAGTCAATCAACGCTTACAATATGTGAGGCACTCAATACCGAAAGTAGTGTACTTCAAAAGTAGTGTACTTCAAAAGTAGTGTACTTGCTGTGGGTTATACGGATTTCCGGTCTTTCAAGTGCTGAATTATCGCTGAATGAGATTTGAGGGAATTTCTGTATAGATAATGAAATGTTTTGGAGGAGAGACACTTATTAGGTAATATAACGAATAAGTGTCCCTCCTCCAAAACATTTCATTATCTATACAGAGATTCCCTCAAATCTCATTCAGCGATAATCAATTCATGAATACTTCATTAAATTAATCATTTAATAGGTAAGGGCTGCTTTCACATCCATTAGTCTGTTTGATGACTGAAAATTTTGTGTTAAAGCACTTTTGGAATGTCTATTGCACTCTGGTGTGGCTTCAACACTGCACCTAATTGACCATGCAAAAAAAAAAAAAAAAAAAAAATCGAGTCTGAGGGATGAAGGGCTGAATAGGCAACTCCAAAACTACAAAGTATAAAAATAAATAAATAAATCACTCAAGCAAGAATTACACTGTCTCTGCTAAATAAAGTACTGGATAACAAGAGCACACAGAGAATGCAAACCTCCCCAAATCAGCAATCACCGATATGCACTAAAATATCTCCCAATGTTAAAGAATCCTTTAAAAACTCCTCCATTCAGGATTTGATCCGGATCAAAAATTTTATGGAGATGTTTTTGTTCAAAGTCTAATCTCTGGTCGTCGCTTTATAATAATACACACAAAACGTCCTGCACATAAGAGAAAGTAGACGGTGCCACCTGCTGGATTTGCAGCAGTACTATGACACCAAAATAAATAAATGATAGATTTCCTTTTGGCTTTTTCCCTTTATCACGGGTTGCCAACAGCGAATGATTCGCACATTTGATTTGGCGTAGGTTTTTACGTCAGATGCCCTTCCTGACACAACCCTTTAGCAAGGAACAGAAACACGCTGACGGCTTTGCAGCTCCTCTTTCCAAAAGTCAGCAAGTTGCCCCTATTTGTAAATGTTAGTTTGTGTTCCCCTGCGATGGTCTGCTGAACTGTTTAAGTTGTACCACGCCTTCCCTCAGAGTCGGCTGTTATAGGCTCCTTATGTATATAGCTGAAAAATGGATATGGGCACGAGTATATAGACAAGACTTTGAGTGAAGAGTACCTTTCATCATCTGAGTCCACTCCCTCTCTCTCCCTATGCAGCTCCTTCAGCTTCCAGTTCCTGCGCTTGATCCTCTTTGTTCTGTCATAGCACTTCTTGATCAGAACCTAAAACACAAGAGCTGACATTATTCCTTCCAAAATAAAGAGAACCTTTCACTTTAATGGAATCTTCTCCAGTCGACTTTGATTTGATTTGAACTACATTTTAATAAATTGGTGTAACAATGGCTGGCTCGCTTCCAATCATCATCATCATCAGATTTTTATTATTTAATCAAAAGTCAGGACAATTTTATTCTCCAAAGTTCCTCAGGAGCACAAGCTCACTAGGGGGCAGTAGAGCTCTAGCTAATGAATCAGTCATCACAGGTTTAATTTCTCCTTAAAAGTAGAAAACAAGCCCATGCTCACCACATCAGGCACGTGGTGAGGATTCATCTTATTTAGAAATTCATCGTTGAGGTTCGAGTTGGCGAAATCAAAGCTGCAAAGCAAGAAGAAAACAAATTTTAAAAATAATAAAAGCATGAACCTACCCACATAGTCACTCTACTGTAGGTATAATGCACATTATATTACTGAGAGCTGGATAGGGAACTAATGCAATGAAACAAATCTCCACTGAAGTCATGGTATAATTAGCTTATATCAGCATTCGTTTTTTTGCACAGCTCAGCACTAAACCACACGTGGTTTTATTTTACGACTGCTTAATTAAATAGAATGGCATGAGATAGGGTACAGTGTGCAGCACAGCGCAGGGTGTTCTGGCATGTATTTCCAAAAAGTTCACAATATATGACTTGAGAAAATACACTGCTAAACCAAAAAAAAAAAAAAAAAAAAAAAAAAAACCCACGCACACAAATGTGTTATGCATTTAAGCCTCCTTTACAGCACATGATCATCATGTATCATTAAAAAAAAAACTTCAGCATAACATTTATTTCCATCCAGTGTCAGGTTCCTTCCTCACAGACATCTTGAATCGACGGGGGGGAAAAAAAAAACTGAACCCCTCCATAAAGTCTTCTCCAGCGCATCCCGAAAACTTCCGGTAAGGTTAAGGTCAGGACTCTGGGGTGCCAATACATATGTGAAAATTATTCCTCATGCTTCCTGAACCTCTTTTTCATTATTCGATTCCCAATTTTATATCCGTGGAAGAAAAAGTGCATTGATTTGAAAACCTGCTCGTTCAGTACATTCAGCTCATCAGCTGCTGCATTCTATTGCTACATTAATGTTGCCGAGCCTTGACCCGAACAACCGGAGCAACAACGCCATGGAGATTACATACTGAGATCAGGGATAAACTGCACTCCATGAAAATATTAGAATGTGAGACTTTTTTTTGGCTAGGTTGTGTAATTAACCTCAACGTTAAAGTACTGAAGAACTACAGCGATCTCTCGCTACTTCACACTTCAATTCATGTGACTTCAGTGTATCGTGTTTTTTTTTTTTAAATAAATATTCATCAAATAAAAAAATAAGGAAATTAAGAATAAGGGGAAAAGTTAAGAAACTTGCCACAAAAACAAGGCCAATTATGCAAAAAAAACCAAAACAAAACCGTAAACAAGCAAAACAAAAAAAGCATCTGCGCACATATGTACACTAGTATGTGTTGTCTTCTTCTCATGCAATAGCATCTGTATATGTGTGTATTTATACTTTATTTACATCTTATCCATTGTTTTTTAAATCTTTAATTGTTAGTATAAGCATATTGAATAAGCTATTATATTTTATAAGCGATTTTATATATATATATATATATATATATATATATATATATATATATATATATATATATACAGTAAAACCTCCGCTGACGAACGCTTAAGCTCACGAACTTTTCGTCTCAAGAACATTAAATTTGCGAGCATATAGTCTCTGCTGACGAACTAGTTTTCGGCGGATCTAATCAAACCACGCGGTCGAACAGCGCCACGGTGGCGGCCACGAGAAGCTGACGCACGCTCACGGTGTCACAGGTCGTCACCCCCTTTCTTTGAGTGCCGACGTGGTTTGAGTTTGCTAGACATTTTGGACCATATTGAGTGTACTTTTGCTATTATGGGACCGAAAAAGACCCCACCACAGGCGGAGATCATTGAAAAACACGAGCGAGGTGTGCGTTTGTGTGACTCAGCGTCCCAGTACCAGTACACTAAGTCTACCACCATCCTTAAGAACAAGGAAGCTATTAAGGGTGCGTGTGTGGCTAAGGGTGTTTCCAAACAGTAGGCGTTTCCAAACTCTCCTTCCAAACAGTAAGTCCCTCCCTCCCTCCTCCTCCCACTCCATTCCATCAAGCCATCAACTACCATCACAAAGGTAAATAAAACCACTTTATTATACAGTACAGTTTATTTCTTTAATTACAATACAATAGTACATTTATTATACATAAAATAAGGTATATTTTTGTGTAGTTTTAAGGCTTATTTAGTAGAAAATTATGTTTTATGGGGACCTGGGAACGGATTATTCTCATTTTAATGGTTTCTTATGGGAAATAAATGTTCGGAAGACGAACTTTTCGCCTCACACACACTTTCTGGGAACCAATTATGTTCGTGAGCAGAGGTATCACTGTATATATATATTATAAGCTATTATAAGCTATTGAATACGTATTTATTGATATTATGTACACATATGCAATGTACGTATACAACCGCCTTGGGGGGGGGGGGGGGGGGGGGCAATGTCCCAATTCACGGATTTCGATGGTCGTGTGGGGATCTCAGTCCCAATTAACAGCGGAAAGCGAGGGATCCCTGTATTTGTATTCTATTATACATATGATAATAGTATTGCTATCACACTGCAGGCTGCGGGGTTGTAATTGATTATTTTCCTAAACCTACATGGCCAATTATACATTATTCCATAATCACAGTATTAGAATTAGTTATTGAGGGCGGTCTCAGTCTACTGTTTTTTGTTGGGGTTTTTTGGCACAATGTCTCGACAATGTATCACATGGCCTACAAACTCTCTGATGACATCATCTGCAGGTCACAGCTTGTTATGACATCATCAGAGAGTTACTGATAACTGATAGTATCAATTCCTACCCAAGCACCAGGTCACCGATGTTGAGCAGGTGGCCCAGATGGGTGCGGCAGTGATACTGCTGACTGGTGTTCATCTCACTGGTCTTCTGAACCCACACTTCTGCCAAGGTGTGCTGTTTAAAATAAAAAATGTGCAATTGTTAGCACCCATTCTGCGTAAATGCTGGAACTGGCTTTGGACCATTTACAATTCCACGCAAAATCAGAATGATGGTCATATCTTGACCAATAATAATAATAATAATAAATACATACATAAATAAATAAAACAAAATTTAAAAAAAAAGCATGATCTTAAAGGCGCCCTAGAACTTTACATCTTACCCGGTTGGATCTCAGTCCAGCTCCTGCTCCTAATCGCTGATCTCTGATGATGTCGATGTCCATGACGATAAACTCCTCCAGCTGACGTGGATAAAGGAGGCTGTTAAACGGGTAGCGCCAATACGTGTTCGCGTCGATTTCTGCAACTGTACGGCAATAGCACGAAAACCAAGTGTTATCAAATGATAACCATGTGATCACGTATCCCTCACAACATGTGATTATACCAGAATATGCATGCAGTCCCCCAAGAAGACGAATCAGTTACAATGCTGTCCTGCTCAACCATTAAAGAACTCAGTAAACCTGCTTGAACTAGTTTCTGAATTGCACAACAAACATAGCTAGTACGTCAAATAATGACTCTGTTTTAACATACCTTTCTGATTAGCACAGCTGTAAAGAGTGGCTATTTAAGCTACCGGAGCCTTCCAGTTGGCTCAACCCGGTCTGAAGTAGATTCGTGATAAAAGAATAACTGTTTGTGTTGTTATTGCAACTGCAGCACATTTTGCAGGCAGCAAGCGTTCAGAGAAAGGACACACTTGTCCCTTAAGTATAAACATGCAAATAAATAAATAAATAAATAAATAAAAAGGTGAGAGGGAGGTGCTTAAGACTTTAAGACTCATACTCACTCTGCAGTGTGTTCGGGTCAATGAGGTGCACGGTACTCGTCACCTGGATGCACACGCACACCTGGCCCAGGTTTCCCATACTCTGGGCAAGTCGTGGAGACAGACACACAACATTGTCCTGAGAGAGACAGAAAGAGGGAGGGAGAAAGAGAGAGAGAGAGAGAGAGAGAGAAAGAGAGCGAGCAAGCACACAGATTTGATTTCACAGACACATTCATTCTAATCAATTCCCTGAATGATTAAAATAACCTCAGGAAGGAACCGCCATGTGCATCCAATAACAATCAGCTTGTACAAACACACACACACACACACACACACACACACACACACACACACACACACGCACGCACAGTCGACATTCCTTTCTGAACAGCAAGCACACAAGTCAGCCCACACTCTGTTTTCTCATTCATTCCATTCAACTTGATTCAATTTTATAATCCATACCAACAATAATGCTGAAATCAACAATCTGTAAACATACATAGGACTTATTCGCAAAAGGTAACCTGGATGTCACCAATAGTCCGAGAGAACGAAGCGTCAATATATACAAGATAGAGAGAATAACTTTTATTATATTATCATCCAGTGTGCACTGAAAAACATAACATTTTTATTATTATTCCACATTTTATTATACAAGATCACTTCTGCGATGCAGGTACTGCACCTCATATTTTAGCACCTTGTTTTTCTATGGCACTCACAGACCTGGCTCAGTGTGACACCATGCACTCTTTTTAAATGTGAAAATAAACTCAGTGAAAAGCATGCACTTTTACATGTCTTCAGCTTCCCAAACTAACTGGCTGCTCACAAATATACTGAGAAGCACTCAAAGAGCGCAAACCTCTACCAAAGAAGTCTCCTGGTGCTTCACCAAAAACTAATAATTTGTTCCTTGACTCATTCTCCACTTTCTCTGAAAATTGAATGAAAATATGTTCACAATTTTTCATCACAAAGCTGTGCACAAACTAACAAATGCTGGGGGAAACCTCAGCAGAGGCAATAATATAATCACATGAAATGTGTGAAATTATATCCATACACATAATATAATCTTGTGTACATATACATACATACATACACACACAGGTAACCCTCACTTTTCTTCACTTTCAAACAAAACAAAAAAAAAGTCAAATTTTGAGTTTAGACGTACCTACGTAGTACGCTGACGTAATGACACTGCATTCATTGTTTACAAACTACAGACTGAGTGTGTGTGTGTGTGTGTGTGTATAGCGTGTTACCCTTGTGTTAAGACGTTGTCTCTGTGATCTTTGTGTTTACACTGTTTTGTGGACTTTTGTAACCCTAAGCAAATCTGATTGGTCAGAAATGTAAGCCTACTAGCATGGGTGCAAGTCTCATACACGGAGGTGAATTAACTATCTGCTCAGATCGGCACAATCTACCATGCATACTCGGTTAAGCAAAGAGAGTTGTAATATGAATGAAAACCCGAATGCACAAATTACAGAACAATTACAGATATTTATTATCTTTTAGCAGAATCCTAAGAGTGTATACTTATTTTTAGATTAATATTCATTAGGATTTGTACTTGTTCTTTGTATGCATCTCTTGAATAAAGTTTACTTACTTACACAAAAGAAAGAACTCTCCGCTTTGCTGAGATTCACATGGCAGGCTGTGTTCTAAACAAGTTCAACGCCACCCCTTGTGCACTGGAAAGACCGGAAGTCCGTATAACCCACAGCAAGTACACTACTTTTCCAAGTACACTACTTTTGGTATTGGGCGCTTCACATATTGTAAGCGGCTGTTTTAAGCTTCATGTAAAGTGACTCGGTATAAATAAGTGACTTCTTTGAAATTAATGTTGATATTATTTGATATTATTTTACAATGTTATGTTTATAATAATTGATTTAGGGGTGTTTTGAGATATGGTAATGGTACTTATGGATGTATAGTACAGTATGAGCATCACACGTCATACGTCACTGTAACAACTTACGTTCACTTTCAACTTACGTTCACTTTCAAATTACGTTCGGCCGTCCGGAACCAATTAAAAACGTAAGTCGGGGAGCGTCTGTATATAATATCAATAAATACATATTCAATGCTATAAATGCTTATGATAACAAGCATTCAAAAATAATGCATAAGACATAAATAAGATGTAATACACACACATACAGATGAACACCTCACATAAAAATGTAAGAAGTTTTGTTGGGTTGTTTTTTTTTGTTTTGCGGCATTTTCCTTACCCTTTTCCCTGTTTTTGCTTAATCTCCTTATATTTCGATGAATAGTTTTGAAAAATCTGCAATGCACTGAAGCCGCAGAAACAGAAGCACAAAGTAGAGAGGGATCCCTGGTCCCAATTGTATACACACAAATGGTATATACACATACACACACACACAGAGACACACACAGACACAGGGATCCCTCACATTTCGTGGTTAATTGAGACCAAGATCCCCAAGCGGCCATTGAAATGGTGGCGTAGTGGTTAGCATGTCCACCTCACAGCAAGTAGGCCTGGGTCCGAATCCAGGCCTGGACGTTTCTGTGTCGAGTGCATGTTCTACCTGTGCTTGCGTGGGTTTCCTCCGGGTACTCCGGTTTCCTCCCACAGTCCAAAAAAAACAAAACATGCACACTAGGTTAATTGGCTAAATAATCTGCGGAGAGGGCTGCACCAAGTTGGATAACTTGAGCCCAATCCCTTTCTTCAATGAATATAACATGTTTCAATCAATTGAAATCCGTGAAGTAAGATATATCCCCGACTGCCGTAGACGTACATGTGAGGTACTCCACCGAATGTATGCGCTTGTCGCAAGTGATGTACGGTGCTTGTGAGACAAAGCGTGGCTTATCCAGACTTCCGATCTTTCAAGTGAGCAAGTGCGCGTTGAATACTTGTTTAGTACTCAACCTTCACTTGCTCACTTGAAAGATCAGAAGTCCGTATAAGCCGCGCTTTGTCTCACAAGCACCGTACGTCACTTGCGACAAGCGCCTACATTCGGTGGAGCGCCTCACATATGTGTATATAATATGAATAAATACATATTCAATACTATAAATGCTTATAATAACAATTAAACATTAAAAAACCATAAGATGTAAATAAAATATAAATGTTTTTGTGGCATTTTCCTTAACTTTTCCCCTATTCTTTCTTAATTTCCTTATTTTTTTAATTCGATTAATATTTATTTATTTTTTTTAAAAACACGATGCACTGAAGCCACATGAATTGAAGCGTGAAGTAGTGAGGGATTCCTGTATATGTATAAACAAACAAGTAGTAGTTATGAAATATGCAGTATTATCAGTTGGAGCATATCTGTATATACTGTATTATACTATTAAGCCTTATCCATCTGTCCAGCCATCAATTCTCTGAGCGGCATAATCATAATTATGGTCATGGGGAGGCTGGCACCCATCTCAGCTGACTCTGAGTGAACGAATAGTACACCTAGATGGCTGGCCAGGCCATCGCAGGGCAGAGCAATTGTTTCTTATACATGAGCCTCTCACCACAGACAGTGAGACACATGACTGGCCTTTGATAACCCAGTTAGCTGCACTGGATAGACTGCAGCGACAACCTGTTGACTGTGGTACTTGAACCCCCAACCTTGGGATTAATAATCCAGCACCCTACCTATTAAGCCTTATAACTTCTGCAGTTTAGTTTGTTTCCTTCACATTCAGAAGAAGCTCAATTAAATTTTTTTTCCCCCCCGCTGCTTGAAGAAAGTGGTACGAATATTACCTTACAGATTGGCACGATCTCTACAGAGAAGGTGCTTTTGTAGTTGTACGAGTTTGAGTGGACATCGTGAGAGATGAGACGCTGTGAGGACTTTGACCTTTTGGAACAGAAAATAACATTCATAGTCAACAAAACTTCATTTCCAAATGAGGACAGATCAGAAGGAGGTTTTATTGATGAAGCTCGGCATGCAAACTCAGTGCACATGTGAGAGGAAGCTCGACTGAGCTGGATGAACCATAGGCGAGAAATTCATACCTGCATGGAACCGTACACTGTAAGAAATCCACCATCTTCTGGGCATGCTGCTTGGAGCTGTAATAAAAATCAATGCCCTCTACAAATAATAAGGTGAAAGAGAGGAGAAATGGGGGGGAAAAAGAAAAAAGCCATATTTGAGAACACAATCACTACAATAAAAAGCATACACAGGATTCTCTAGTAAATCAGGCCAGATGGAGGGCTATTCAATATGGCCGCCACATGTCATGCATTCAACGCTCCAAATCCAATTTCACAGGCATCTCACAGATCTTTCCAATGTGCTAAAAATGCCACAGTGACTAAGAGCTTCAAGTCTAATCTCTACATGCCAGGAGGGCCATTCGGGCAGGACTATCCACCCTCTCGTCCCTCTATCCGCCTCGACTAAAATCCTGGAAGCAAAAGGAGAACGGAGATCGACATACCATGGATTTCCTTGATACGAAGGGTGTTCTGGTGAACCCGGTGCTTCAGAATCAACTGTTCCAAGTAGTAAAAGGTCTTCTTATGGACAGTCTATGATCATAAATGTTAGAGTAAAAGTTACCGATTTTCCGGAAGGTGAATGTTTATTGGTTATCCATGCTAGCTAACTAGCTAGATGCTTAAACAATTGTGAAAATTTTAAACCTACTTTAACAAAATAGAAAAAAAAAAGACAGGCATATACACACACAAGGATGAGTTAAAAAGAAATCCAAATAATTTTACTATACAAGAAATATGGAACACAACCGAACACATTGTACATCAAGATTCAGCTACAAATCATAGGTTCACATCCCTACAGCCACATAGTCACCAGCTCTTCTATTGGCCTTGTTCAACCTCTGAATGAGGACATGTATCCCAGCTTCAGAAGGATGTAGTCAATACATTCCAGCAGTTTTCACTTCTTTATTACCACCATAATATTCCCCTTTCAGTGCCTCTTTCACTGATTGCACAGATGGAAGTCCGAGGTTGCAGTCATGTGAGTGATAAATATGCAACAGAGTTGTGAGAAGGTTGCTTCTATTGATCTGTGGCTCAAGAGGAGTCTGGTGTTATTGTTTTGAAGAACTTCATTCACTTCCGAATGCGTGACCTGCTCCAGCATAGTACAAATTTAGTAGAAAATTTGACATACCGACATACTGAAATATTTGGAAAGGGAATAGAATCTGCGTCAAAATGAGATATGATACAATACTGTAGCATGAAAATTGACTAAATTACATCATATTTTATGTCACCAATCAGGAAAATAGCAAATACGTTTACAGAACCAATGCCTGAATATCCACTTTTGAAACCCACTAACATCCATAAACTAAATGAATCTGGTTCTCGAACAATCAGCGCCATCATACTAGCGTCTTCCTAGCAACATACGAGTTCACTTTTTTTTTTTATAAACACAGTCATATTTTACAGATTATTTCCTATCTTCTCCCACAATTAGCACACGGCTATTTGAGGCAGTAGGCTTGCACTGAGTCATGTCTGTTCTGAGGACTCTCATTGGTTGACTGATTAATGATTTGGGGGAATCCTTCTGAGATTCTCTGAGTAGGGGCAGATTCTGGTACTGAATATGGATAATAAGTGAACACCCTGAGCAATCACAAATTTCACAGTTTGAAAATAAGTAAAAAAAATAAGTGAATATTTCTATTGTTTGACAACATGGACACGGAACCCCTTCTCAAACAGGTATTTTAGTATGCAGGGCTGCCAACCCAAGAAAGTACCGTTTTGTAGTTGATAAACCAAAAATTAGTATTTTGAGCTGAAAATTAGTATTCATAATAGACAAAATTTTATCGAGTGCGAGATTCACACCATACTCTGACTCTTACTCAAAACACTACCTTGTGACTTAATCCAAATTATTCTGCAGCGGGTCATAGATGTGAGGCGTTCCATTGAAAGTAGGCACTTGTCGCAAGTGATGTATGGTGCTTCTGAGACAAAGCGTGGCTGATCCGAACTTCTGATTTTTCAAGCGAGTAAGTGCGCGTTGAGTACTTGTTCAGTACTCAACCTTCACTTGCTCACTTGAAGGATCGGAAGTCTGGATCAGCCGCTCTTTGTCTCACAAGCACCATACGTCACTTGCGACACGCGCGTGACTTTTGGTTGAGCGCCTCGCATATGGTCTTACTAGGTGTATACTTCAAAGTGAACTGCTTCTGCTCTTGGCAAGAAATCGCCATGATAACACCCTGAGCATCCCAAAAAGACACTCGCATTGACTTTCCCAGCTGACTTTTCTGCCTTGAACTTTTTTGTCCTTGGAGATGTCAGGTGACAACATTGAACTGATTGAAGAATAAAAGAAATCTTTTTAGTAGTATGAAAGAGGCACTGAGGGGGGAAACATAGTGGTGTTGAAGCAGTGAAAACTGTTGTAAGGAAGCCGCTACATGTGTGATACATGCGGTCATCTGTAGGAGAACACCGCTATTGAAAGCGGTGGTGAGAAGTAGGGATGTGAAAGTCAAATGTAAATTTTGATGTTTGATAAGTTTGACTGTATTCTTTATTACTCAAGACACAATACATGCAGAGAGGCTAGCAAAGGTGGGGTACAACCGGAATAGCTCACCAGACCATTGCAGGGCCAAAACAAATTCAACCATTCACACAGCTATCGGCAATTTGGAACAGCCACTTAGCTGACTGTGCATGTCTTTTGGCTTTGGGAGGAAACCTGAGTGAATGAAACCCACACAAGCAACATGCAAACTCCACACCGAAATGCCCTCGCCAAGCCCGGGACTCAAACTCAGAACCTTCCTTAGCATGAGGCAGACGTGCTAACCACTACACCACATACAGATGTGCTAAATGGATAAATAAATTGAACCAATTAAAAAAAAGAAAATGCTGGATAGAATGAGAGTCTGTACAAGCTCAGGTGTCTGAACATTTTGTTGTTGCTGGATTTTTTTTTTTTTTTTTTTCTTTTTGCACCAGTGGTTCCAACTGCTGAATCATACTGAGCAAAACCTTGATGTCATAATATTTACCCTCAGCAGACCATGAACAGAACACCGATCAAATCCTTGACAAATAACACGGGTCAGGACTGAATATATAATTTGTTCACACTAGTCCCCAGATACTAAAGTTCACTGGCTCTCTCTCTCGATTGTCGCATCGATAAGGTGTGTGACTGCTAACCTGGAGACCACGTCCATGACCAGGAGTCCATGTAAGTTAATTGTCTGAGCTCTCACGGGAGAGAGGGATGGCATACGCTCACTTCCCTGTCACTCACAGCAATCACCAGCCATTCATGGACGTCCGTGAGCTCATTCGTATGAAGGTGAGGATAGCGCTTTCCCTCTGAGGGTGTTAGACCATCCCCAAATACACATACGCACTATTTCGAAAAGAGGCAGTTGGAGAGTATTGCATGTCACGCCGGGGGTGTGTGCATGCTTTTGCCCCTCTCTGGTCGGTGGTGATCGTGTAATAGGGAGAGCAAAAACTTGATGGGTAGGAATTGGATAAATTAGGCAGAGAATGTGGGAAAATAAAAAAAGCCACTTTATTCCGTTTTCTAGTCTTTTACAGTCAAAATGACAAATAGAAAATCTCCGAAGAAATCGACTCCACTCCAGAAATAAAAGCCACTTGACCGCACATAGCTTTCACGGACGCTAAATGTGCTCTTTGTGCAGTCAAAGCTGATTCTGTAAAGGCACTTAGTGTTTGCAATTCTAATGCCAGCCCTACAAGTAAGATAAGGCTTAAGTAGGCTTTGGCATTGCCATGACGCCGTAATGGTGTCCGCGGTTGACTGCCATAGAGTTTGAGATTTTCAAAGTGTTGGAAAATTTCATGGAGGTTCTCAAAACTGCTGCTGATTCCTTCATCACATGGTATGAGCAGAATCATCTGCAGCTTAATGTGACAAAGACCAAAGAACCGATTGCGGATTTCAGGAGATCCGGCATACCAGCGACCACTATTTCCACCCAGGGCGACACTGTGAAAATGTGTGGAGGGGTTGAAAATACCTTGCGAGTTCATATTGACAATAAACTGGACCAGGTTAAAGAACATTACCGCAATTTATAAGAAGGAAAAGCGTCGTCACTATTTTTTGAGGAGGTTCAGATTGTTTAACATCTGTCAGATACTACTCAGGATGTTTTATGAGTCTGTTGTAGCCAACGCTATCCTCTGTGCATGCTGGAGTGGCAGGCTGAGAGTCCCACACACTAATAGACCAAACAAACTGATCTGCAAAGCCAGTAACATGGTGTGGATGGAACCGGACTCTCTGACGGTGGCGTTGGAGAGGCGAATGCTGCCCAAAATAACGACGATATTGAACAAGACCACCCACCCACTTCACAACCTGCTGATCGGCCACAGGAGCCGTTCAGTGAGAGACCGAAACCACCGAAATGTACCACTGAACCACACGGGAAATCGTTCGTACCTGTGAACATTAAACTCTACAAAACTCGTCCATACAGCACCAACATCCACTGTAATACATTTACATTCTACTGTTTATTATATTAATAATACAGTAGGCCCTCGACATTCGCAGGGGTTCGGTTCCGAGCCCTCCCGCGAATCGAGATAATCCGTGAGTTCTGTACCCGGAAGTAAAACCCCATATATCATGTCACAAATATGCTTCTTAAACACATTCTATAGACAGTCTTACTCATTAATACAGTATTAATGTACTAAAATATAGTAATGATTAAGAAAAACTTTTCAATTTTTACTCTTATTTTTATTGATGATAAAATATAAACATTATACAGCATATATATATATATATATATATATATATATATATATACTGTTGTAAAGCACTCGTTTTAAAGTCTTTTTCAATTATTATTCCAGTACAGTACTTAAGTTAATTGTGAGAATGTTTGTGATTGAGATTTTATATTCTGTAGCATGTTTAACAAATGATACCAAAAGGATAAACTTTATTACGCTTCATGTCCTTTTACATTGAACTTGGAGTGATGTCTCCAAGATAGCGCTGCCTAGAGGGCAACATGGCGGAGTTCTCAGAGTCAAATTGTTTCTTTGTTCGTTTTAATTTGTTTTATTTGTTTGTTCATGTTTTGCACGATGCTTGTCTATGATCGGTCGACCCTACTACAGCTATGAGCAGCTTCAGCTTCGGGCAACTAAGCACGCAACATCTATCGTGAACTTATATGGCAGGGGTGGCGAACAAGTTAGACCAGAGAGCCAAACTTTTTAACCGTGAGAGTTAAAGAGCCACACCAGTGCTGACCTGCCAAGACACACACACACACACACACACACACACACACACACACACACACACACACAGGCACCTCTCTCTCTTTCTCCCTTGCTCTGACACACACTTTAGATACATAGATATGGCCTGTATAATATAAAATGATGAATATTGAAATATACACACAATCATGTTGAGTCACGTGTTTTTGAGCTTTGGGGAATTCCGTGTCAATATTAGCATGGAGTTGCTAAAATGACGCTGAAGATTTGAATCCTTGAAATGTGATATCGTGGTACTGCATAATAAACAGAGCAATTTGCAATTCCGTTCAATAAAAAAGTAAGCATCTTCCCATTCTCCCAGAAATGTCCTGTGTTCATCTTCATATTTTCGTTCAGCTTTGCATTTTGCCATTTTTACAAACAGGGTAAGCCTGCATGCAAAGAAAATGTTTACTTAATTTCCCAGCATTAGACGTCATCCACTCAGATGATTGGCGGTCACTTATGTGTCATAAAAACACCCAACCTGTCAAAATTATTTTAAAATATTCTTTATTTGTTTTTAATAACCTCTGAAGGATTTAAGTGTGTTTTAAGATTAAAAAAAAAACATGAATATAGAAATATGATAAGGGGCAAAGAGCCACATTCTTATTGATCAAGAGCCGCGCGTTCGCCCCCCTGTTATATGGTATGGAAGCTCAATGCTAACCGCCCAGTCGGAGTTCTCAGAGGCTTGGTTAAGCACTTCCGGCCATACTGCTTGACAATGTTTAGTCCCTGCGAAACAAGATGGACGAGCTTCATGCTCAAATTGCAGCGCAGAGGGATCTACAGGACTGTGTTTCTGTGAAACATGGCTCGAGGAGAGTACACCCAATGAGGCGATTATACCAGTCGGCTACACGGCCTTCATCTCCTGCAATCCCAAGCGCCGGAGTCGTCGTTGGGCCCCTTCCTGTGTGGGCTTCTTGTTAGCTGGGGTGCGGCTCGCATTGAGCTGCCTACCATAGCATATTAGCTCTGCTTAGTTATACACGCCTGAAGATACTCCGATCTTATAGCTGTAGTAGAGTCAACCGGTTGTAGACGAGCATAGAGCAAAACATGAACAAACAAAACAACAAATTAAAATGAACAAAGAAACAATTTGACTCTGAGAACTCCGCGACGTCGCCCTCTGGGCAGCGCCATCTTGGAGACGTCACTCCAAGTTCAATGTAAAAGGACATGAAGAGTACTGTAATAAAGTTTATCCTTTTGGTGTTGTTTGTTAAACACGCTACAGAACATAAAATCTCACGCATAAACATGAACTTAGATACTGTACTGGAATAATAATTGAAAAAGATTTTAATACAACAGTTCAGAGAAAACCGTCGTTTCTCAGGAGAAAGTCTTATTTCTTCAGAAGAGACATCCAGCGTTTTCTATCGCTTCGCCAGAGAAGACGCACAGCGTTTGAGCGGTATCATACAGCTTAACTGGTAATTAAAACACACACAAAAGAGAGGCTCATTGACAACTTGTGCACGAATGAGGAAAAAGGGGCGAGACATCAGCTCAACCAATCAGGAGAAAGGAGGACAGCCACTGGCTGAATTTGAATCACATGCCGGTTGCTCGGCAGTCAGCGAATAATCAAACCGTGGGTGAAAAGCCACGAATAGTCAAGGGCCTACTGTACTGTATATACATTAACTGACTCCATTCATTCTCCACCTATTTATTTACATATCACTCACATATATATATATATATATACATATATACATATACACATATATATATACACATATACATATATATATATATATATATATATATATACATATATACACATATATATATATATATATATATATATATATATATATACATATATACACATATATATACATATATATATACACACATATATATATATATATATATATAAAAAAATGTATATATGGTAAGGTAAGTAAAGTCTGTTGGGCGTTTTACACCCGAGCCCAGTGGCTCATCAGGTCGATGCTTATCCCCGGTTTCCGTGGCATGAAGCGACTAGGAGTTCATCTCCTCCTGGATGGGACGCTAGTCCATCGCAGGTTACCTTCCCAGTATATTTTTACTGGTACCCATTTATAATGCTGGGAGAACAGAGGCACACTTGTGGTTAGGACATTGCCCAGGGGTCTGAGCCCAGTGGTTCTCGAACTGAGATGTGAACACACAACCTCCCGATCATGAGTGTAGCACCCTAACCACGACACCACTGGCCCCACATTATATATATAAATTCCCCAAATTCCCTGATAAACCTGCCCATGCACAAAATCCAAGCTGGGTGGCTTTAATCCTTTTAATAACTTTCAATTTATAATAGATCTACATAATCTTTTCAGAACTTATTTGACTCGGGACATCTCTGCAGCTGTCAGTCATGTCAAATTCGCATACTGTGCAAATATAAGTCATTTTAAATAACTTCACCTTCTGTCTGACTTGCACGACGGCCTTCCAGTAGTCCTTGGCTTCCACCCGATGGCAGTCGTCACACATCTGTGACTGAACGATGAAATCCACCACGAACACCTGCTGCAGGATGGCGCCATTCATCACCTGCAGATTGCATCACATGATGATAAAATATGACTTGCCAGGTTTTCACAGCGAGAGTGATTCCGAGTAATCAGCAGCCAAATCACCTCTTTCTGAATGGTGAGCTTCAACTTGATTCGTTTAGAATGGGGCTCCGTCCACACGAAACCTGCGTCGATGAGCCGCACCTGCGCACAACAGCATAAAGTAAATCAGAGACATCTGTAATACCAAAAAAAAAAAAAAAAAAAAAAACAGGTCCTTCGAAAAAAAATTAGCATATTATGATAAAGTTCATTATTTTCTGTAATGTACTGATAAAAATTTAACTTTCATATATTTTAGATTCATTGCACACCAACTGAAATATTTCAGGTCTTTTATTGTTTTAATACTGATCATTTTGGCATACAGCTCATGAAAACCCAAAATTCCTATCTCAAAAAATTAGCATATCATGTTCAGGTAGTCTAAACGAGCTATTAACCTAATCATCTGAATCAACCAATTAACTCTAAACACCTGCAAAAGATTCCTGAGGCTTTTAAAAACTCCCAGCCTGGTTCATTACTCAAAACCGCAATCATGGGTAAGACTGCCGACCTGACTGCTGTCCAGAAGGCCATCATTGACACCCTCAAGCAAGAGGGTAAGACACAGAAAGAAATCTCTGAGCGAATAGGCTGTTCCCAGAGTGCTGTATCAAGCCACCTCAGTGGGACGTCTGTGGGAAGGAAAAAGTGTGGCAGAAAACACTGCACAACCAGAAGAGGTGACCGGACCCTGAGGGAGATTGTGGAGAAGGGCCGATTCCAGACCTCGGGGGACCTGTGGAAGCAGTGGACTGAGTCTGGAGTAGAAACATCCAGAGCCACCGTGCACAGGCGTGTGCAGGAAATGGGCTACAGGTGCCACATTCCCCAGGTCAAGCCACTTTTGAACCAGAAACAGCGGCAGAAGCGGCTGACCTGGGCTACAGAGAAGCAGCACTGGACTGTTGCTCAGTGGTCCAAAGTACTTTTTTCGGAAGAAAGCAAATTTTGCATTTCATTCGGAAATCAAGGTGCCAGAGTCTGGAGGAAGACTGGGGAGAAGGAAATGCCAAAATGCCTGAAGTCCAGTGTCAAGTCCCCACAGTCAGTGATGGTCTGGGGTGCCATGTCAGCTGCTGGTGTTGGTCCACTGTGTTTTATCAAGGGCGGGGTCAATGCAGCGAGCTATCAGGAGATTTTGGAGCACTTCATGCTTCCATCTGCTGAAAAGCTTTATGGAGATGAAGATTTCATTTTTCAGCATGACCTGGCACCTGCTCACAGTGCCAAAACCACTGCTAAATGGTTTAGTGACCATGGTATTACTGGGCTCAATTGGCCTGCCAACTCTCCTGACCTGAAGCCCATAGAGAATCTGTGGGATATTGTGAAGAGAAAGTTGAGAGACACCAGACCCAACACTGTGGATGAGCTTAAGGCCGCTATCGAAGCATCCTGGGCCTCCGTAACACCTCAGCAGTGCCACAGGTTGATTGCCTCCATGCCACGCCCGCATTGAAGCAGTCATTTCTGAAAAAGGATTCCCGACCAAGTATTGAGTGCATAACTGAACAGAATTATTTGAAGGTTGACTTTTTTTGTATTAAAAACATTTTTTTTATTGGTCGGATGAAATATGCTAATTTTTTGAGAAGACCTGTATTCCTATTATTTATCTATTTTATTATTTATAATATCACGATATTATTATTATTTATCTATTTTATTATTCTCCTATTCATTATCAACTTATAAATAATTCTCATTCATGTCCTATTAGGTGGGGCCAGTGGCGTCATGGTTAGGGCGCTGCACTATTGATCGGGAGGTTGCGAGTTCAAATCCAAGTTAGACCCTCACTGTGCTACAACTCCTGGGCAAGGTCTCAACCACAAGTGTGCCTCTGTTCACCCAGCAGTATAAATGGTACCAGTAAAACTATACTGGGAAGGTAACGTGCGATGGACTAGCGTCCCATCCAGGAGGAGTTGAACTCCTGGTCGCTTCACGTTACGGAAACCGGGGATAAGCACCAGCCTGATGAACCACTATGACTCGGGTATAAAAATCCCAACAGACTTTACCATGTCCTACTAGGCTCACTGAGTGGATGGAGCCTAGCTCAGCCAACACCGGGTGAAAGTGAACTACACCCTAAACAACTCACCAGGCTATCGCACAGCAACACACACACACACACACACACACACAAATATTCACACTCACACCTCGAGTCAATCTGAAATAACCAATGAGCATGCATGTTTTTGAACTGTAAGAGGAAAGAGCAGAACTCGGAGCAGAACCCATACAACCAGCAGGAGTACATGCAAACGCCAACACAGACCGGGAACCCAGGACCTTCTTGTTGTGAAATAGATGGGCTATCCATGACATCACCATGCCGCACACTAAATATTCTTTGCGTGAAATGTATTTCAATTGGTTCAATTTAAAATAAATAAATAAACTAACAAACAATAACTATAAGTCTGGATTGCTTCTGTAGCCTATACATTCAAATATTGTTTACATAATTTTTTTGAATAACAAATCAGCATCATAACCGTTTTTACGAGCATTTGTGAAGGCTTTGCTCAGATTTAAATATAAAGCAACTCCCTCCCTTTGTTTCTTCTTTCTCTAGTTTTCGGCGCTCAGTAAAGACATGGCTGAATTCGTGTGGAATTGAATTCTACAGTCTATCGCTGAGCACTTTACTGATTTCATTCACCAACAGTGAAGTAATTTGCACTCACTCGATTGTATAACATTGTACCGTTTGCTGTGTTCATTGTTCATTTTCTGAATCGCGTAATCTTAATTAGGGTCACAGCCAGGCTGGCGCCCATCTCAGCCAACTCTGGGCGAGGGCAGAGTTCACCCAGGACATCTCGCCAAGCCATCACAGGGCAGAAACACAGTGATGGCTATGCATCTCCTCTTGTCGAAAGTCAGCAATGGTTCTTTTAACATGAACCTCTCACCATAGACCGTGAGAGACATGGCTGGCCTTTGATAACCCAGTTAGCTGCACTGGGGAGAGGAGGGGGGACAGCAGTGACAACCGTTGACGGTGGGGCTTGAACCCCCAACCTTGGGATCAGGAATTCAGTCATAGCATTAGGCCGCCACTGCACCTACTTGAAGTGTAATCAACACAATTAAATCTAGAAGGACTCAAGAGAGCACAAACCTCCGCCAAGAAAGGACAGTCTCTCTCCTCTTTTCCATGGATCAAGTGACTACTTTGATGCTTCATCTACACAAGTAATATAACCTTTTGTATGGTGTTAATTATAACATTATTAAAAACCGCTAAGAATTATTTTATCGTAGTAGTCGACCTCTGTCAGTCGATGTCGACTATGGAAAGCAAGCCAAGGTAAGATGGTATGGAGGACAGGCTGTTGCCCATGCAGTGTGGAGAGGGGGGGGGACATACTGCATGGGCAACAGCCTGTCCTCCATACCATCTTGCCTTGGCTTGCTTTCCATAGTCGACATCGACTGACAGAGGTCGACTACTACGATAAAATAATATATAATATAATAATAGTACAATTTGGCACCACTAGTATCGCAGGAGTCGCCAGAACGTTGCTGAGGTCAGCAGCGGACAGCCTTAGGGACCTTAGGGACTTAGATTTTTCCCTCGGGGTTTCCTCCCAAGCCTTTTCCTTTTACAGGTAAACCACAAGGCAGTGGAAGCTTGAAGTTGGAGTTTTCCTTCTCCTCGATGAGCTGCTTTACTGGGCTGACGAGTCTCATCCACCCATGCGGCAGGTTGTCCTGGGTTACATTTTACCAGTAGCGGGTATGACCTGACCTGGACCTATTTAACTGCGGCGATAAATCAATAACTAATCATTTGACCCCCATGTTCCTACAAACTTTAGGAAAATCCATTCAGAATTGGATTGGATCCATTCAGAATTGGATAAATCGCGAGTCTGCCGCACGCCAGTAAAATGGGGGTATATTATTCATTTTAAATCTCCACGATTCAGACCAATACAGATTTGTATTTGTCGGCCTTCCTAGACCCACTTCCTGTTCAACACTTACCTTTGACATTGTCCCCTTCAATTTCTTTAGGCAGAGAGCCAGCAGCTCACGAGACTCTAAAGCACACTGAACCCAAGTACCCGGAGGCTGCAGGTACCTACAGGAACACGTTCGTAAAACAACAGAAAGCGTAAATCACCTGAAGGAGCTGATTTGATCATAAATAGTGAAAAATGCACTACTTATTACAAGGTGAAATGGAAAAAGCTGTTATCGTCAACTGTAAAACAACAGGGTTTCAATCACAGCCTTCAGGTTTACGGCATACCGTCATCAGACACAGGTTTAATTCTTTAAAGCCCCTTTCCTCGCCTCAGAATTAAACGTAACTGCACAAGAATACACTGTCAGGATGTGCATGTGCCATCTAACTCACACAGCTAACTCAGCTTATCGTACAATTCGATTAAAGCCACTGATAACATGAAAACAAAAGGAGGGACTTCCGTACCGTTCACATTGTTTGCAGAAGTAGATGGAGATCTGCTTTGGGATTCCATCGGAGATGTCCACCTGAGTTCTTAGGCAGGACACGCACATGTTGGCTGGGTTCGGGGGAATCGGGATGCCACATGTGCAGCAAAGTCTGACAAACAAAATTGATTTATATTTCATTTATTATTTAGAAAGGAACTTCTGATTAAGTCAATGTAAGAACTGACGCTATACACTTACATGTTGCCTTGGCTGCTTGATGCTGGCGCTTGCAAGTACTCCATAGCTGCGGAGAAACCATAATTCGATATTAAGTGTATAACAGTAATAACTCTCATTCTGATTGTTGTGGCATTATAGGAAAACAATCAATAATACCAAGGTGCGACATGACCTGTCATGCTACTCAGAAATTATAAATCATATAGTAACCCTTCAGTTGTTACTGTAGGTGTAAAGAGGAGTGCATTAATACAGACATGTGATTCGCCTTCAAATCGGAACTACTTCCTACTTCCTTAGTGATGCTGTCTGAGCAATTATTCATTCATCCACCAAACCATTTAATCCAATGGTTACTGTTAGGGTTTCAGATTGACACTGGGTTAGGCAGGGTACAACCTGAACAGCTCGCCAGACCAGCCTCAGGACAACACATACAACCATTCGCACTCACACCTAGGGGCAGTCTGGATCAGCCAATCAGCCTAAAGTGCATGCCTTTGGATTGTAGGAGAAAACTGGAGTACCCAGAGGAATCCCATGCGAGTATGTGTAGATCATGCAAACTCCATATACACACGCCCTCATTAGGCCTGGGACTTGAACCCAAGACCTTACTTCAGAAAAATCAGATTCAGGAATTGTACAAAACTATAGAATAAACATATTTAGATTTTTTTTTATCTCGCATGACAACACAGACATCAATAAAATTTAAGATTAGCATGTCTTACTTAAACAATAAGTGTAATTTTCAAACTTAAACACTATCTACCATTAAATTGTGGTATTTCTTCAGCTGTCACAACTCTATGCTAATGCTAACTATGTAATGAACTAGCTAGCTGTATTAGCTAAAGTTACAAACTATGTCACTAATACTACTACATTCCTGACACAATTTTAACTCCGAGCACACATTAGAAGACAATTGATAAGTGAATTATTTTTATTCATACCGAATGATAACGGTTTTATCCAGCCACGCACCTCAGCTCACATACACGTCGATGCTAGCTAGACATGCTTCCCCAGAAAGCGTGCCCGCTGCAGATCTTTCGCCCACCCGTTTCTAAAAAAAAAAAAAAAAAAAAAACTTATTTTTCTAATACTATTTTATGATTAGTTGAAAATTCAAGTCTGGGTATAGTTGTTCCAATCACTACGCTGAAATGCATGACTAAATTCACAAATACCCAATCACAGGGAAGAAGGCGGGATATGTCGAAATATGGGTGGGAAGTTAAATAACCCGTAGTGACGTACAGCCCAAGCGTCATGACAAACAAGATAGTAGACCAAACCGTGCCTGATTGTATTTACGAAACAAATAAATAAATAAATCAATAAATCAATAAAGAAATAAATAATAATAGCAACAATAATTATGATAATATTTTTTTTATTTTTATCTTTAAATGTTTAGCTGAATGTATGATATATTTCAGATTTTTATTTGATGTCTAAGGTTAATTTGCAGATTATGATCATGCAATTTTGTATTTAATTAACTCTCTGTCTGTAGAGATTAGTCTGAACAACACCTGGGGCATCTGAGTTTTGTGTCAGGCCAGGTTATTTGAAAATTGGGGGAAAAAATAATCCTGTAGACCATCAACATCTAACCAATCACTCTCATTCACTCATTTCCCAAGCTGTCTAATCTTACAATGGTTGTGGGGTGGTTGGAGGCTATGTCAGCCAACACTGGGTGGGTACACCCAGAACATCTCGCCAAATCACCACAGAGCCGATCCACACAAAACTGTTCGCATACCCTTCACACCTTGGTGCAATTAGAACTAGCCAGTGAGCATAATATGCATGTTTTAGGACTGTGGGAGGAAACCAGGGTGCCTGGAGGAAACCCATGCCAGTAAGAAAACATGAAAACTCAATGCAAAAACACCTGAACCCAGACTCTGCTGTGAGGTGAGCGTGTTTACCACTAGGATTATACAAATTATCATGATTGAAGATGCAAATGAGTCTGTCACATTGTCTGGTGGAGTGGGAGTTGGTTGCACTGCTCCAGCATTCATGTACTGCACTAGGAAATGACCCCACCTGTTTTGGTAGCATGGGTTTTGGAGGAACTGTTGGAGGGCGTGTATGTTTAGATTTTCAAAAGAACCAGCTTTATATTCTTCTTCTTCTTCTTCTTTTACTTTCGGCTGCTCCCTTCAGGGGTCGCCACAGCAAATCATCCGCCTCCACCTCACCCTGTCCTCCGCATCTTCTTTTCTGACTCCAACGACCTTCATGTCGTCCCTCACCACATCCATAAATCTCTTCTTTGGTCTTCCTCGAGGCCTTCTGCCTGGTAGTTCAAACCTCAGCATCCTACTGCCAATATACTCACTATCCCTCCTCTGTACATGTCCAAACCATCTCAATCTAGCCTCTCTGACTTTGTCTCCAAAACATCTTACATGGGCTGTCCCTCTGATGTACTCATTCCTGATCCTATCCATCCTCGTTACTCCCAGAGAGAACCTCAACATTTTCATCTCTGCTACCTCCAGCTCTGCCTCCTGCCTTTTCCTCAGCGCCACTGTTTCTAAGCCATACAACATCGCTGGCCTCACCACCGTCTTGTACACTTTTCCCTTCATTCTTGCTGACACTCTCCTATCACACATCACACCGGACACTTTTCTCCAACCATTCCAGCCTGCCTGCACACGCTTCTTCACCTCTTTTCCACACTCTCCATTGCTCTGGATTGTTGAGCCTAAGTACTTAAAATATTATTTCCAGAAAAATCACTGATTACATCTGCAGATTGCTTTGGAGTAAAATGTAGACTTGTTGGACCCACATGAATCAAAAAGGGTAAGAAACCGTTCCATTCCGCGCAGTTTTTACATTCTTGGGGCTACAACTACCACTCTATGGGGTGGCTTAGGTGTGGCCCAACCACACCTACTGTGTGGGAGCACAGAATCTGCTTGTGTGTTCGGTTAGGAACAAAAATATTTTACGGCCTCATCATACTCATCTCCTTTAAAATACAAGTTAATGCACAGTGAAAACCTCACATTCCCACAACCTCATATCTGCACTTACTTTGCTAGATGCCGCATGTTCTGCATTGATCCTATTTGGGTTTTTTTTTTTTCTCCCCCAGGATTCACCTTTGTAATAACCCAAAACTTTGGAGAAGTTTGAAATACAGTAAGCAATGTTCATCTGTGTATCATGTCCTGCAGGGTAGGCAGATCTGATACTCTTCACCTCATGACTCTGGAATGTGAACCATAAATGGTTATCCCTTTATCCTGGCTTCGAGCCAAATTCTCAATGGTGCAATATTTTCTGGACCTTTCTTTCTGTTGCGCATGGCTTCTGTAGGATTTAATTTGTGCACTTCGGTAGTCATGCTTCATATTATGGAGGTCTTGTCTATTGAGCAACAAATCAGGCATCCACTGGGTTTCTCACACACACACACACACACACACACACACACATTTTCTTTGCCGCAATCTGCAATCGTGTTGCCATCTAATTTATATTTCTCCTGACCTTACAAGTACCCGGATGAAGATTTTTGCTATTAAAGATTTACAGACAGTGAGCACGCTGGAGCCTATCACAGCCAACACTAAGCAGATTGTCAGACCATCACAGGGCCAACACACACCACACACAGAAACACCCTCGCCAAGCTCAGGACTTGAACCCGGGACGTACTTATCACTACGCCACCTACACCTGACTAAGGATCTCTATCTGGTTCTTAGTTCATAGTTCTTTGTTTCACAGCATCAACACCAAGAGCTTGTTTACTGAAAAATCTTCATACACAACTAAATTTAGTAATTAAGCGAATTAAGTGTGTAATAGAGCAGACCCAAAGAACAGAGATATGCTCTCTGCATGGGAGACACTAAAGGAGAATCTAGCATGTCAAAATAATTGTGTTTTCTTCAACATGCTCCTTGACGTTCCCTTTTGTCGCCATGACTGACAGTTTCTTGACCCACCCGGTATCCCAATATAAAATGTATGACCAGATTAAGTAATCTGACATGTAACAGTGATGATGTAATCTGGTATCACACACATACCGACATGCTTATATCCACCACACATACTACACTCATGCATATTACATACTTATTACATAGATATAATAAATGATGAGAACGATTTCCAGAAGGCAGCATGATGGTGTAATGGTTATCACTTCGACATCAAAGCAAGAAGGTCCGAGGACCTTCAGGTGCTGGGCTCAAGTTTCACGTTCTCCCAAAACACACAAACTCATTTCCATGTGCAGAGCGTGAATGCTGGCGCAGACAAGCCCAACTCTTTTCAGAGGAAAGTAGCTCAGAAAAACATATTTACATATTCATTCATACTCATTTGCATATACAAATATTAGCATGAAGATTTTGTGAAAATGGGAGGCACTCGTGATCAGAATATCCGCTTCACAGAAAGAAAGTCCTGGGTTTGAGGCCTGGGGTTGGCAAGGGCGCTTGTGTGGTGTTTAGCTGCTCTCGCTATGCTTGTGTGGGTTTCCTCCAGGTACTCTGGTTTCCTTCCACAGTTCAAAGACATGCACATTCAGCTACTTGGCTATTCCAAATTGCCCCTATATGTGAGAGTGCGTGTGAATAGTTTGTGTGTGTGTGTGTGTTCATCAGTTCATTTTCTGTAACTGCTTCATCCTAATTAGGGTCGCGGGGAGGCTGGTGCCCATCCCAGCCAACTCCGGGCAAGGGCCGAGTACACCCTGGACAGCTCGCCAGGCCATCGTAGGGCGGAAAAACACACCGACGGCTTTGCAGCTACTCTTGTCGAAAGTCAGCAATGGTTCTTTTACATGCCTCACATCATCGACAGTGAGAAGACATGGCCGACCTTTGATAACCCAGTTATCTGCACTGTGGGGGACAGTGACAACCTTGTGGAGAGTGGGACTCGAACGCCTCACGCCATATAGCACTAGACCACCACTGCCCCTGTGTGTGCGCGTGTTTTCCCTGCAATAGTCTGGTGAGCTGTTCAGGGTGCACCTTTCCTTCACGCAATATTGGCTGAGTTAGGCTCCGGTCTCCATGTGACCATAATAAAGGTTTAGAAAATAATATAAAATGAGATTATATTATCCTCAGTGCATCAATGTGAAAATTACTGTTGTTATTATTATTATTATTATTATTATTATTATTATTGTTATTATTATTATTGAATTGTTTACAACAAATACTTTTTTTTTACTCAATTTAATGCGGATATTTACTAATGAATTATAGCACATAATAATTCATTTTGAGATTTTTCAGAATGGACCCCATATATTAATAGCAAATCCAGTTTTTTTTTTAATCTCCGCCTCATTTTCAATTGACCACGCCCCTTACTATTGTAATTGGCTGGAAACTAAGCGAATCCACGCCCCTTGCGAGGAAGATCTGAGTCCGACTCTATAGCGGTGAAGCTCCTGGAGTGGCTGTTTTGACAGCGTGTGTGTGCGTGTGTGTGTATAATTGGGGAAGTGAAGGTGTGTGTGTGTGTGTGTGTGTGTGTGTGTGTGTGTGAGTGTGTGTTGTGCGTGTGTGTGTGTAGTAAAGGAAAAGCTCTCGACTTGCCTGCCACCTGATTGTCTCAGAGATCAGATGGGGGAACACAGAGCACCGCTGGACTGTAGATGTGGATTTGAATGAAAGCCTCTGACTGCGGCTGCACACCGGCGGAACCGGCGCCAATGCGCGCGAGAGACGCGCTCCTATTTCTCAGGCGGACAATAACAATAATCAAAGCAGCCTCCAGCGAGACATTTCTCCTCATTTGCTCGGTCAGGATGGACTGAGACGTGCTGAGTAGTTCGAGCAGGACGAGGTCAGCGAGCTCAGATTTTCTTTATTTTCGCCTTGTGCGCGTTTGGATAAATGTTCGGAGATACCATGACCCTGCTGTCTCTTCTGGGCCGGATCATGCGCTATTTCCTATTAAGACCGGAGACGTTGTTCCTGCTGTGCCTGAGCCTGGCCTTATGGAGTTATTTCTTCCACACGGATGAAGTGAAGACCATCGTGAAGTCGAGTCGCGACGCCGTCAAAATGGTCAAGGGCAAAGTGGCCGAGATCATGCAACACGAGCGCTTCGGCCTGGACTTGTCCGAGGCGGAGTTCTCCAAGAGCTGGGAGCTGAAGAGCCCCGGTGCAGCCGTGTATGCCATCCAGGGACGCCGGGATCACATGGAGGACCGCTTCGCCGTGCTCAGCGACCCGGTCAACCGGAGCCATCCGTCCATTTTCGGGATTTTTGATGGGCACGGTGGAGAGGTGGGCTTTGTGTTTATCTCGAAATGATCCAACACACACACACACACACACACACACACACACACACACACACATAGTTCCTGTACTATTCATAGGCACGTGCAATGAAATGCTTTAAGCAAAATATGGCTCCATAATTTAAAAAAAATGTTTTTTTTTTACATTAAAATATGTTATAATCGCACTGTACAATTGTATTATTATTATTATTATTATTATTATTATTATTATCATTATTATTATTATTATTATTATTATTATGATTATTATTATCATCATCATCATCATCATTATTATTATTATCATTATTATTATTATTATCATTATTATTATTATTATCATCATTATTATTATTATTATTATTATTATTATTATTATCATTATTATTATTATTATCATCATCATCATTATTATTATTATTATCATTATTATTATCATTATTATTATTATTATCATCATCATCATCATCATTATTATTATTATTATTATTATTATTATTATTATTATCATTATTATTATTATCATCATCATTATTATTATTATTATTATTATCATTATTATTATTATTATTATTATTCTGAGGAAAATGTGCTGAAGTTGAGTTTTACTGAGCATTTTGCAGAACCAGCTGGTGCTGACCTGAAGACTTGGACTGGTGGAACCAAGTCTTGTTTTTACAGCAAAATCCATTCGCCTTCATTATTTTATTTTAAGATTTAAAATTTTCAAAAGTGGCTTTTTTCATCATATATCTTTACGAACATTTGCCTCGCATTATTCTTGTGCTCAAAAACTCTTTTTATTCTTACAGTACTTGATATCATAGAAAAAAAATCATAAAATAAAAGTCGAGAAGGATCCAACTCGAAGCAATAAGGGTGCCTGTGACTGTGCCACTGAAATCACACTACTATGTCCTGGCAGTTTACTTACCAGAAACTATGACTCAGGTGAACAGGTCGGAGGCTACCATGATGCAATTGTTAAATTTAACCAAATCCAGTTTATTTTTTTTAACAGAGCCTCCCCTGGGGTCTACGCATTACTTCAATCAATGTTTCTGTGCATAGATTCTCCGTGTAGAAAATCTGTCAAGTTTCATTACTCTGGCTTTTGTTCCGTCTTATCCGATGAACCTTTCAGCCCACCCTGTAGATTATTCATTCATTTCTGAATCGCTTAATCCTAATTAGGGTCACAGGGAGGCTGGCGCCCATCTCAGCTGAGTCTGGGCGAAAGTAGAGTACACCCTGGACAGCTTGCCAGGCCATGGCAGGGCAGAAATACAGCCCACTTTTGTCGAAAGCCTGTAGATTATTTGAAATATATTGCAGGGGAGGTCAGTGATATGGCATTGACGATATCACTAAACCAAATAAGGTTGGCGGTTCGTGGGTTATTAGGTGTCAGGTTGTGATTAAATGCAACTCTAATAATGGGTCGGGTGGGTACGGGTATTAAAAACCCTGTCTCGTGCACCATAAAACCCATAAACCAGAGTTAACCATAAACCCGATGCCACTATCATTAGCATTTCATCTTCAAAACCTAATGGAGTCCTCCAGTTAAAAAGCCCCAGGTTTTTTTTTTTTTTTTAAATGACAAAGTACACAGCACCCCCTGCTGAATGTGCTGTTATATGGCACTTCCAAAAAATTGTCCTATATATTTCAGAATGTTAAAGAATCTTATAAAAATTTTAAAATTTTATCTTCATCATCTCTAAAATCTAACAGTCTTCTTTGTCTAAAGTCCAATCTCTGGTGAAAATTTCCTGAAAATTTGCTCAAAACATTTTGCTAACACACGCACACACACACACACACCGCGGGTAAAACATAACCTCTTGGACTGGGTAAAAAAAATCCCACCACACTGGATTTTCATACACAATATACATTTTGTGAGTTTTCAGGTACATTCTCAACTCTGAAAGCTTCTACTTTTACACTCTGAAACTGAATGGTAAGCACGCTGCAGAATTACCCATCAACCCTTTCAAATAGCCTACTCTACAGTGTCCAAAGTCTGAGCCTGCATTTGGTCCCTGGGTTGCTGTCTATATCCACATGGGTTTTATGAGGGGTTCTCAGGTTTCTTCCCAGCCCTGAAAAAAAATCATGGTTGTAGTTTGGTGACTTGAAATGAATAAACCAGTAGATCTGAATGAATGTTTGATTGGTGCATGGTATCGTCCAATAAACTGACATTAGATTGGTCATGTGTGTGTGTGTGTGTGTGTGTGTGTGTGTGTGTGTGTGTGTGTGTGTGTGTGTGTGCGTGAGAGAGAGAGAGAGAGCGAGAGAAAGAGAGAGAGAAAGACCTTGGATGGATAAAGCCATCCCAAATGGATTCCCAAAGTCAAATTGATGAAACTAATAGACGAATTTCTATTCACTTTTAACCAAATGTGGGTCTAGTCCGTATGAAGAACTAAGTAAATTTTGAGCCTAATCCAGATCCGGATCCAAGATAATTTTGAAAGAATTTTTGTAACATTGCGGAATAAGGTAAGGAGGCGGACATATACCCAGAATGCGCCGGGTGAAAAAACATACAGAGCTCAAAAATAATTATAAATTCGACAACAAGGGGCTCATAATTCTACATAATCTGCAACAATAATCTGTGTAAAGATGAGATTGCACTACCTTGGTCGAGGTCTGCACTCTATGAATGCATTTCTAGTTCATTTTCTGAATTGCTTCATCCCAATAGAGTTGGGGGGAGGCTAGAGGCTATCTCAGCCGACTCTGAGCAAAGGTGGTACATACACCATGAACAACTTGCCAGACCAACAGCGGGCCGACACGTACATAGCCACTTACACTTGCATCCAGAGGCCATTTGGAGAAGATAACCTAGCATGAATGTCTTTGGACTATTGGAGAAAACCTAAGTACCTGGATGAAACCCCTGCAAGCACAGGGAGAAATGCAAACTCCACACAGAAATGTCCTCACCTGCCACAGCCGTCCATTGTCGGGAGCCCATGGGAGTGAATTGGCCAAGCTCTCACGAGAGTGGGGGACGGCATACGCTCACTTCCCTGTCACTCACAGCGACCGCCAGCCAATCATGGGCTTCTGTGAGCTCATTCTTATGAGCGGGCGGATAATGCTTTCCTTACGAGTATGTTAGACCGCAACCAAATATGCATGTGCCATAATTTGAAGAGAGGCGGGTGGCTAGCATTGAATGTCACGTAAGGGGCGTTGTGCATGTTTTCGCCCCTCCCTGGTCGTTGTGGCCGCGTGATATGGAAGGTAATACCTGTAGGAATTGGACATGATTAAATTTGGGAGAAAATGGGGTAACGACCAATAAAAGGACTTCCCTTACTATGTCCAAGACCTTCTGGATATG
Source organism: Plotosus lineatus (assembly GCA_024760905.1). Taxonomy (NCBI): domain Eukaryota; kingdom Metazoa; phylum Chordata; class Actinopteri; order Siluriformes; family Plotosidae; genus Plotosus; species Plotosus lineatus. Next base: position 39,117,209 of record CM045743.1, on the reverse strand, counting down.
AGTGTGATGTGCTAACCATAATGACACTGTGCCACTAACCATTGTGGCGTTATCCCGCTGTGTGATGTCATGCAGTAGTGATGATAACGCCACAGTTTTGTGTACTCATGGTTAAAGATTGGTGATTCTTTCGTAGATGATTTACCGTTGTTGTGTTGTGTCTTTTGTATTCTGTCTACTGCAGGCGCTCATCCGGTATCATAGTGTGTGAGATCACCACAGTATATATTAAAAAATGATGAAACATTTACTCTAGACTCGAGGGTTCATTTACATGTCCCAGCTTTGTGCAGTTAGTGTATTAGAAACACTGCAATAACACACAATTCCTTTCCATTGTGTATAAATCAAGTGAAGTGTGAACTGACTTGAAAATAAACTTGACGTTAGTAATTCTTTCATGGATTTTCTGAACCGCTTAATCCTAATTAGGGTCACTGGGAGGCTGGCGCCCATCTCAGCCGAGTCTTGGCGAGGGCAGAGTACACTCTGGACAGCTTGCCAGGCCATCGCAGGGCACAAAATACGCTGACGGCTGTGCAGGTACTCTTGATAAAGGTCAGCAGTGGTTCTTTTACATGAACCTCTCCCACCATAGACAGTGAGAGACATGGCTGGCCTTTGATAACCCAGTTAGGTGCACTGGCGGGACAGCAGTGACACGTTGATAGTGGATCAGTAATCCAGTACACATTGGCCTACACAATGCTACGACTGCATAACCTTAGCGATTGTTTAAACCAGTGATCCCCAACCTTTTTATCACCGTGGCTCGGTCAATGCTTGACAATTTTACCATGGACCGGGGTGTGTGTGTGTGTGTGTGTGTGTGTGTGTGTGTGTGTGTGTGTGTGTGTGTGTGTGTGTGTGTGTGTGATAGATTGTTTATATTGTAAATATAATTTATTTATTTATTTATATAAACTATTATTATTATTATTATTATTATTATTATTGTGGCAGTTGTGGCCTAGTGGTATAGGCTGGATCACTCTCCACAAGGTTGTCACTGTCCCCCCAGTGCAGCTAACTGGGTTATCAAAGGCCAGCCATGTCTCTCACAGTCTGTGGGAAGTGGTTGATCTAAAAGAACCATTGCTGACTTTTGACAAGAGTAGCTGCATAGCTGTCAGCGTGTTTCCGTCCTGCGATGGCCTGGCGAGCTGTCCAGGGTGTACTCTGCCCTCGCCTGGAGTCGGCTGGCATAGGCACCAGCCTCCCTGCGACCCTAATTATTATTAATCGGTTACAGAAAATGATTATAATAATGATGATGATGACTACTATTATTATTATTATTATCATCATCATTTTCTGTAACCGCTTCATCCTAATTAGGGTCACGGGGAGGCTGGTGCCCATCCCAGCCAACTCAGGGCGAGGGCAGAGTACACCCTGGACAGCTCGCCAGGCCATCGCAGGGCGGAAACACGCTGACTGCTTTGCAGCTACTCTTGTCGAAAGTCAGCAATGGTTCTTTTACATGCCTCACACCATAGACAGTGAGAGACATGGCTGGCCTTTGATAACCCAGTTAGCACTGGGGGGGACAGTGACAACCTTGCGGGGACTCGAATCTCCAACCTTTGGATCAGCGATCTGGCGCCTTATACCACTAGACCACCACTGCCCTATTATTATTATTATTGTTATTATTATTATTATTATTATTATTATATTTATTATTATATTTATTAATAATAATAAGCACTCCATGAATGTTATTTTTCAACAGCAGAAATAAAAGTTGGTTGGGAAGTAGAGCTTGAACTTTTCTAAAAAAAAAAAAACAACAACAAAAAAAACTCCCTCAGGTGATCATGCACCATCTGGAGAATGAAGGCTCTGGCTCAGGCTCAGGCTCAGGCTCACCCAAATGTTTGAAACAATTTCATCACGCCTCTGTTCACACGCCGTCCCCTTGTGGGTTACATTTTAGCTCGCAAATGACCGACATGTAACCGAGAGAATCCGGTCATTTTTCAAAATAAAAGATTTTTCAGAAATAAAGATCGTTCAGACTCAGATAGTAAATGAAACGGAAATAATTAATTATATCTTCTGTGGCCCCATCCCAATTAACCATCGGACCGGTACCGGTCAGCGGCTTGGTGGTTGGGGACCCCTGGTTTAAACTACCGGTAACACTCTTGCTCAAAGTTTCAGATTTTATTCTTTCCCCTCTTGAAACTCACAGACGAAAGAAAATATAAGTGTTTAGCAACTAGTGCGGCACTTGATTCATGTAATCTTTTGTCCAGGCAACTGTCAGCACATGACAATAGTTACTATCAGTTATGGGATGTTGGCACTTTGGCCTTGCTAGAGACTTAATGCTGCTTTGAGTGCTGCAGCTGTTGTCCATGATGCAATGACAAAGCTATTTGTCAAACTGGTGCTGTTACTCCTGTGTGTATTATTTTGCACCACACTCGAGATGTCCATGTGACAGCTCGGAACAACCTATCACATGATATTTTATTTTACAGCCTTTGTTTTTTTCAGCCGAACTTTAAAAAAAAAAAAAAAAACCTGAAACACAAGTAATTTTAGCATTTAAAGGTACAGTATACCTGAAGCCTATCTCAGCCATCTCTGGGTGAAAGCAGAGTACACCCTGACCAGTGTGTGAGACCATTGCATGGGCCAACGCACACAGCCATTCTCACTCACACTCAGGGACAATTTGCAATAAATAATTAGCCTAATATGCATGGCTTTGGACTGTGAGAGGAAACCAGGATACCCGCGGAGAGAACCTGCACGAGCTCGGGGAGAGCATGCAAACTCAACATAGGAACACCCGATGCCCAGGACATTCTTGTTGTCAGGCGGACAGTCATGCTAACCCCTATGACATCATCCATAGTGATGGCATAGTGTGGTTAACATGACCCCTCCCCCTTTCTACTAGGCAGGGTAGATAGGTGGGTGTTGTAGATTTGAGGTTCTCTGCTATTCATGTTTTCTTCATGTTTCCATGGCAACTGATTTACCATATAAGAATATGGAGTTTGTTCTCCGGCCAGAACGTGAAAACCGTTTCAGATTTCTTTATCAAACTTGACTGTTATAGTAATCAGGCCGTGTAGTTGTGGCTTTTTGATATTTTGGGATTTTTTTTGCAGTTTAAATTTGTGTTTCCATGGCAACTGGTTCAACATGCAAAAAAATATGGGTGGTGTTCATTTCCAGATCAGAACTCGAAAACTGTGACTTAATTATTATTCCCCTGGCATATACTGTAATAAGGAGGGATATCGTCGTCAGTATGTTCATCCGTCTGTCCGTCCAGCCACCAGTCTGTCTGGCCGTCTGTAATCATTTTGATTCCAATTCAGAGATTTTCCATGTCAGACTTGGCAGTTGTCTTCTCGGCAGTGTATTTGTGCTTTTTAATATTAAAGAACTTTTGCGATTCATATTTGTGACATGTGGGAATCAGGGGGCGGTGGATATGTCATCTCCTGTTGACTCGTGCCTTCATCTGCTGGTGTAACCTGATGTTTTCCATCTCATCCTTTCTCAGAGTGAAGACTCTCGGCCTTGATGTAAATAAAAACCACGCTGAAGTCATATTGCTTGTGAATGAGTGTATGTGAGTGCACTTCTGAGTTCAAACACTTACTCCAACGCTTGTCATTCAGTTCAGTTCATCTGTAACCGCTTAATCCTAATTAGGGTCGCGGAGATGCTGGCGCCCATCTCAGCCGACTCTAGATGAGGGCAGAGTACATCCTGGAAAGCTCGCCCGGCCATTGTAGGGTCAGCGGAATCTCCACTTTCCTAAAGCAACTCAAAACATATAATTGGCAGAAACTCGATGTCATTATCTTTCATGGTGTATCATTATACAACTATCTGACCTTCAATTAAAAAACAAACAAACAACAACAAACAATAGATCCATATGGTTCCTTTTCTTGAAAAATAATTTTGGCTGTGTAAACCATTGCTGATGCAAACATTCTTTTTCTGTAACCGCTTAATCCTAATTAGGGTTGCGGGGAGGCTGGCGCCCATCCCAGCCGACTCCGGGCGAGGGCAGAGTACACCCTGGAGAGCTCGCCAGGCCATTGCAGGGCAGAAACATGCTAACAGCTTTGCAGCTCCTCTTGTCGAAAGTCAGCAATGGTTCTTTTACATGAACCTCACACCGTAGACAGTGAGAGACATGGCCGGCCTTTGATAACCCAAGTTAGCTGCACTTGGGGGGGGGGGCAGTGAGTGACAACCTTGTGGAGAGTGGAACTCAAACCCCCAACCTTTGGATCAGCGATTCAGCGCCCTATACCACTAGGCCTCCACTGCCCCTAATGTAAACATGCTATGCTATATTTTTTTCTCTACTTCTACTCCAAATTTAATAATTTATCATACAGAACAGCAACAGAAATCCAGGAGGTGGTGGTATTCCTGGGCAGAGAGAAATTATTTTTAATTATTTTTTTACGATATACTGTATTGATCCCCCAAAAGGAAATGATTGTCTTTAACCCATCCACAATGAGCACACACTGAGCAGTGGGCTGTCACACACTGCAGCGCCCAGCGAGTAGTTGAGGATTAAGTGTCTTGCTCAAGGGCACTTCAGCCCTGAAGGTGAGCGAAGGTGCTCCCCCCCCCCCCCCCCCAACCCGAGCCACATTTTTTTCTACAGGTTTGGGAATCGAACCAATGACCTTTTTGGCTCTTGAGACCATGGCTTCCCCATGCAAACTGAACTTGCATTTGCAATTGTTTACTTAGTTCAGTTCATTTTCTATAACCGCATAAGCCTAATTAGAGTCGCGGGAAGGCTGGCGCCCATCCCAGCCAACCCCGGGTGAGGGCAGAGTACACACTGGACAGCTCGCCAGGCCACTATAGGGCAGAAACACGCTGACGGCTATGCAGCCTACTCTTGTCGAAAGTCAGTTATTTTATTTTATAAATATTTTAATATTACGTATTTATATTTTGTTTGTTTGTTTTGGTGTGTTGTCCTTTAATTGTCACCCTCAACTTGAAACGATGAAACCAGGGTATTTTTAGACAAGATTCCATTTCATATTATATTATATTATATTATATTATATTATATTATATTATATTATATTATATTATCTGATACGATAGAGGTGAAGACTGTGTTTGGCAGCTGGTCCTGTGGAATATTAGATAAATGTCCTTGGGGTTGGATTAAAAAGCTTGGTACAAAAGTACACTCCACGATAGCGCCGTCTTTTCTAACGATGTAGCCAAGGGCGACAGTTTGTGGTCTGTTTTGCAGTTTTGAACTATGCTGTAAAAGCAGCTTTAAAAAAAAATAATAACAAATGGCCTTGCTTGCTATTGTGTGTGTGTGTGTGTGTGTGTGTGTGTGTGTGTGTGTGTGTGTGTGTGTGTGTGTGTTTGTGTTTCTGCTGCATGGAGAATCAGCAACGTGACATGGCCTGAGGCTATAACAAAATTGGGCTCTCTGGTTAGTTAGTATGTATATGAGCTTGTGTGTGTATGTGTGAAGCAGCGAGTGTGACTGTGTGTGTGTGTGTGTGTGTGTGTGTGTGTGTGTGTGTATCGCTGTTTTTACAATCCAAATTTTTTCCTGCCATAGTAAAGTGTCTCCTAACTTGCATCTAGTAAAACCAATCTTTACCAGAGGACTTTCTGGAAACCGTCTCCAGTTGTATGACTGTCATTCATTTTCCGAATCGGATGGCTGGAGCCTATTTCACCTGACTCTGGGTGTAGGTGACACCGGAACAGCTCTCCAGAACGTCACATGACCAACACACACACACACACACACACACACACACACACACACACACACACACACACACACACACACACACAAACCGTTCACCCTCACATCTCATATACTGTCAGAGAAACCCACAAAAGCACACGGAGAACATGAACACCTCACGTAAAAACGTCCATGCTGAGCCCAGGAATGAAATCTGGGACCTTCTCACCGTGAGGCGGACATACCATCGCCTACATCACTGTGCCGCCTTCAATTCATACCTGATTAGTGAAATAATAAATAAAAAAATCTGGACACATGATGTGGTGAAGCCCAGTTGTGTGTTTACGCCAGATTGCTTCTGATTGGCATGAGGAAGTTCACCATTTGCATTTAAATAATGGAATTTGCACATCGCTGATTATATCCGAATTGAAATGGCATGGGATTGGATTGTAATTAGTGGCATGTGGTTTGCGAAGCATTGGCGTGCACCTTGATTTACAGAGGCCAAATGACATCACTGTGGAAGCCAGTAGAATGTAATTGATGTGAAGCAGCGAGATGTAAGAAAGAGCCTTCCACTATCACATGGGCAACATCCTACAGCGTATGATCTCAGAATTATCCACGGTACACTTATCAGCCATAACATTAAAAACAGTAGGAGGACTGACAGCTGGAGTGAAGAACATTGATTATCTGATGACAGTGGAACCTGCCAAGGATTGGGATGTGTTAGGCACAAAGCGAACTGTTGGCTGTAGAAGTTGATGTGTTTGGAAGCAGGAAAAATAAGCAAACGTAAGGATCTGAGCACCACATTGTTATATTAATTTCCAAAAAGACGGCGGGTCATGTGGGATGTTCCTGGGTTGGATTGATTTGGAAGCACCTACCAAAGATGGTCCAAGGAAGGGCAACCGGTGAACTGACAAGAGTGTCATTCATTCATTTTCAGAACCGTTTAATTCTAATTAGGGTCGCTGGGAGGCTAACACCCATCTCAGCCAACTCTGGGCGAGGGCAGAGTACACCCTGGACAGCTCACCAGGCCATCACAGGGTAGAAACACGTTGACGGCTATGCAGCTTCTGTTGACGAAAGTCAGTAATGGTTCTGTTACGTGAACTGCTCAGCACAGACAGTGCGAGACATGGCCGGCCTTCGATAACCCAGTTAGCTGAACTGGCAAACAGCATTGACAGCCATTGACAGTGGGGCTTGAACCCCAAACCTTGGTAATCCAGCACCTTACTACTGGGCCACCATTGCCCGAGACAAGAGTGTCAAAGTTGCCCAAATCTCAGTGATGTGTCCTCTCGTTGTTTAACTAATGCCGTCTTCCGCTAGGGCACGTTGATGACGTTTCTTTTCCGCTACGATAACTTGTATCATAGCCCATGATTCCAACATTGTACCGTCTTCACTCCATGGTACAGTCTACATACCTACATCCCTGACATACCCGCAATTATTACACAGTCTTCTTCTTTTCCTTTTGGCTGCTCCCTTCAGGGGTCCCCACAGCGAATCATCTGCCTCCATCTCACCCTATCCTCTGCATCTTCTACTCTTACACCAACTGCCTTCATGTCCTCCTTCACCACATCCATAAATTTTTGAAAGCTCTTCAAAAACTCTTTGGTCTTCCTCTAGGCCTTCTGCATGGTACTTCCAATCTCAGCATCCTACTACCAATATACTCACTATCCCTCCTCTGTACATGTCCAAACCATCTCAATCTAGCCTCTCTGACTTTGTCTCCAAAACATCTAACATGTGGTGTCCCTCTGATGAACTCATTCCTGATCCTATCCATCCTCGTTACTCCCAAAGAGAACCTCAACATTTTCATCTCTGCTACCTCCAGCTCTGCCTCCTGTCTTTTCCCCAGGTCCACCGTTTCTAAACCATACAACATCGCTGGCCTCGCCACCGTCTTGTACACTTTTCCTTTCATTCTTGCCGATACCTTCCTATCACACATCACACCGGACACTTTTCTCCAACCAGATTATTACACAGTATGATTTGTAGTTATCTTATAAGTCTGCTAAGGCAAAGTGGTTACTGTCTGCCTGGTAGCAAGAAGGTTCTGGGCTTGGGTGCTGTGTGCAACGTTTGCATGTATGTCCCTTGCTCGCGTGGGCTTTCTCCGGTTGCTTCAGCTTCCTCTGGCAGTCCAAAGACGTTCTCGTCGGCTGTTTCAGATTGCCTCTAGTTCTGAGTGTGAGTGGTTGTGTGAGCCTCCCTGCAACGCTAATAGTAATAGTAATTAAGCGGTTTAGCAAATGAGAAAGTAAGTGATAATTGGGTTGCATGTTCTAGCAGTGCCACAGTGGCGTAGTGGTTAACATGTCTGTGGCACAGCAAGAAGATCCTGAGCTCGGTGTGGATATTTCAGTGTAAAGTTGGCATGCTCTCTTAATTCTTGCATGAGGTTACATTGGTTTCCTCCTACAGTTCAAAGACATGTGCATTTAGGCCAATTGGCTTTTACAAATTGCCCCGAAGTGTGAGTGTGAATGGCTGTGTGTGTTGGGCCTGCACTAGTCCGGCGAGCTGTTAGGGGTGTACCCTGCCTTCACCCAATGTCAGCTGAGATAAGCTCTAGCCTGCCTGCGAACCTAAAAGGACTAAGTGGTAATTTGGTGACTTGAATTTTGTCCCTTTTATTGCTTTTGCAAAGGATTATTCTTCATACAGTATGTGCAATGCCATTGGAGTCAGAGTCTTTCAATGTATTTTAAAATGTGACTTTGGATTGTATCTGGCAACGACAAAACCACCTGGCGCTGTTTGTTTGCATGGGATGTTGTAGTCAGCGATTTGTTGGCGCAAGATATCGCAAAGGGTCAAGCTGACTCGACACTTACCTGGGGTTGAACATGCAGTCGTACAAACAAACACACACACACACACACACACACACACACACACACACACACGTTCTGATATCTTTTGACAGTATCAGGGGATAAACCTGGGATGTGAACCTCAGTGTGTCTGTTGCTTTCTGCTAATATCTAACCCCCTAATCCTTTTTTGTTGTTGTTGCCGGTGGGACTTGTCCGAAACGTCCCCTGCAAAGCTGTAAGGCACTGCTCGAAAGCTCAAGTAATGGGAGGGGTGGGGTGGGGTGGGGGCGGGGGAGTTGTCATAGTTTTGTGTCTTCAAGTGTGCAAGAGCTGGAGTGCTTTCGAATGGAAACGTTAAGCACAGGTCATGCATGTGGTATCACAGAGCAGATGATGAATGTGACAGATCATGACCAATTTGATTAGTTCCGCCAACTTGGCTCTGGAATGGGGAGGACAGAGGTTGCTCTGACCTGCGGGCTAATGGCGCGTTCCGCTGCCACTGAACTTCCAGTGCTCCCTCCTTCTTAATTCCATCGCTAATGTTTTCCTCTCTCTTTTTTTTGTCACTTCTTTCTATTCTGCATTGTAGGCACTACTCCAAATGAGTTAATCCGTAAATGCTAAACTCTCTACAGTATAGACATTTACAGTCAGAGTTGAATTTGACTCACTTGATTATATACCGATACTGATAAGTCACAGTTGTCAAACACAAGGCTCGTGTGCCAAATCCAGCTCGCCAAGTCATTTTATGCCTGCCCTGAGAGAGTTTTAAAAGAATATGATTATCATACATTCTTTGCATCAACCATTACCATGAAACTTATTTAATCGTGCCACCACTAGGCGGCAGCAGCCTTTTTCAAGTCAACAAAAAATCGTTCATGACTGAAGAGTGCATGCTAGCTTGACGCTGCTAAATTTTGTCAGAAAATGCAAGTGAATAAAGGAAAAGAGGGCAAATGCCTAAACCAACCATTTCCTCGATATTTTTAGATTTGGTGATGTGGCCCCTCAGTGAAAATAAATACTGAACCAGAATCCATTACTGCCTTTTCTCTTTTATTGTTATAATGTATACCCGTTGGCACAGTGGCACACGGAGACTCGTGCCCATCTCAGCTGACTCTGGGCGAGGGCAAAGTGCCTCGCCGGTCCATTACAGGGCAGAAACACACTAACAGCCCACTCTTGACAAAAGTCCGCAATGGTTCTTTTGGTTCTGGGTAAAAATGGTAAATTATATATGATAGCAGTATTATCTGTTTACATGTACATTGCATGGTATCTTTTGATATCAGATGATGGTTTGGGTTTTTTTTTTTTTTTTTTTTTTTTTTGGAACCCCCACCCCTATTGTCACCCTAATTTATTTATATCCAATTCCCACCCATCAGGTATTGCCTTCCATATCACACAACCAGCAAAAGCATGCACATGCCCACTCTGTGACATGAAATGCTAGCCACCCACCTCTTTTTGAGCTGTGGCGCCATGTGTATTTGGGGTAGTCTAACACAGAGGGAAAGCAGTGTTTGCCCCTCATACATATGAGCTCACATACTACGGCCATGACTGGCTGGTGCTTGTTGTTGAGCGACACGGAAGTGAGGGTATGACCTTTGTCCCTCCAGTGAGAGCTCTACCAATTAGCTCCCATGGACTCCCACCTATGGACAGTTGTGGTATTAACCCAGATTTGAACTTGTGATCTCTGGTTTAATAGTCATGTGCCTTGTCCATGTGCCACTCGGGAGCCCAATGATTTTTTTTTTTGAAGAAGAAGAAGAAGAAAGAGAAGAGAATGAAATGTTTTCACTTTCATCCGTCTTGCGCAGATTTAAGTATTTCACGTCTAGCGATGCAATGCGAATGCTGCCGGCCGTCATGAGCCTGGTTCTGAGAACCCACAAAATAGAACCAGAGTCCTATTCCATTATTCCTAGCTCAGGTATTCCACCATAATATGTAATTTGCCATTTTTACCTGGCAACACAGTTTCAACCCATTGATAGTGGCGCTCGAACTTTTGACCTTGAGATCAGTTAATTCAGCAACCAACCACCGATCCAACACTACGCCGTGACAAGTATCGTAACTGCTAAAAATTTGCAGTATATATTTTTGGTCATATCAACCAACCTGATCTTTTTGTGTCCTGCGTCTTTACATGCT
>CM045743.1:39073939-39101439 GCA_024760905.1 Plotosus lineatus | reverse complement strand
ACTGTTTCCATTCCTCCTATTTGAGACCAACGAGGCAGACTGTAACAATTTCATCCGATTTCTACATAAAGTTTAAACTCTATCCTGTAGTCCCTTCTTAACAGGATTTTGTCCAAACGGAACTTGAGTGTAGTCGGTACATAGCAATTACTGTCGTCTATATTGTAATTTATTTTGTCCACAGCCACCCATAGGCTCTATTTTTATCTTTTAAAGCTGAATCTGCCTACTACATTGTATGCAGTTCTCCAACAGTGAACCCAAGACACTTTTAGTCTCTGTGCTACGTTCGGAAAGACTGATTTAGCTTGTTACAGATTTAGTGTTGTAGCTATGTGAGATTGTTTCTGTTTACGACGTCCCATATATAAACACATACCATCGAAGGGTTCATTTGGATGGCTGAGTTGACTCTGGAGACAGGATTATTTTTGAAGTACTGAGCTGTGTTTTCACAGGAAGCCTGTCTAAATTTATTAGTAAATATAGCAAGACTTGGCCGTTAAATAATGCACCATTTCTCCTTCCTGTCGTACCACTTTTAACCGCTCGCAGGAAAGGAGAGGTGTCTCTGCCATGCTGTCAGGAATCCAGAGCAGTACAAACTGAGCTTGGAGAAGCCCAAACATTCCATCAATCTAGTTTACATCCTCATTCCTGTGGCAGTAAATTCATCGTGTTTATCTTTCCAGTTCAGGACTCACTAGCGCACTCTTCTCTGCTTGTTAGCCTCCAGTGACCTTCAAAAGAGGATACAGTCGGACGTTTTGGCAGCTTTTGAAAGCATCATCACATGCTTGGAAACACATATAGAAATACTGGAGTTGCAAAGTCTTGCTACTGTACATAATTTGCCCAACCAAGGGATGTGTAGGGGTTGTAGAAAATGTTTAAACTCTTTCATACCGTACTTTGTAAACTCCTACTTTTACTGTGTAAAGCTGCTTTGCGTCAAGGTCAAGTGTAAAACGCGCTATACAAATAAAACTGAATTGAATTGCATTGAATTGAAGTAGAATTTTATATAAAACTAATAAAAAGTGAGTCTTCCATACTCTCCGGTTACAAATGAATATGTCCATTTTCATTATCAGGTCATTTTTATGTACATTTTCGAAGTGTCAATCTGCTAAAGTGTATTTGATATTTTGCGTTAGAAAGGGTCTTGCAAAGTAGTAGTAGTAGTAGTAGTGGTAGTAGTGGTAGTGGTAGTGGTAGTAGTAGTAGTGGTAGTGGTATTGGTAGTAGTAGTAGTAGTAGTAGTGGTAGTGGTAGTGGTAGTAGTGGTAGTAGTAGTAGTAGTGGTAGTGGTAGTAGTAGTGGTAGTAGTAGTAGTAGTAGTATTAGTGGTGGTGGTAGTAGTAGTAGTGGTAGTGGTGGTGGTGGTGGTAGTGTAGTAGTGGTGGTGGTAGTAGTAGTGTAGTGTAGTGGTGGTAGTAGTGGTGGTGGTGGTGGTGGTGTAGTGGTGGTGGTAGTAGTAGTAGTGGTGTGGTGGTAGTAGTGGTGGTAGTAGTAGTGGTAGTGGTGGTGGTGGTAGTGGTGGTGGTATTGGTGGTAGTAGTAGTAGTGGTAGTGGTGGTAGTGGTGGTGGTAGTGGTGGTGGTAGTAGTAGTGCTGGTAGTAGTAGTGGTAGTGAGTGCTGCTGGTGGTGAGTGGTTGGTGGTAGTGGTGGTAGTAGTGGTGGTAGTATTAGTAGTGGTGGTGGTGGTAGTGGTGGTAGTGGTGGTGGTGGTAGTGGTAGTAGTAGTGTAGTGGTGGTGGTAGTGGTAGTGGTGGTGGTGGTAGTGGTGGTGGTGGTGGTGGTGTAGTGGTGGTGGTGGTGGTAGTAGTAGTGGTAGTGGTGGTGGTGCTGTAGTGGTGGTGGTGGTAGTGGTGCTGGTAGTAGTAGTAGTGGTAGTGGTGGGGTAGTAGTGGTGGTGGTGGTGGTGGTAGTAGTAGTGGTGGTAGTGGTAGTAGTAGTGTAGTGGTGGTAGTGGTGGTGGTGGTGGTGGTAGTAGTAGTGGTGGTGGTAGTAGTGGTAGTGGTAGTGGTGGTGGGGTGGTGGTAGTAGTGGTAGTAGTAGTAGTAGTAGTAGTGGTGGTAGTAGTGGTGGTAGTGGTAGTGGTAGTAGTAGTGGTTGTAGTAGTAGTAGTAGTATTAGTGGTAGTAGTGGTTGTGGTCGTCGTAGTAGCAGTGTGAGTAGTAGTGGTAGTACTAGTAGTAGTAGTAGTAGTAGTAGTAGTAGTAGTAGTGGTTGTGGTAGTAGTAGTCGTAGTGGTAGTAGTAGTGGTGGTGGTAGTCGTATAGTAGTAGTAGTGGTAGTACGAGTAGTAGTAGTGGTAGTAGTAGTGGTAGTGGTAGTAGTAGTGGTAGTGGTAGTGGTAGTAGTGGTAGTGGTAGTGGTAGTGGTAGTAGTAGTAGTAGTAGTAGTAGTAGTAGTGGTAGTAGAAGTAGGCCTCTGTCAGTCTCGAAGGACTATGTAGTCGAGCTCTGGCTGGTATCCTGGCTGGTAATACTCTCCAGAGCCTGGATAGGAAGTATGGAGGACAGGCTGTTCCCCAAACAGCAAATCCCCCCTCACGGCATCACCGGAAGGATCCAGTGGAAGGGCAGAAGCTGATACGACTGGGTTCCAGTGCAGCTGCAGGAGTTGCCAGAACGTTGCTGTGAATGAACTGCCTCAGGGGACTCCGACTCCCGATTAGAAACACGTTTCCGCTATGCAGCCTACTCTCGACAAAAGTCAGCAATGGTTCTTTTAAATGTCTCACACCATAGACAGTGGGAGACATGGCCAGCCTTTGATAACCCGGTTAGCTGCACTGGGGGGCCAGTGGCAAGTTGTTGAAAGTGCGGCTCTTGCAAAGAATACGATGTAATTCACCCCGTTCCTGAAAAGGTAAGTTAATGGCAAAAATAAGAGATGGACAGATATTAACCTAGCAAATCAGAAATAAAGCAGTGAACCGCTGAATAAAATAAAACTAGGCTCTTTTACAATTCACACACAGTCGCATTTACATGCATTAAAACAAGTGTGTGATCATACATATCAAAGGAAAATGCACCGTGTATTCATATGCAAATTAGTTTGATATAATTACATGACTTTTCTTATTACAATGGTGCCCACCTGTGTGTAGAGTTATTGGTGTTTTTCTTCTCTACATGAACAAAAGATTCACGGAACACTGTGATTTAATAGAAACAGACATAAACTATCCGTGCAAGTTTTTATTACGTTTGGGTTTAATTTCCTTAGAACTTAACCGAGTTGTTATTTTTTTATTTATTTTTTTAATTTTCCCCATTCTCTCCCTAATTTATTCGTATCCAATTCCCACCCATCAGCTATCGCCTTCCCTCTCACACGACCGCCACTGACACCACAGGGAGGGGCGAAACGATGAACACATGCTAGCCACCTGCCTCCTTTCGGAACTGCGGCGCATGCGTATTTAAGGGCGGACTAACACACTCGGAGAGAAAGCGCTATCCGTTCCATCGTACGAATGAGCTTACAGACGCCCATGATTGGCTGGCGATTGCTGTGACTGACAGGGAAGTGAGCATATGCTGTCCCTCCCTTTTGTGAGAGCTCAGCAAATGAGCTCGCATGGACTCCCGGTCATGGACGGCTGTGGCGTGAACCCGGATTCGAGTCGTAGAGGGTTTTGAGTATTTTGATCAAACACTGTAGCTTTGTGCTAGAGCTGGAATCTGAAATGACAATATAGTGATCACTAACATGCAGTCATCACCATTGAGTCATCACTTCCCCATTTACAGTTATATAAACTGAAAGAATAACAGGAAGTGAGTAGATTACATTGAAGGGATACAAATTAAGGGAACACGCGGGTGACATACAAATACTCAACATATACTCATATCTGTTAAGTACTGTACCTACTTCCCCTACCATAGGCAGCCCATGTAGTACATTTTATGAGTACTCTATTAAGGACACGGTTTGAACATACAATATTCCATTTCCATCTTACCTGTCCCCTGACTCAGAAGTTCCCAGATGGTGTATACCACATTCAGTCATCCATTTTCCTAAACCAGACAGTGGTGAGGTGTGCTGTCGGTGTGACCGACGAATTCAAGGTGGAGGTGGGACTGCATCAAGGGTCAGCTCTGAGCCCCTTCTTGTTTGCTATGGTGATGGACAGGCTGACAGACGAGGTGAGACAAGAATCTCCATGGACTATGATGTTTGCAGATGACATCGTGATTTGTAGTGAGAGCAGAGAACAAGTGCAGGAAAATCTAGAGAGGTGGAGGTATGCCCTGGAAAGGAGAGGAATGAAGGTTAGCCTCAGAAAATCAGAATACATGTGTGTGAATGAGAAGGACCCAGGAGGAACGGTGATGTTACAGGGAGCAGAGATAACGAAGGTGGAGGATTTTAAGTACTTAGGCTCAACAATCCAGAGCAATGGAGAGTGTGGAAAAGAGGTGAAGAAGCGTGTGCAGGCAGGCTGGAATGGTTGGAGAAAAGTATCCGGTGTGATGTGCGATAGGAGAGTGTCAGCAAGAATGAAGGGAAAAGTGTACAAGATGGTGGTGAGGCCAGCGATGTTGTATGGCTTAGAAACAGTGGCGCTGAGGAAAAGGCAGGAGGCAGAGCTGGAGGTAGCAGAGATGAAAATGTTGAGGTTCTCCCTGGGAGTAACGAGGATGGATAGGATCAGAAATGAGTATATCAGAGGGACAGCCCACGTAAGATGTTTTGGAGACAAAGTCAGAGAGGCTAGATTGAGATGGTTTGGACATGTACAGAGGAGGGATAGTGAGTATATTGGCAGTAGGATGCTGAGGTTGGAACTACCAGGCAGAAGGCCTCGAGGAAGACCGAAGAAGATATTTATGGATGTGGTGAAGGAAGACATGAAGGTCGTTGGAGTCAGAAAAGAAGATGCGGAGGACAGGGTGAGGTGGAGGCGGATGATTTGCTGTGGCGACCCCTGAAGGGAGCAGCCGAAAGTAAAAGAAGAAGAAGAAGAAGAAGAAGACTTAATCTCACTCAAGTTACACAGGCGGTTTTTGAGCCTATCACTTAATACCTGGCAACCATCACCTTAAAATCTGGCAACTACTGTATTCTCATTTACATCAAGGGCCAATGTGGAACACCCAGTTAGCCTAATGTATACGTCTTTGGACTAGAGCAAGGAGCTGTAGGACCCAGAAGAAAGGGTAGTATGTATATACCCAGTAGTATATGGATAGCATGAAAGGGTAGTATTTATGGGTAAAGAAGAAAGGGTAGTATATACCTAGTAGTATATGGGCAGCATGATGGTGTGGTGGTTAGCATGTCTGCTAACCACCACACCATCATGCTGCCCATATACAGTACAGGGATCCCTCGCTACTTTGCGCTTCGATTCATGTGGATTCAGTGCCGCTCGGTTTTTAGATAACTAATAAATAAATATTCATCGAATTAAAAATTAAGGAAATTAAGGAAGAATAGGGGGAAAAGTTCAGGAAAATACAACAAAAACAAGGCCAATTATGCAAAAAAAATAAATAAAATAACCCAAACACAAACCAAAAAAACAACCCAAAATCTCCCATCAAAACTACTTACATTGTTGAATCTGCACGCGCGTATGTATGTGTGTCATCTTCTGCTCATGCAATACCATCTGTATGTGTGTATTTATATTTTATTTACATCTTATGTTATTTTTTAAATATTTAATTGTTATGATAAGCATTCATAGCATTGAATATGTATTTATTGATATTATATACACATATACATGTACGTATACGTCAGCCGGGGTGGGGTGGGGTGGGTTTGTTTGAGGGGGGTCATCCTACTTCGCAGATTTCAATAGTCGCGTTGGGAGCTCGGTCCCAATGAACTGCAGAAAGTGAGGGATCCCTGTACTACATATGCTTTGAAAATGCAAAAAAAAAAAATGTATTTTAGACTAACTTCCTATTACAAAATATTGGCCATAGACATTTCTCTAGGGTCACATACCTTCTCTACATCCCTGAACTCGCAGATGGCATTGGTTTGTTATTGCACTTGTTAATGTGGTTGGTTTAGTTGCAATCTCTTGACGTCACAAATTAAATGGTCTATTTAATATAAGAGTTTAACTATGTAGATCGTCTCCCATACAATTCTTTGGGAATGAGCCGTTACTGTAGAAACGATGATGCTAGAGGTGCACTCTTGTCAGAGCTGCTGTTATGTAAACGGAATCAACACCTGACCAATTAGATTTGAGAATACAGTAGTGTTGTATGGGATCATAAAATGCGAAGAGAGCAATGATATGTGAGGCATGGGTGGGAGAAGTGAATTGAAGGCCTGCCAAGGGGTTTAACTGGCACATAAACACACCCTGTATTTTTAGAGGCCATTGTGTCAGCCTATATCAGCCTGGTGCGTGTGTGTGTGTGTGTGTGTGTGTGTGTGTGTGTGTGTGTGTGTGTGTGTGTGTGTGTGTGTGTGTGTGTGTGTGTACACAAGTGAGTGTGAGTTTATGGCTAGTCGTTGCCATGTCTCCCAGGAGGCTTCTAGCAGAAATGCCTTTGCAAAGAAGAGGAATCACCAAGGCTGGCTTACTATACTTTGTGTGTGGGTGAGAGATGGTGGGATACTGTGCGAAGTCTAAATTGTTATCGTTCAATAAAAATGTCTGGATGAAAGGATGGATGTGTTGGATGAGTCGGTCTGAGCTGTGATACAAAGTATCTGGAACTCCATGTACTAGTATACTGTACGTATCTCTGAGGCCAAGTGAACCGCTGCCAATGGGAGAAAATGGAAAGAAAGAAAAGCCAAAAAAAAAAAAGATGACTTTAGGTCTTAGGTGAGTTCATGTCGGTAGTAGGGGAGATCTCAGGCATTGTACTAAATTTGGTGGCTCTGATATAGTGTCAACGAGCAGGTAGACTCACTTATTTGCCAGATTATTTAGATTTTGAGGAGAATGAAGCCTATCTTGGCTGACACTGAAAAACTGTATGGTACAACCTGAACAGCTTGTCAGACCATCACAGGCTGGTAGACTTTTTTCCTTTAATTCTGAACCGCTTAATCATACATAATTAGGGTCGCGGGGAGGCTGGCGCCCATCCCAGCCGACTCCGGGTGAGGGCAGAGTACACCCTGGACAGCTTGTCAGACCATCACATGCTGGTAGACTTTGATCCGAAAAAATATGGATGGGATGCACAGAAGATGGGAAATCGTGTACATCTTCCAAAAAAGCAATTGGGCCAATGGTATAGTGGTCAGGGTGCTGGACTTGAAATTGACAGGCCATGAGGGTGGAGCCCCCACCGTGCTAAGATCAACCTGGTCAAGGTCTTAGCCACAAGTGTGCCTCTGTTCAACCAGCAGTATACATCAGCACCAGTAAAAGTACCTGGAACATAACCAGTTGATGGACCAGCGTCCCATCCAGGAGGAGTTGAACCCCGAGTTGCTTCATGTTACAGAAACTGGGATGAGGTCTGGCATGGTGAGTCCAGTACGCTCGGGTGTAAAAGGCCAACAGATCTTCCTATCTTACCTTTTGAAAAAGCTGTGCAGACAAACGTGCAATCTGGGCACAGAATCGACATAAGAAGCCAGTCGAATTGGACTGGAAGGCTTCAGCGCTGATTAAATAAGTACAGAATGAATTAAAGTAGCTTATATTGTTCAAAACTGCACACAACCTTCAGAAAAGCCTTCAACCCATGATGGATTTTCATGCAGTTTAGCTAAGTGTGAAAACATTCGGGTGTGAGCAATACTAACGGTATAATAAGGGTTTTATCGTTAACAGAGCATCTGCATTGTTTGGGAATCTGAGTCCGCTTTTTTCCTCCTCCGTGTGTGGGGATGGGGTGGGGTAGGGTTTCTTTTTATTTTTATAAGAGACACAGTCTGCAGGGCACATGTTTGGGCACAGAGATTTTATGGAATTCTCTACAGCTGAGCGTTTTATCGGCAGCTTCTTTTATGTTCGTTAGTGTTGACTTGAACGCGGGCTGACTTTCCATCAAGCGTTCCGTAGTGATGTCTGAAAGGACAAAAAAAAAAAAATTGAACTGCAAACATTTGGATTTTCTGGATGGTACCCTGAAAAAAGTATTTAGTAAGTTAAAGTTGTGTCATTCTCACTCATTTCATTTGCCGAACCCTAACAAGTTTGCAGGGAAGCTGGAACCGTATATCAGCTGACACTGGCGAAGGCAGGGTACGCCCCGGACAGCTTGCCAGACCATCGCATAGAAACCCAAATACAACCAGCCAGTTGTGGAACAGCCAGTTAGCCTAATTTGCATGTCTTTGGCCTGCAGGAGGAAACTGGAGTACGTTGAGAAAACCCATGCAAGCATGGGCAGAAGATACAAACTCAACATAGAGCCTGAAAGTTGAACCCAGGACCTTCTTTCTGTGAGACCAACCGCTACACCAATATGCTACCCAGTTAGGGTGGATTTACTCGATTCTATTTATATTAACCTTGAGGAGGGTAGGTTGGTCATCATGGTCAGTATAGCCTGTATGGACAGCGCCGCCACCAGGTTAAAAGTAACACGCAACACTGTGTATGTGTTTGTTTTTGCGGTTTGACAGGTGACGAATGAAAATTTAAACAGGTGTGTTACAGAGTACATTGAAAAGGACAGCTTGACAGCGTAGTTAATGTCTATACAATAGTGATAGTTGATACCCAGCCCATGATCATATGCAAGGAGTGAGCTGGTTGACCTTTCCTCTGCCAAAGACCAACCCAGGTTTTTGGTGGTTAGTGGTTAGCAGATCTGGCCTCACTGTAAGAAGGTCCTGGGTTCATGTCCGGAGCTTGGGCTATCTCTGTGGAGTTTGCATGTTCTTCCCATGTACGCATGGGTTTCCCTCAGGTACGATGGTTTCCTCCAACAGCCAAAAGACGTGCACATTAGGCTAATTATCTGTTACAAATTGCCTCAAGGTGTGGATGTCAGTCTGAATGGTTGTGTTTGTGTGTTTGTGTGTTGGTCTTGTGATGCCGTGGTGAGCCATTCATGGCCTACCCCGCCTTCGCCTAGTGTTGGTTGAGAGAGGATCTAGCATTTCTTCAAACCTTGTAAAATTAAGCAGCTATGTGAATGAGTGAATGAGTGAGAAGGACCAACAGCGAGATGTGTGTGTGTGTGTTTATCCATCGTGCTAAGATCTGCATGGATTAGATTAAAACAAGTTCTGGTTTGGAATAAGGATGAACATTCCTGTCTGTGGAAACTGTCTGGTTAACAGCTGTGCATCTGAAGGATGCTCCAACCGGACCTTTAAGACTGAAAGTAAAGCCAGTCTCTAATATTTCAACTACATTGCTACTCGTTGCGTTTGTAATCAGTCTTTGCTTGACCAAAGTGATTTCAGTTTGTTACATCATGCGAGTATATTCAAATATATTAAAAAAATACTCAAATGAAGAATTCGGACTGGTTACAGTCAGTAATATTAAAATATTGCAATGCGTGACATAACTCGAATTCTACTTTTATATTCACGCTTTATAGTGTTTGTTGATTTTAAATAGGGGGCAGTGATAAACTGCCTGTGGTAAGGTGCTGGATTACTGATCCCAAGCTCAGGGGTTCAAGCTGCACCATCAACGGGCTGTCCTCCAGTGCACCTAACTGGGTTATCAAAGGCCGGCCATGTCTCTGACTGTCTGTGGCGAGAGATTCATGATTGATATAGAAGAACCATTGTTGACTTTCGCCAAGAGTAGCTGCATAGCCGTTAGTGTCTTTCTGCCCTGCGACAGTCTGGTCCAGGGTGTACTCTGCCCTCAACCAGATGCTGTGATAGGTATCAGCCTCCCTGTGACCCTAATTAGGATTAAGTGGTTCAGAAAATGGATGAATGACTGAATGATTTTAAATATATTCAAGTTCTTTTTTTTCTGCGAAACTAGAATTTCCACTCATAATTCTTAGGCACTCACCAATTCTTGCATATTTTGGGACACACAGGGAGGGCAAATGTGTTTAATTTGTCCCTTAAACCGGCTCGTTTGTTAAAACTGCTCTTATGTCGAAGCGATTATCCCCGAAAGAATGAACATAAAGCCCTTTGATTTGTTCCATCCCCCCAAAAAACACAAAAATAACCCTAAATAAGGTAAATAAATGTGACGCACTCTACCGAAAGTAGGCGCTTGTCGCAAGTGGCACACAGAGCTCGTGAGACAAAGCGCGACTTATCCGGACTTCCGATCTTTCAAGTAAGCAAGTGAATGTTGAGTACTCAACAAGTATTCAAAGCGTAAAGTGGAGCGCCTCACAAATGATGAAAACAAAACACAATGCATTAGTAAATAAAAAAGAAACACAATAAATAATAAAGTTAAGTAAAAATGTTTTTTATTATGACACGTTACCTTGGAGACAAATGACTGTGGCAATCGGAGACGATATGAGACTGAGAATGCAGACACGTAGCCTAAACTAAATATCTGAAATGTATCGTTAAGTACGTGGCGCACCATATACGACCAAATTTTTGCTCGTTT
This sequence comes from Plotosus lineatus, assembly GCA_024760905.1. NCBI lineage: Eukaryota > Metazoa > Chordata > Actinopteri > Siluriformes > Plotosidae > Plotosus > Plotosus lineatus. Next base: position 39,090,928 of record CM045743.1, on the reverse strand, counting down.
CTTGTAATACTCGTATATAAGATCGCTGATATCTCGCGGTATTACTGTGCATGCGTCCTCCATGACATGGCTTATATTTTCCAGGGCAGAATAAGTCTTCCAGAGGAAAGCGCTATTTACCCTCTTCCACATACGTGAGCTCACAGATAGCTACGTTTGGCTAGTGTTGCCTGTGCGATGGAGAAATGGTGGCAAATTTGGGTTCCTTCACCTCCCAGCTGCAAATGGTTGTGACATCATGAGAATTTAAACTCATGATCGCAATCTAGATGATTGATTAAATGCGTTTCTATCGCACCACTCGGCGGCAGTTGTGTACATGTTCATAGCAATAAAGCAGTCAATAAGTCATGGTGGATTTACGATACAATGTTAGCTTATAGATTTAGTATATGGGGCAATTGCAAGAAAGTGGTTGACCATAGTGTGGTTGATTGGAGTCATTTTAATAAAAGAACCATTGCTGACTTTTATCAAGAGTAGGCTGCATTGCTGCTGCCAGTGTGTTTCTGCCCTGGGAAGCTGTCCCGGGCATACTTTTCCCTCGCCCCAAGTCGGCCGAGATGGGTGTCAGCCTCCTCGTGACTCTAACTAGGATTAAGCAGTTCAGAAAATGAATGCTTGATCTCTGAAGGATCCGAAGTATGCCCTGAGAACAATGGGTGTGAGACAGGATGTGCATGATGAGCACCAGGGTGCGATGCTTATTAATAGATTTTGTTCCCTGCTTATGGGAGGAAACCAAAACTCAGAGGAGATCCCCATGGTCACAGAGAGTACAGTATAGTCGCAACACGGTGTCAATGGTGGCTCAGTGGTCAAGCCTATGGACTACTGATCAGAGGGTCGAGGGATCAAACCCCCGTCCTGCCACTGTTGTCCTCTGAAGAATGAGCCTAAATCCTCATCATCATACACAATTTATTAAGAAGTCTTGCTCCTTGTTTTTTGGAGGAAACCAGAGAACAATACGGCACAGTGTCTTTAGTGGTTAAGGCTCTAGATGGCTGATCAGAAGGTTAGGAGCTCAAATCCCAGTCTCCTACACTCTGCCACTATTAGCCCCTTGAGAATGGTCCTAAACTCTGATTGTTCTATTAACCTGTATTGTTCCTTGTTTTGGGGAGAAAACCAGAGAACCTAATGCAGCACCGTGAGGTAAGGTAAAGTCTTTTGGGCTTTTCAGACCCGAGCCATAGTAGTTCATCCCCGGTTTCCATAAACATGAAGCGACTAGGGCAGGGGTGTCAAACTCGTGCCATAAAGGGCCATGTGGCTGCAGGTTTTTGTTTTAACCAAGCATCAGCACACCTGACTTGGCTCATTCAAACAACTGATAAGAGTCTTCAGGCATTTGATTGGTCAGTCTCTGGACAGAGCACACAGATTGACCAATCAACTGCCTGAAGACTCTTATCAGTTGTTTGAATGAGCCAAGTCAGGTGTGCTGCTGCTTGGTTAAAACAAAAACCTGCAGCCATATGGCCCTTTGTGGCACGAGTTTGAGACCCCTGGACTAGGGGTTCAACTCCTCCTGGATGGGACGCTAGTCCATCGCAGGTTACCTTCCCAGTATAATTTTTTGACTGGTATCCATTTATACTGCTGGATGAACAGCGGCACACTTGTGGTTGAGACCTTGCCCAGGGGTCTTAGCACAGTGTGGGTCTAACTGGGATTTGAACACATAACCACCCGATCATGAGCTCAACGCACCCTAACAACTACACCACCGGCCCCACAATGCAGCACACTAACAGTAACAGTGTGTTAAAGACTCTGGGTTGCTAGTCAGAAGGTTGTGGGTTCAAACCTCAATCTCTCACTGTTGGTTTTTTGAGCATAGCCTTAAACCCTTATCATCACATACAATTAATTAACATTGTTTTATTCCTGGTTTTTGGGAGGATACCAGACAACACAGAGGAAGCCCCTGTAGATATAAGGACATATGGGCTCAAGGGGGGGCTAGACTGTACAAATGAGAGGAAATTTAAGTTGCTCTGAATATGGGTGTCTGCCAAATACCATAAACGTACCCATAAATGTCATGGAAGATTTAAATATACTTTCACCCGCCCACTCTTACAACTCTTGTGTCGAGTCCCATGAGATCCTACTCTGGATGCACACTTCCCTTTCCAAGATATTTTATACTGCCTGAGCAGCTTTGGGATCCTATAAGTTGTCATATTTATTCATGTATTTTTAATTTATTTCCTTTTTGCAGATTAATGTCTTTTATAATTCTTCATAAGCTGTTTTATGGAAATTATTTTTTTTTTTTTGAAGCTGAAGTCCATTTTGCTTTGTTTCCCTTAAAACCCCCCCACTGGTGTCTGGGTGGAAAGGCGCACAGAGTCTACGAATTAATTATACATAACCGTATAATATACTGCGCTCCCAGTCTAAGCAACACTTTGAGACTGTCTTGGGTAGTTGAGTATTTGGAGGAGTCGATCCATTGGTTATTACACAGTTTCTACCTAAGACCAAAAGGTCTGAACAGAGGGACTGTAGCATTTTTTTTTTTTTTTTTTTATCCCTGTGAAACTGGAGGGAGTGGGGAAGCACATAAAAAGAACTTTGTTGAGCAGCCAGCCCAGGCTATGAAAAGATGCCTTCAAACACAATTTAGGAAGTTGTTCCTGTGTGAAAAAAAAGGCAGAGTCTTTTTCATGGCAGAGGAACAGAAAGTTGTGGAATGGGATGTTCAGTAGTCATGATAGGTCAGGTGTTTCGCAGCTGCCTCGCCTCGCTACAAATCTGCCTCATATGTTTCATATTTGGAACAGATTGTTTTGATGTACAGTAATTCCCTGTTTGTTCAGAGAATCTCAGATGTCTAGCTTTTGTATATTGTGTACAGTGACTGCAGATCGTTCACGCTGTGCTCATGTCTGAATCACACTTCGTCCTCCTCTAGATTATGCACCGATAGGGCTAAATGGAGGCGTTGAGGGGGGAATCTTTCAGCCACTCCACATTAATCCGATGCCTGAAGTGCATTTTGCCACCCGCTAATCTCCGTTGAGTGATTTTGGTGAAGCAGGGGGTATTTAACCAGCTGTCTCGACTGCCTCTGTGCCTCAGTACCTCTTTGTTCTTTGTCTCATTTCCTACCCTTTAACTATCCCGCACATCTAGCACTTACCCCAACGACTCGACTCATTACTCCCCTAGAAGACTTCGAGAGTTCATCATCAGAATGACAGGCTGTTAAGTGCTAAGAGTCTGTTTTTTGCCGTTTTTGTTCCCCCCCCCCCCCCCCATCCATTGGAGATGCAGGTTGGACAAAGAAAATCTCAGTTACATTAAAGGTGCAGCATCAAAGGCATGAAGTGGAAAACGGCATCGCCTCAGGCTCAGTGGATATCGCTAAATAGTCCCCACAGAAGGATTGAATCAAGCTTGAGATGAATAATTGTAAACTACAATATACTAATATAAAACTTGTAAATAATAGTAAATTGGGAACATAAGAAATGCGAAATAAAATTAGAATTTTGTGGTTTATTTTTAGTGGCAATTCATATGCAAATGTCGTAAAGCCATGGGCTTTATTTTGTTGTCGCATCTGTGCCCATGTGGCCAGACAGACGAAGCAATAAATGAAGAAATTGGAGGGAAAATTCCCCCGTCTGCACTGAATGCACTGTGTGCATGTTTCTGTAAACTTACACAAGGAAACACTTTCAGAGCTTCTCTTTCAGGCAAAGCCTAAACATTCATATTGCAGTTTTAATCGACTACAGCGTTATCCCAAGTCTGCGGGTGGATAATGAACTGCTATGAACTAATGGCGAGGCGCATGTCCAGGTGCTGGACTACTCAATTTACTGACATCTACCAAGTCTGAGGTGCATAATTGTTTTAGTGTATAATACAAGGGAACATAAATAAAAACAAACTAAAACAACAACAAAAATTACAGTTCTTTTTTTTTTTAAGCATTTTTACAAACAGTTTATTTATTTGGTGGTACGATGGCGTAGTGGTTAGCATGCCATCCTCACAACAAGAAGGTCCTGGTCTTGATTTCCAGACTCGGATGTTTCTGTGTGGAGTTCGCATGTTCTGTGTGTGCTTGCATGGGTTTCGTTGGGGTACTCGTTTCTTTCCACAGTTTAAAGACATGCACAGTGTGTTGATTGGCTGTTCAAAGTTGCCTTTTGGGTGTGAGTGTGAATGGTTGCAATGTGTCATACTGTCATATGTGCTCAGGGTGTACAGTGATACCGCGCAACTTCATGCTTGAGTTTCTGCGGCTTCAGTGCATCGAGGCTTTTTCAAAAATATTTATCGAAAAATAAGGAAATTAAGGAAAATTCCGCAAAATAAGGCAAATTATGCAAGAAAAAAAAACAAAAAAAAAACCAAAACCACAAACAAACAAAAACAAAAAACAACCCCCCCCCCGACAAAACTACTTCAATTTTTATGTGAGGTGCGCATCTGTGTGTGCATGCGCACATCTGTATGTGTGTGTATTTATATTTTATTTACATCTTATGCATTATTTTTGAATGTTTAAAATTTACAGCGTTAAATATGTATTTATTGATATTATACACATATATACATGTACGTATATGTCAGTCAGGCAGGGACGATCCTACTTGACGGAAATCGGCAGTCGCGCGGTGGGGTCTCGGTCCCCAATAGCGCGGAAAGTGAGGGATCGCTGTACCCTGCCTTTGTCCAATGTTGACTGAGATAGCCTCTAGCACCTCCCATGACCTTAGAAAGGACTAAGTGGCTTGGTGAGTTAGTGTGGTTTTTTTTTTTGTGTTTTTTTTTTTAATTTTACGTTCTCCTTTAAACAGCTAAGGGAAGGTATGAGGTCACACTTGGATGAAGCACATTAAAATCCATTCTAGTTCTTCTAAAGAGGAACCCAAATTTTTCCCTGTGCTGACTGACTCACTCGGTTGTTTCTCCAGTCGTGGGTCTGTTTCTGATGATTCACTGTGTGGAAGAAGGCTGAGGAAGGGGCAGCCAATTCTATTTATAATAGCGCTACTTATGCATTTTATTTATATAGAATGTTTTAGCAGCTCGTTCAACTTTATTAGTGAGTCAGCGATGAGAAATAGCATGCACCCTGGAACTTGGCTGCATCCTCGATACAGCCCTGCAGAGGTGACCTTTCCATGACTTCTGGTTCTCTCTCCATCTTGTTTGTCTCTGCATCTTTATGATGACAGAATGCTAACCGAAAGACTGATAAAGAGCTCTCTTACCACATGTTTGCATTACACCTAAGACAGTAGTAAAATATATTTCATGACAACTTTCTCTCTGTGTAATTATAGTTAGTGGCGTATCATTGTACTGAACCAAGTAAAGCTAGTTAGTTACATGAGAGACGCTAGCTAGCTTTGCTATGGAAAATTTACTCCGTTAGCTAGCAGGACTTTTCTCTTATGTTAGCTAGCAAGCTTTACTTGACAACAAACAATCTAGTTCAGCTAGCTAGCAAATATTGATGGATAATGTTGAGGAACTCATACTTAATTAGGTTTTAATGAATCCACAATCATTTTTTTTTTTCTCTCTCTGTGTCAAAACAAATACAGGGATCCCTTGCTACTTCGCGCTTCAATTCATGCGACTTCAGTGCATCGTGAATTTTTTGTTTTAAATGTTCATTGAATTAAAAAATAATGAAATTAGGGAAGAATAGGGGGAAATGTTAAGGAAAATGCCACAAAAACAAGGCCAATTATGCAAAAAAACCCCTAAACCAACACAAAACAAAAAAAACAAAACAACCCAAAACCTCCCATCGAAACTAGTTACATTGTTGTGAATTGCACATCTGAGTGCATGCACACTCATCTGCGTGCGTGCTTGTGCATCTGTATGTGTGTATTTATATTTTATTATTTATATATTTAATTGTTATTATAAGCATTTATAGCATTGAATATGTATTTATTTATATTATATACACATATACCTGTAGTAGGGGCAGTGGTGGTCTAGTGGTATAGGGCGCTGGATCGCTGATCCAAAGGTTGGGGGTTCGAGTCCCACTCTCCACAAGGTTGTCACTGTCCCTCCCAGTGCGGCTGACTGGGTTATCAAAGGCGGGCCATGTCTCTCACTGTCTATGGTGAGAGGCATGTAAAAGAACCATTGCTGACTCTCGTAAAGAGTAGGCTGCAAAGTCGTCAGCGTGTTTCTATCCCTTGCTAAAAGGGTTGTGACAGGAAGGGCATCCGACGTAAAAACCTCTGCCAAATCAAAAGTGCGAATCAGATGATTCGCTGTGGCGACTCCTGAGTAAAAGGGGAAAAAGCCGAAAGGAAGACAGACAATATACACATATACCTGTACGTATACATGGTGGTGGGGGGGTGATCCTACTTCGCGGATTTCAGTGGTTGGGGGGGTCCCCGGTACCGGTCCCAGTCCCGGTCCCAATTAACCACAGTAAGTGAGGGATTCCTGTACTAGTAAGTAGAGGGGCAGCTCGATGTTCCGACAGCTTTACTCATATGGGCATCTTGCTTAAAGGTTTCAATTTCACTTCACTTAGACTATTTTGTGCAGAGTAGACCCAATAAATAAAATCCAGATTTAAAAAATTTGAATTACAGGTTGTAGTGTAGCAAAATAGGTAAAAATCCAAAGTTGTGAATACTTTTTCAAGGCATTGTATATTATGATATGCGTACAAAGTACAAATGTCTTCAAATATAGTGCTATTTTGGTTATGATATCCATCTGTAGTTCAGCTTTCTCATTAAAATTCACTCCCTGCTTAATATCAACAGCAAGATTTAGTGTCAAGCCACTAAATCTTGTAGAAACACGCTTAAGCCCTCAGGAACTCTCTAATGACCCTTAATGTGTTTTAGATGTGACAAACATACAGATTTACCTCTGCACAGGTTCACACCTCGGATGTTAAGAGAAAAAAATTTTCATTCTGTCTAAAAGGCTGTTTTTATGTGGCGTTAGCATGATCTCCCTGAGTTTGCGTGGGTTTCCTCCAGGTACACCGGTTTCCTCCCACAGTTTAAAAACATGCACATTAGGCTAACTGGCGGATCCAAAATCATCCCTATGTGTGCGTGTTAGTGTGATTGGTTGTGTGTTTGTGTGCGCACGTGTGTGTGTGTGTGTGTGTGTGTGTGTGTGTGTGTGTTGACCCTGCGATGGCGCTTTCCAGGGTGTATCCCACCCTTGCCCAAATTCATGACCTCAATTAGGATCATGTCAAAAAAATGAATGAATGAACATCTAAAAGGCAATGGATACAAAAATAGTACCCAGATACAGTAATTTAATTTGTTTAGATATAATTGGCAGCATCATTTTGGATGTATAAAGAAAATCGTTTGAGATCAGGTAGATCCAAAAGACTGCTTTAGACATTAATTAAATTACTGCGAAAAATTGCAGGATGATCTATTTTTTTTTTTTTTTGGAAGCTGGAACAAATGAAGTGGTTCAGAGTATAAAATATACTAAACAAGCAAGGCCTGTGTGGCTTTACACTTTGTTACAGGCTTTCCTTCAAGGGTAGAGATGACCCTTTTCCAAGGCCCAGTGGGGGACATGCAAAAGTCCATGGTTGCTAGGATGTGTGTCCATAAGGGGCCCAATTTGGGAAATGTTGTCCCCTTTTCCAAAATGCTTAATATCCAGTCTGCTTGGTTGTACTCCGATCTTATGCAGAAAGATGCAATAGGAAGCCATATATGGACTTTCAAATGAGACAATCCTCTTTGACCTTGAGTGACCTTCAAAGTGACAATCACACCCAACCATCCTGTAAGTCCTTCAGACGAATGGTTTTGTTTATTTATTTATTTACATACATACATAGTACAGAACCTATTCTGAAAAACACACGGGTAATTATAACCAGTACCCATATCGCGAGTATCCTATTAATTAACATTATTCATGCTGTGTGGTGGAGGTACCCAGTTAGTGCCTCTCTAGTTTTTTTGTTTTTTTTTGTATTGTACACCAGTATTTTTCATCATTTGGACAGTTTATTTGGTTTATGCCACTTCTACTATTGTTATGAATGCCAGACTGCCAGGCATTGCTTACCTGACTAGCGTGTACTGCTTGACAGATGAACGGTAAAGAGGCTAAGGCCACGTTAACTTTAAGTAAATATGTTCATTCATTCATTTTCTGAATCACTTAATCCTAATTCGGCTTGTGGGGAGACTGGCACCCATCTCAGCCGACTCAGAGCAATGTACACCCTGGAGAGCTTAGGTCATTGCAGGGCCAATACTCACACAACCATTTATAATAACAATCACACCCAGGGCAGATTTGGAACAGCCAATTAACCTAATGTGCATGTTTTTGGACTGTGGGAGGAGAACATGCAAACTCCACACAGAAACACCCACGCCGTGAATCAAACCCAGGACCTTCTTGCTGTGAGGCAGACGTGCTAACCACTGCACCACCATCACGTAAACATGTTGATTAAGAAATTAATAATATTATGAAGAGGATGCTTGTGTTAAGCATAATGTGTTATTAGTATCTATTATTTTGAATCAAAACTTTTTTTAAGGTAGTAGTACTTTTACCTCGGGCATCTAGTCAGAATGCCTCCTGAACGCCTACCTGGTGTTTCGGGCATGTCCAACCGGGAAGAGACCCCGGGGTCAACCTAGAACACGCTGGAGGGACTATGTCTCTCGGCTTGTCTGGGAATGCCTCAGTGTCCCCCTTGAAGAGATGGAGGAAGTGGCGGGGGAGAGGGATGTCTGGACCTCTTTACTTAGGTTGCTGCCCCCACGACTTGATTCAGGATCAAGCAGAAGATGATGATCATAATAGTACTTTTACCACTGGGGCCATGAGTGGAGTGGTTAGCGTGCTGGACTAATGATCGACAATTCCTGTTAAGTCTCCAAAGTGCTAAGATCCAGCAGTATGGCTACTAATCTTCTTCTTTTCCTTTCGGCTGTTCCCTTCAAGGGGCACCAGAGCAAATCATCTGCCTCAATCTCACTCTATCCTTCCTCTGCATCTTCCTCTCTTACACCAACTACCTTCATGTCCTCCGTCACCACATCCATAAATCTTCTCTTTGGTCTTCCTGTTTAGGAGAGCTAAGAAAAAGTGGGACATAGAGAGGACCGAAGAGAGTAAACTTGGTGTGTCCTCTGGAAGGAAAGTAGATAAGGAAACTTGGTGGTGGAATGAGGAAGTGCAGGAGTGTGTACAAAAGAAGAAGTGGGACACAGAGAGGACCGAAGAGAGTAAACAGGAGTACAGGGAGACACAGCGTAAGGCGAAGGTAGCAGTGGCTAAGGCCAAACAGAGGGCGTATGATGATTTGTATGATAGGTTGGACAGTAAAGAGGGAGAAAATGATCTATACAGGTTGGCACAGCAGAGAAATAGAGATGGGAAGGGCGTACAGCAAGTTAGATTGATAAAGGACAGAGAGGGAAATGTATCGACTGATGACAAGTGTGCTGGGAAGATGGAAAGAGTGCCAAAGCCTTCTGCCTGGTAGTTCCAACCTCAGCATCCTACTTCCAATATGCTCACTATTCCTAATCTGTACATGTCCAAACCATCTCAATCTAGCCTCTCTGACTTTGTCTCCAAAACCTCTTACATATGCTGTCCCTCTGATGTGCTCATTCCTGATCCTGTCCATCCTTGTTCCTCCCAAAGAGAACCTCAACATTTTCATCTCTGCTACCTCCAGCTCTGCCTCCTGTCTTTTCCTCAGCGCCACTGTTTCTAAACCATACAACATCGCTGGCCTCAACACCGTCTTGTACACTTTTCCTTTCATTCTTGCCGATACCTTCCTATCACACATCACACCGGACACTTTGGAGCAGTGTGCAGGTTACGAAACGCATTTTCCTAAAATTTTTGTCTCTGTAAACGAAACAAGTTCACGTTACGAAAGCGCCATCTCAAAAATTCAAACACACCATTCAAACATTAAAACGCGCCATTCAAACATTCAAACAATGCACGAGCTGCTCTCCCATCAACGATGTTCAAACATCCCGCCCCACTGGCCTCCCATTGGCTAACAACTGAGCTGCCGTTCATGTCGCCTTCACTCGAGTGCCATCTTGGTCAGGTCCACCTGACGCCATCTTGGACAGGGATCCCAGTGGCTAGGAGGAATGACACAGCTCCCTCCCATTGCCTATTATGGAGCTGAATCTACCATGATGCTTTTCGTGTAAACGACAGAGTTACTGTTGTTTTATGCTTTCTTGACTCAGGCTTTTAACCTTCCATAAACATTTGTAAGATTATAACTCTGCTAAGAAGACATGGTCAACACGCACGCACGCACACACACACACACACACACACACGTGTGATTTCCGGTGTGAGTGAGAAGAAGAAACGGGCCAAAACCATCTGCCATCGGTACAATATTGAAGCAGAAGGAGGTCTTAAAAGGTTCAGTTCAGTTCATTTTCTGTACCCGCTTAATCCTAACTTGGGTCGCAGGGAGGCTGGCGCCCATCCCAGCCAACTTTGGGTGAGGGCAGAGTACACCCTGGACAGCTCGCCAGGCCATCGCAGGGCGGAAACACGCAGACGGCTTTGCAGCCTACTCTTGTCGAAAGTCAGCAATGGTTCTTTTACATGCCTCACACCATAGACAGTGAGAGACATGGCCGGCCTTTGATAACCCAGTTAGCTCCACTGGGGGGGACAGTGACAACCTTGTGTAGGGTGGGACTCAAACCCCCAACCTTTGGATCAGCGATCCGGCGCCTTATACCACTAGACCACCACTGCCCCTGTCTTAAAATGTATACTTTTATAATTTTTAAAGGGTTTAAGGGATAGTATTGGGAGTCTCGGAACGAATCATGCGTTTTACAAGTAAAGTGCAGTTCAATTTACGAAAAATACAGGTTACGAAAAAGGCTGGAATGGATTAATTTCGTAAATTGAGGTGCCACTGTATTCTGGGATTGAACTCCCAGTCGCTTCACGCTCAGAAATTGGGATAAGCTATGGCCTGATTAGCCAGTAGGCTCAGGAGTAACCAGCCCGGCAGGCTTTACCTTCCCTACCTTACCTATGGCAGTGCTTATTATTCAAATTTTTTCATAATTTACAAATTCTACAATCCTGTCCACAACATTTTTAAAGTTATTTTAAATGAATTTTTATCGTATGTATATTTGTTGGGCAGTGTTGGCGTGGCGGTAAGGTGCTGGCTTACTGATCCCAATGTTGGGGGTTCAAGCCACACCGTCAACGGTTGTCCCTGCTGTCCTCCCAGGGCAGCTAACTGGGTTATTAAAGGCCAACTGTGTCTCTCACTGTCTATGGTGAGAGGTTCATGTAAAAGAACCAGTGCTGACTTTTGTTGCGTGTTTCTGCCCTGCAATGGCCTGGCAAGCTGGACAGGATGTACTATGCCCATGTCCAGAGTTGGCTGAGATGGGCACCAGCCTCCCCACAACTCGAATAAGGATAAAGCATTTCAGAAAATGAATGAATTTGTATTTGTACACATATTTCCAATGTATACAAAGGAAATGTAAATTAATTGATGTGAAATAATATAAAAAAATATTTTCAAACTTTTATATCACCATGTAGTCGCCTTTGATCTATTTTTAAATATAAACATATTTTTAACCTGAAAGGCTAAGGGCTGTTTATACGCTGTTTTGGAAATGTGAGGAGATTTAAGTATTAAAGTTTTCCCGCATTATGATTGGCAAGATTATGCTTAACAATTATGTGGCTACGTATTCCACGTTTTTACAGGACATAGAACACATATTTCGTTCCGAGTGAAATCATAACTTGTTTTTTTTTTTCTTCTCTCTCTCTGCTTGGATACTCGTCTCACAACCTGAATCCAGACTGATTTATTTATTCATCCTCTAAAATATTCATATGTCCGGGGGAGAAGTCCACTTTCCTACAGCATCCAAATGTAATCTGCAATGAGATCGACGTGTAAACACACACACACACACACACACACACACACACACACACACACACACACACACATACACACACACACTTACAACCCTACATAGAGCACTTCATGGTCTGTAAACACACATGTAATAACATTCATTCATTCATTGGGGAGACTGAAGCTTACCTCGTCTGACACTGGATGAAGGCAAATTACACCCTGAACATCATGCCAAGATCACCACAGGACTAACACACTTGTAGCTATTCAAACGCACATTCCACCTATTCGGATCAGCCAATTAGACCAGTGTGCAGTGTCTTTGTACTGTAGAGGGAAAATGCCAGACCCAGAATGCACACTCGAACCCAGGGCGTTCTTGTGCTACCACTACACCACCATTGAGATTTAGCCAGCATTTCCAAAATACATGGACATCCATTCATATATACCACACACACACACACACACACACAGTTATGAAAACGCAATAAAATTTGCTTTTTAGACATACACATAGCCAGCACTGATATTTAATTTCTTTTCAACGCACTCTCCAGCACTCTCATGTTCTGAAGGCCAGCCAGGGCACCATCACATAGAGCACAATTGATCCACGGTAACACTCTTGCACTCTCCACAACCAATTTTCCATTTGTAAGTGACCACACACACACACACACACACACACACACACACTCACACACACACACACCTAGCCTGAAATTAAATTTGCTTCGTTTCCTGTGCCTCGTATACATTACAGTGTTGCTTCACTTGCAGTGTAAACATCCTTCGCCCATCAATCTGGTCAACCTCAATATAAACAAATTCTTACTACAAATAGCCGAAGCATGTATAGCATGAGGACGGCACTGTAATGTGGTGGTTAACATGTCCGTCTCACAGCAAGAAGGTCCTGGATTTCAGTCCGAGGCACGGCACGGCACGGCACGGCACGGCTTACCTCAACTCGAATGTTTTTTGTGAGAAGTTTGCATGTTCTCCAGATGCTTGCATGAGTTTCGTTCAGGTACTCGGGTTTCCTCCTGCAGTCCAAAAAGACTGCATGTCGGACTAATTAGCTGTTGCAAATCCTCTAGGTGTGAGCATGAGTGTGAATGGTTATGACTGTGTTGGGCCTGCGATGGTCTAGCGAGCAGTTCAGGGCATAGCTGGCCTTCGCCCAGAGATGCTTCAGATGGGCTTCAGCCTCTCCGCGACTTTAGTAGACTGTTAGCATTGTTAGTGCAACTTGCTGTACTGAATACAAGGTACGTATATAGCATAAGAGATCTCCCAGAGTCGGCTGAGGCGGGCGCTAGCCTCCCTGCTCCCCTAATTAGGATTAAGTTATTCAGTAAATGAATGAATGAATAATGAGTTGTCGTTTATTCTTTGTTGTGTTAGTGTTGAATAATAATATTTTATATATATATATATATATATATATATATATATATATATATATATATATATATCAACACCGTCTTACTGGTCTTTTGCTCATCTCCTCTACTTCCAACGCATCAACTTTGAGAACTAACTGTTCTAGCGACTGTATCTCTTTCCTTAATTTAATCCTGAGTCTAATCCTGTGGATTAAGCTCGAGTTACGCTGAGGTTTTCTGCTATGATTAGTTCGTACTGCTGAATACTGATGAGTTTAAACAGTTCAGATGTAAAAATTAACAGAGGTATGTATTTAATAATCAGACAAGCTTTTTTTTTATTCATTTTCTGAACCGTTTAATTGTAATTAGAGTCACAGGGAGGCTGGCACTCATCTCAGCCAACTTTGGATGAAGGCAGACTACACCCTGGGCAGCTTGCCAGACCATCGCAGGGCAGAAACATGCTGACGTGCAGCTACACTTGATGGAAGTCAGCAATAGTTCTTTTACAGCCTTTCACCACAAACTATGAAATATATGGCCGGCCTTTGGGTGGTGACAACCCGGTGACAGTGGGGTTTGAACCCTCGACTTTGGGATCGACAATCCAGCACCCTGCCACCCCTAACTCGGTTTCTTCTCCCTAGGTGAAATATGCTTCAGAACAATCTTATGTGCATTATATTTATCATTTGTTATTCTGACAGTGACACGCAGTGCTCTTGTTGACGTTCCACTCTTCCTGCTTCTTCTTCTTCTTCTTTTCCTTTCGGCTTTTCCCTTCAGGGGTCGCCACAGCGAATCATCTGCCTCCATCTCACCCTATCCTTTGCATCTTTTTCTCTTACACCAACGACCTTCATGTCCTCCTTTACCACATCCATGAATCGTCTCTTTGGTCTTCCTCTAGGCCTTTTGCCTGGTAGTTCCAGCCTCAGCATCCTATTACCAATATACTCACTATCCCTCTTCTGTACATGTCCAAACCATCTCAATCTAGCCTCTCTGACTTTGTCTCCAAAACGTCTTACATGTGCTGTCCCTCTGACGTGCTCATTCCTAATCCTATCCATCCTTGTTACTCCCAAAGAGAACCTCAACATTTTCATCTCTGCTACCTCCAACTCTGCCTCCTGTCTTTTCCCCAGGGCCACTGTTTCTAACCCATACAGCATCGTTGGCCTCAACACCGTTTTGTACACTTTTCCTTTCATTTTTGCTGATACCCTCCTATCACACATCACACCGGACACTTTTCTCCAACCATTCCAACCTGCCTGCACACGCTTCTTGACCTCTTTTCCACACTCTCCATTGCTCTGGATTGTTGAGCCTAAGTACTTAAAATCCTCCACCTTTCTTATCTCTGCTCCCTGTAATCTCACCGTTCCTCTTTGGTCCTTGGCATTCAAGCACATGTATTCTGTCTTACTGAGGCTAATCTTCATTCCTCTCCTTTCCAGGGCATACCTCCACCTCTCTAGATTTTCCTGCACTTGTTCTCTGCTCTCACTACAGATTACAATGTCATCTGCAAACATCATAGTCCATGGGGAATCTTGTCTAACCTCGTCTGTCAGCCTGTCCATCACCATAGCGAACAAGAAGGGGCTGAGAGCTGACCCTTGATGCAGTCCCACCTCCACCTTGAACTCTTCTGTCACACCGACAGCACACCTCACCACTGTCTTACATCTCTCATACATGTCCTGCACCACTCTAACATACTTCTCTGCCACTCCAGACTTCCTCATGCAATACCACAGTTCTTCTCTTGGCACCCTGTCATATTCTTTCTCCAGATCCACAAAGGCACAATGCAGCTCCGTCTGACCTTCTCTGTACTTCTCCATTAACATCCTCAAGGCAAACACTGCATCTGTGGTGCTCTTTCTGGGCATGAAACCAAACTGTTGTTCACAAATGCTGACTTCTGCCCTTAGTCTAGCTTCCACTATTCTTTCCCATAACTTCATCGTATGGCTCATCAACTTTATCCCTCTGTAGTTGCCACAACTCAGCACGTCTCCCTTGTTCTTAAAAATGGGCACCAGCACACTTCTCCTCCATTCCTCTGGCATCCTCTCACTCTTTAAGACCTTGTTAAATGTTCTTGTCAGAAAATCTACTGCTACCTCTCCTAGACACTTCCATACCTTCACCGGTATGTCATCAGGACCAACTGCCTTTCCATTCTTCATCCTCTTCAATGCCCTCCTCACTTCACCCTTACTAATCTTTGCTACTTCCTGGTCCTCAGCAGTCACCTCTTCTACTCTTTTTTCTCTCTCATTTTCCTCATTCATCAGCTCTTCAAAGTACTCTTTCCATCTTCCCAGCACACTTCTGTCATCAGTCAATACATTTCCCTCTCTGTCCTTTATCAATCTAACTTGCTGCACGTCCTTCCATCTCTATTTCTCTGCTGTGCCAACCTGTATAAATCATTTTCTCCCTCCTTACTTTCCAGCCGAGCATACAAGTCATCAAACGCGCTCTGTTTGGCCTTTGACACTGCTACCTTTGCCTTACGCTGTGTCTCCCTGTACTCCTGTTTACTCTCTTCGGTTTTGTCAATGTCCCACTTCTTCTTAGCTAATCTCTTCCTTTGTACACACTCATTCCACCACCAAGTCTCCTTATCTACTTTCCTTCCAGATGACACACCAAGTATTCTCCTACCTGTCTCCCTGATCATATTCGCTGTAGTTGTCCAGTCATCTGGAAGCACTTCCTGACCACCCAAAGCCTGTTTCAACTCCTCCTTGAAGACAACCCGACACTCTTCCTTTTTCAACTTCCACCACTTTGTCTTCTGCTCTGCCTTTGCCTTCTTCACCTTCCTCACCATCAGCATCATCCTGCACACCACCATCCTATGCTGTTTGGCAACACTATCACCCGCTACTACTTTGCAGTCACTGACTTCCTTTAAATTACATCGCCTGCACAAGATGTAGTCTACCTGTGTGCTCCTACCTCCACTTTTATAAGTCACCCTATGCTCCTCTCTCTTCTGGAAGAAAGTATTCACCACAGCCATTTCCATCCTTTTTGCAAAATCTACCAACATCTGACCTTCTGCGTTCCTGTCCTGGATACCAAACCTACCCATCACTTCCTCGTCCCCTCTGTTTCCTGCACCAACATGTCCATTGAAGTCTGCCCCAATGACCACTCTTTCACCTCTGGGGGTACTCTGCATCACTTCATCTAACTCCCTCCAGAATCTCTCCTTCTCTTCTCGCTCACATCCTGTCTGTGGGGCATAAGCACTAACAACATTGACCATCACACCTTTAATTTCTAACTTGAGACTCATCACTCTGTCTGACACTCTTTTCACTTCTAGAACATTCCTGGCAAACTCCTCCTTCAAGATGACTCCGGTCCACTCTTCCTCTGCGTGTAAAATCAGTAAATTCTGTTGTGTTTTGTATGACAGTGCCTCCTAGAGGAGAAGCAAACCTTTCATGGAAGCATTAATACTGCATACCTATGGCATAGATTTTATGCAGAAGTATAATCAGTCTTTAATCTTGCACTCCACCATTACTGCCACTTATCTTAAAGAATATAAACAGGCGATGTCCCAGCAGTCCTTGCAAGCCTTAAGCTGTTTGCTCCTACTGGTCTCTGCTGCCGAAGCACCGATCTACAGAGCGTCAG
>CM045743.1:39058939-39071439 GCA_024760905.1 Plotosus lineatus | reverse complement strand
GAGGTGTATGACATCCCTCCCTCCCATAAGAGCTCGGCCAATTATCTCTCATGGACTCCTAGTTGCGGATGGTGCAGCGTCAACCTGGATTCAAAACTGCGATCTCCAGGTTGATGGTCACATATCTGTGCCATTCATGATTGCCCCCCCCACCCCACCCCATTTGATCCTTTACAACTTCCTTCCTTCCTTTTGAACCTTCATTCTGTCCCAACTTTCTTTCCGAACTACATGCTTTGTGATCTTCAGAATTAAATCTGAGCTTCTGCTATGCTTTTAGAAACAGTTCATTGTTGGTTTCACCAGAAGATCTATATTTTATATAGAAGTAGATTTGTGTGTATTCTCTCTCAGTCCTGTAAGTGTATAGAGAAAAAGAAAAAGAAAAGCTGCTTTTGCAGCCACATTGGCAGCTTGGGTGTTGTCTCTCACGGGATGCTGGAGGGATTTTCTTTGCTTTGAGGGATCAGCAGAGCACAAACCGCAAGGTCTGACTCAGGGGATAAAGACATGAGTAAGAACAAAGAGCTGGGGAAGCTGAAGAACAGGTGACCCTATATTTTGGCTCTCTAACAGACACATCGGAAAAGCCAGTACATTTCTGTAACTAATGCAATAGCACACGGGGTTCGGTGCTTACCAGGGAACATGACCTCACCAAGGAGAAGAACGGGGGGTCTTAATGGCAGGATATTTCTTTTCAAATGACATTTAGATCAGTTGGATTATCACTTGTGTAGGAAAGGTTCCCAGAAGTATCCATCTGTGAATAATAACTCATCATAAGTGTCTCAGCAATCTTCTGCAAATCCTGCACAGATTACAGATCACATGATGAACAATTTATTATTTAATATAAATATAAAAATGAGAAACAGCCATGGATAAAACATACATTCATTAGTTAGATCGTGCTCTCATTTAGTGAACCACTCAGTCCTACTACATTCATGGGAAGGCTGGTTCCTATTTCAGGCAGTCTGAATAGCTCACCAGACCCAACACACAACCATTCATGCTCAGATCTATGGGCAATTTTGAACAGCCAGTTAGCCTAATGTGCATGTCTGGACTGAAGGAGGAAACCAGAGCACCTAAGGGAAACCCATTCAAGCATAGGGAGAGCATGCAAATCCAGGAATCAAATCCAGGACCTCCTCGCTGTGAGGCGTAATATAGTGTCATCCACTATGGCCCTGTGCCAAGGAAAATGTGATGCAGTGGACAGATGCCGCAGTGGTTGTGATGTTAGGCCACTGTGAGAGGCTATGATAAGTCACTGTGAAATGCACCCACTGTGATGGCCATCTGCAAGAACCTCCTTAGCCCTTATGTGACAGACGACATGGAACCCCGGGCAACGGAGACACAGTGACTAAAGTACATACATGTTCCATCAGGTATACAATAACACTGGTCGGGCTGTAATAATATTCATCATAAGGACACTGGACCGAATCAAGACCTCTCAGTTTATATACCTCAACATGCTAAAGTCGTACCACCAAAACACAGATGGAGGAGCCTTGGACATGAACGGCAGCCCTGACACTGAGCCAGCTGGCGGCCGTCTGATCAGATTGAGTAATTCTGACATCCTGTCAGACCTATCACAGAAACTGAAACACTTGCCTCCTGAATCTATACGGCAACGAATTGCAAAAGGAAGTGTCCTGCATCCTGAAACGTGACATCATCAAACCAAGCCAGAGTGATTGGACCTCACCATACATCTTAGTTCCCAAGCCAAATGGCTCACTCAGATTCTACACTGCCTACTGGAAAGTGTATACTTTAACAAAAAAAACGCTTCGTACCCCATGCCAAAGATAAACAACTGCATAGATGCAATTGGCAGGGTGAAACACATCATAAGTGTGACCTGCTGACAGGATACTGGGGCGTCCCACTCATGGAGAGGGCCAAGGAGATAGTGGCTCTTGTCACTCCAAACTGACTCTAGCAGTACAAGGTCATGTCCTTCGGCATGAAGTATTCCCCAGCACTTTTCAGTGGATGAATTGGGCTGGTGGAGTAGTGGTTAGGGTGCTGGGCAGGAGGTTGTGTTCTAATCCCAGTTAGACCCCTACTGTGCTAAGACCCCTGTGTGAGGTCTCAGCCACAAGTGTGCCTCTGTTCACCCAGCAGTATAAATGGGTACCAGTAAAAATATACTGGGAAGGTAACCTGTGATGGACCAGCGTCCCACCCAGGAGTTGTACTCCTGGTCGCATCACGCTATGGAAACTGGGGATAAGCACCGGCCTGGTGAGCCGCTAGGCTTGGGTGTAAAAAGCCCAAGACTTTAACTTTTTACCTTTCAGCGGATGATGAACAAATGCCTTGTGGGACTCAAAGACGGCAAAGTCCACATAGACAACATTGTAGTCTACAGTGACACCAGGCATGCCTATCTGACTCGTCTAAGGGAGGTTTTTCTTATGCTATCAACAGCCAACCTAACAATCAATCTGGTCAAAAGCGAATTTGACCAAGCCTAGCGTGACCTACCTGGATTACATCGTGAGCCATGAGGGAATAGCCCCTATCAAAGCGAATGTCCAAAGTATCATGGACTCAAAAATAAACATATCCTAATAACGCTTTTCTAAGAAAGGACAGGAAGTATGTTTGGTCCACATGTTGTCAGAAGGCCTTCGATGATGCCAAGTCCCTGTGCGCGCAACCCATTCTTCAGGCCTCAGATTTTGCCAAACCTTTCCGTCTGGCTATGCACACCAGCAATATGAGCGTGGGTGCCGTCCTGCTGCAGCTAGTCTAGGATGGCCTGGCGCATCCCGTCTGCTTCTTTTTGAAGGTATTCAATATCTACTGGAATAGCTACTTCACCATCAAAAACGAGGTGCTCACCTTGATGACAGCCAGATAGCGCTTCAATGTATACCCACTAGTGTATACGGATCACAACCCGCTGACGTCCCTACACAAGATGAATGGCAAGAACAAAGGGTTGCTAGCATGGAATCTAGTATTATCTGGTCATAAGACATGTAAAGGGAGCCAATGACACATGTGCAGATGCGCTGTCTGTTACCCTCGCCTTCATGACCTTCATTAACGAAGCATAGGGTGGGAAATAACACTACATTTATTATTTATCCTCCTAAAAGTCATCAGGACTTCCAACTTTTCTTTTATGGAGGTGTGACGCTGCAGACAGACGCCAAGTGGTTGTGATGTTAGGCCACTGTGACATGCGTGCCGGGTGTGGCGGCCGTCTACTATGAAGTATATGCTAACTGTGATGCAAAGAAGGTAATATAAGAGGAGGGCCCTGTCCCTCCTCAGCCCTCATGCGACAGACAACATAGAACTCAGAACAACCGGGACACTACACGGCATTGCTGACTTTTGTACACCTACTTAAATAAATTGCTACATTGATTGACTCTTCCTCCCTTGCATCAATCTAGTCTCTCTATGTGCCAGTCCATAGAGAGCTAGAATGATGCAAGGGAGGCAGAGCGTGCTACCGCTGGATTCAAACTCAACCACCAGTAAGTTCTCAATGTTACAACGATTCGAGGGTGGTCAGGCCACAGTCCCTTACAGTCCCATTAACTTGAAGTTGGATTTGGCATCAGACCCCATGGTGGTCGCCGTTATGCCACACCTAGGAGTGGAGGGCATCTGACCTCTCGTTCAAATGTTGCCAGAGGGCAAATGCTAGGCTCGAGGACAATAAGCAAATGCCATCATTAATGAATGACAGTGTCAGAGAAGATTAGCAAGAAGTGCTCTCTTCTCACTGAATTACGTGAGCCCTGGCCAAGAGAATGGCTGAGCCGCGGAGAGCCGATTCTGAAGATGACATTATGGATTTATCTCAAATATTTTCAAACACCAACAAGTGCCAGGATAAGGCTGACAAGATGTCACCTAAGTCTGAACCAGGTATGCCTTTGTCAAGAGAGAGGAGCTACTGGAACAGAAAATGATCCCAGTTTAAAGCCTCCCTTTGATGCTGCCATCCTGGAAGGGGAGTTGGCGTAAGCCATAGTTGGCTATTTTCTAAGGAACGGAGTCTTAATGAGGAAGTGGACTTCAGACATTCCAGCTTCTGAAGGCTGGGCCACTTCATACCAGATCATGATCTCAACCACTTATTGCCCCGAGATCTTGGAATTGGCGCACAAGCGGTCTCTCGGAGGCCACCTAGGTATAAACAAAACTTACGATGGGATCACAAAACACTGTATACTGTCCAAAGCTCAAACGAGACATGTTATTTCTGCTTGCCACACATGCCAGATAGTTGGGACCAAACCAGAAGATTCCCACCACGCCCCTAAGGACCATACCAGCCTTTGAAGAACCATCTAGTTGGTCCATCATCCACTGTGTTGGACCCTTACCCAAAACCAAGTCTGAAAGCAAGATGACTACAAGAGCCAAAAATGGAACCAAGCCAGAGTGAATGGGCCTCACCATGCATCTCAATTCCTAAGCCAGGCAGTTCACTCAGATTCTGCACTACCGGAAAATGAATGCATTAACAAAAACTGACTCACACCCCATTCCAAGCATTGACCTATGCATAGACAAAATTGGCAGGGCGAAACACATCACAAAGTGTGACCTGCTGAAAGGATAATGGAGTGTCCCACTCACAGAGAGGGCCAAGGAGATATTGACTTTTGTCACTCCAAGCAACCTCCTCTATCAGTACAAGGTCATGCCCTTTGGTATGAAGAACTCCCCAGTCCCCTTCCAGAGGATGATGAATCAATGCAGAGCCTTGAAGATGTCGGAGTCTACATAGACAACATCATAGTCTACAGTAACACCAACACGCCCATCTAGCTCATCTGAGGGAAGTTTTTCTTAGGCTACTAGCCGCCAACCTGGACAAAAGCGAGTTTACCTACCTGGGCTATATCATGGGCCATGGGCGAATACCTCGCCCTGATGCTAGCAATGCAGCACTTCGAGGAATACGTATCCTCGTCCAGGGATCCCATACTAGTTTATACCAACGAAAATCCGCTGATGTTCCTACACAAGATGAAGGGCAAGAACAGAAGGTTGCTAGCTTGGAGTCTAGTCCTCCAGGAGTGATGATGATGTTCGTCCTTTGCTGGTGAAGACAACCAAGACTTCAAAATCACTGGTGGTTGTGAGTGCGAAGATGGCTAAAAAGTCTAATCCTCACTCGAAACTGTCTGCTGCAGTGGGGGCATGGGGTGGCACTAGGCGAGCCAGGCTGAAGCTGATGCTTGCTCTGTTCTTCCGCTGTTGGTGTTTCTGCTGCTGCTGCTTGATGTGGTTTTCATCGAATGTAGACACCATGAGAGGTCACCGTGCGCCAGGCAGTACGGTCAAGTGCAACTGACTACCAGGAGTTAGGGTTGATGTTGCACGACTTCAGGGTAGATTTCAGGGAGTCCTTAAAGCATTTCTTGGGTGCGCCCTTTGAACATTTGCCCTCACACAGCTCACCATAGAGTAAACGTTTTGGAAGGCGATCGTCATCCATACGGCACACATGTCCAGCCCATCTGATTTGGGCCTGCTTCAGCATGGCATGAACACTCCTCTGAAGGACTTCAGTGTCATGTACTTTGTCCTGCCATTTGATGTGCAGCAGCTTCCTCAGGCTTCGCATGTGGAATGAGTTCAGCAGTTTGGCATGACAACTGTATACCGGCCACGTCTCGCATGCATATAGCAGAGAAGGTAAGATTACTGCTCGATACACTTTCAGCTTCGTCCGCAAACTGATGCCTCTTCTGTCCCACATGTTGTGCTGTATCTTGCCGAAGGCAGCACTGGCTCTAGCCGACCTGTCGGAAACTTCCTCATCGATGTTGGTGGAGCATGATAGGGTGCTACCACAGTAAACAATCTTGTCCACTGCAGTGAACTTCTGGCCGTTGACTGTTATGGTGGGCTCTGTGTACTGCTCTGCGGGGGCTTGCTAATGCATAACCTCGGTCTTCTTTGTACTTATTGTAAGACCGAAGTCATCACAGGCCTTGGAGAATAGGTCCATGCTTTCCTGCATATCAGACTGAGTACCAGCATTCAATGCGCAGTCATGAGCAAAGAGAAAGTCATGGGCCGTGTCTTCCTGGACTTTGGTTTTAGCCTGCAGTCTTCATAAGTTTAAGAGCTTGGCGTCTGTACGGTATCTGAAGCAGACTCCAATGTCATCGTCTCGGAAGGCATCAGTCAACATGGCAGAGAACATCATGCTGAATAGGGTTGGGGCAGGCAAACAGCCCTGCTTGATGCCGTTTGTCACAAGGAACGATTGGGAGTATTCCCCATCATCCTGCACGCTAGCTTACATGCTGTCGTGAAACTTACCAGCGATATGAACTTGTCAGGGCACCCGTACTTGGCCATGATCTTCCAGAGACCCTCTCTGCAGACCATGTCAAATGCTTTCGTCAGATCTACAAAGGTGGTGTAATGGCCGACGTTCTGTTCGTGACACTTCTCTTGCAGTTGGCGCGCAGCCAAAATGTCTGCCATACCACGGCCTTTCCTAAAGCCACACTGGCTCTCAGGTAGCAAGTCCTCAAGATGCTGATTCAGACGGTTTAGCAGGATTCTGGCTAAGATCTTCCCAGCAATGGAGAGTAACGAGATGCCGCAGTGGTTGTCACAGGCCTGTCGGTTCCCCTTTTGCTTGTACAGATGGATGATGGAGGCATCTTTGAACTCCTGCGGAAATTTCTCCTGAAGCCACATGGACTGGATTCAGCTGGGGGATCAGCAAGGGTGTGATCAACGGGGACTTGCAGCAGACACACAATCGCTTCATCATTGACGGATGAAGGATGATTTAGCACACTGTCAAAGTGTTCAGCCCAGCGTTCGAGTATCTTGTCAATGATCAAACTTTTCCCATCAGCACAAAGGAGCAGGGTTGATCCTGATTTTGTGGGTCTGTAAACGGCCTTGAGCGCGCTGTAGAAGTTCTTGGAGTCTTTACGATCAGAAAATGACTGGATCTCATCGGCCTTCATGCTCAGCCAGGAGTCCTGCATAAGGCGTAGCTTATGCTGAACTGTTTTTTTACAGCTGGCGAAGGCAGCTTTCTTTGAGGCTGAAGAGGGCTCGCTGAGGAGCGCTTTGTGAGGGCGGTGTCTCCTTGAGCTGCGCACTGATGCGGTTGTCATTCTCATCAAACCAGTCCTGGTGTTTTCGTGTGGCCGGGCCCAATACTGCCGAAGCAGCATTGTAGGCACTGTCACGGAAGCTCGCCCAGTTCGACTCCAAGATTAAGGGGTTCTAGTGAGCTGTCTATTTCCTTCACCATAGACTCTTTCACATGTGGATGCTTTAATTTGGAGACATTCAGACATCTTGGTGCTTTCTCCGGGGATTTAGCTCAGTTGGTACAGCATCCGCTTTCTCCTCCGCAAGGTTGGAGTTCGAATCTGGCTGTGTCATACCATAAGACGTTAAAATTTGGCAGTTGTTGCTTCCTGCTTGGCACTCAGCATCAAAGGATAGAGCAACGCAATAACTGGTGCTGCACAGTGGCGACAGGTGCCCAGAGCACAAATCAAATTTCAATATATGTAATGTACTTTGTTAAGTTATTATTATTATTTCCCTGCAGCCTTCTTTGGGGCTGGATCCTGATGCTGAGCTTGGAGATCAGCAGGTGATGGTCTGTCCAACACTGCACCACACATGGCCTTAGTGACTGACGTCCTGTCTATCCCTTTGCCTGACGATGACGTAGTCCAGCAGATGCCAATGCTTGGAGTGAGGATGCATCCATAACGTCTTGTTACGGTTGGGGAGACAAAAGATGGTGTTCGTGATGAGAAGCCTGTGTGCAGTGCAGGTCTCCAGAAGCAAGAGGCCATTGCTGTTGCAACTACTGATGCCATTGGTACCCAGGACTCCTTCCCAAGTAGCATGGTCAGTACCAACTCTGGCGATGAAGTCACCAAGAATGATGAGTTTATCTGCCGAAGGCACTGCAGAGATGGTTGTATTGAGATCCTCAGAATTTCTTATGGTGTGAGGCATGTAAAAGAACCATTGCTGACTTTCGTAAAGAGTAGGCTGCCAAGCCGTCAGCGTGTTTCCGCCCTGCGATGGCCTGGCGAGCTGTCCAGGGTGTACTCTGCCCTCGCCCTGAGTTGGCTGGGATGGGCACCAGCCTCCCCGCGACCCTAATTAGGATGAAGCGGTTATAGAAAATGAACTGATGAACTGATAGAATTTCTCCTTGACCTCATCGAGGTTTGTCATAGTTGGGGCGTAGGCACTGATCAATGTGGCAAACTTCTTGCGTGGAAGTGGCAGGTTGGACTCGACGGTGAATCCAACACCTGCCTCACGACGCTCTTCCTTGCACGATGATCGAGAAGTATTGTGTAGCCTGCATGAATCTTGGACAGTTGTCCCTCCTCTGCCAGCTGGGTCTCACCGAGGGCAGCAATCTGCACTTTGTATCTTGCCAGCTCTCTGGCAATAAGGGCAGTCCTCTCAGGTCGGTCAGCTTCAGCTCGGGCCAACAGTGTGTGCACATTCCATGTGTCAATGATGAGCGGGGTTGCTTTTTTCTTATTTTCTTCCTACTGCTGTGATGGGATCCCCACCAGCCGTGGCTTGCTGGCCAGGGGTGAGGTAAAGCAGACAAGGTTTGAGGCATCTATTCTAGCCCTTTCCCCAGGGTGGGGGGGGGGGGGGGGGTAAGTATGTTCCTGAAGAGGGCTAGTCTGTCACTCAGGCGGCTGCCGAGTTCCAGCGCTGCTTTGTTGTTGGAAAGCGACCCTATGACCTGAGTCATCTGCATGTAGATTTGTGACAGGAATTAACACTTCATTTATTGTTTCCATTTGTTATAAAACTGTTTATATTGGTTTAT
This sequence comes from Plotosus lineatus, assembly GCA_024760905.1. Classification (NCBI taxonomy): domain Eukaryota; kingdom Metazoa; phylum Chordata; class Actinopteri; order Siluriformes; family Plotosidae; genus Plotosus; species Plotosus lineatus. The sequence continues at coordinate 39,062,582 of CM045743.1, read as the reverse complement.
ATTCACACATAATGTACATGTAATTATCTTGTGTTTCATATTATGAATTTTTGAAGATTGCTGACTTTTATACTGCTACCTAAATAAATTGCGACATTGATGTTCTGGCGAACTGTGCTTGTTTTGAAAAAGTCAACAGTCATTGAGGATTTTCGTTCTTCATATGATTGGAGAACCTGTTTGTCTGGTTGTGCAAATATCATGAACACTCAGAATTTTCAAATTTAACGGAGGGAGGTGCGACGCAGCGGACAGACACCGCAGTGGTTTTGATGTTAAGCCACTATAACGTGTGCAACGGCTGTGATGAAGTCACTGCGCACCGGTGGTGATGGCAGTCTGCTATGAAATATATGCTAAATGTGATGCAGACAAGTGTATAAGAAACGAGGGTTCTGTGCCTCCTCGGCTCTTATGCGACAGACCACATCAAACCCCATACAACTCAGACACTACAGACATTGCTGACTTTTGTACTCCTACTGAAATAAATTGCGACATTGATGTTCTGGCGAAGTGTGTTTTGAAAAAGTCAACAGTCATTGAGGTTTTTCGTTCATATGATTGGAGAACCTGTTTGTCCAGTTGTTCAAGTATCGTGGACAGGAAATCTGCTTGTTTCTGATGCGTAGGTTGCAGGTGTTAATATTTAAGCAAATACAGGGATCTCTCACTTTCCACGGTTAATGGGGACCGAGACCCCTCGCGACCACCGATTTCTGCGAAGTAAGATCAACCCCCCTGACTGATGTATATGTACATATATATGTGTATATAATATTAATAAATACATATTCAATGCTATAAATACTTATAATAACAAACATTAAAAAATAATGCATAAGATGTAAATAAAATATAAACACACACATACAAATGCACACCTCACATAAAAATGGTTATTTTTTTTTTGTTTTTGTTTGTGAGGTTTTTTTTTTTTTTTTTGCATAATTTGCCTTGTTTTGCAGCATTTTCCTTAACTTTCCCCTATTTTTCCTTAATTTCCTTATTTTTTAATTTTTCGATGAATATCTTTGAAAAACCCATGATGCACCTAAGCTGTAGAAACTGAAGCACGAAGTAGCGAGGGATCACTATATATTTTTATTTTAATTAATTTAAAATTTACCTATAAAACTGTAGACTGTTAGCTAGCAGTCCATCTCCATTTTTATTTGCTCTTCATGTTTAGCTGGGGGTGTAATTGTTTATAGGATTGTTCAAACTGTAGCTTAACAATTTAATTGAACAGAACTTCAGAAGCTCTTTTTTTACCCACTCTTCATCATCACTCATTTGCCAAACTATTTAATCCTACTAGCGTCACAACGAAGCTGGACCCTATCTTAGCTGACTGGGAGAATGTGGGGTACATACTGAGTTAGTCCATCGCAGGGCAACACACACACAACCATTCACGAATTAACTCACACCTAGGATTAATTTGAAATAGGCAATTCTTCTAATGTGCATTATTTGGACTGGGGAAGAAACCGGTGTGCCTGAAGAAAATCCTTGTAAGTGAACATGGCAAACTACAGAGAGTAATGCACTCGTGAAGCCCGGACGTGGTAACTCCAGTAAAAAAGCATTTAGCTTAACATCTAAGATCGCAGTCTGAATTCTGGGTGATGACCCAGTCTTTCATGTTCTGTAGTCTATGACAGACATTTTGGCTGCATGAAAAAGTGGGCAGATTCCTGAGCACAATACAGTACTCAGATAGCAGCACGTTCCTCCTATTGCACTGCTCCTGATGTTGAGAGAACACTTGAACACCACCAATTTCTAAAGTTAATTAGGTAAGCATAAATGAGTACATGATAGGAAAGTATCGGCAAAAATGAAAGGAAAAGTGTATAAGAAGGTGATGAGGCCAGCGATGTTGTACGGTTTAGAAACAGTGGCCCTGGGGAAAAGACAGGAGGCAGAGCTGGAGGTAGCAGAGATGAAAATGTTGAGGTTCTCTTTGGGAGTAACGAGGATGGATAGGATCAGGAATGAGTACATCAGAGGGACAGCACATGTTAGACGTTTTGGAGACAAAGTCAGAGAGGCTAGATTGAGATGGTTTGGACATGTACAGAGGAGGGATAATGAATATATTTGGTAGTAGGATACTGAGGTTGGAACTACCAGGCAGAAGACCTAGAGGACGACCAAAGAGCAGATTTATGGATGTGGTGAAGGAGGACATGAAGGTCGTTGGAGTAAGAGTAGAAGATGCCGAGGATAGGCTGAGATGAAGGCAGATCATTTGCTGTGGCGACCCCTGAAGGGAACAGCCGAAAGGAAAAAAAGGAGAATTAGGTAAGCAATAAGCTATAACAAAATGAGCATATTTTTCTTATTACAAGTATTTTAATAATCATGTAGGTCTGTGTGTGTGTGTGTGTGTGTGTGTGTGTGTGTGTGTGTGTGTGTGTGTGTGTGTGTGTGTGTGTGTGTGTGTGTGTGTAGGTGGGTACATATCTATCATACCTTTTTATCTAACTCCATCTGAATGTGTTCTCTTCACTTAAAACGGTATAAAGAAGACAGGAAATCATGCTTCCGTACGACTTATTTTGGGCCAAATCAGTTGTGAAAGTTAGTCTGGCTAGGCTCTCTGAAGCTCTCTGGAAACTGCTGCGATTTAGTCCACGCTATATAACTCATAAATCTTGCACTAGGCACTGTTAGTGCAAGGGCTACTCATACACTTGTAATAAATTGAACGGCCTTGAGTACTTTATGCACTGCTTAGTTCTAAGGACTGTCTAATCAGTTTAATAATGTTTGCAGATTTAATCCGATGTTTAAAGAACACTGAACTTATGGGCCTTGAGATGTCACCAATCATCAAGGCCGCTTGCCGCTGGGCTGTTTTCCATGTAAAACGAAAAAACTTATTATTAATTATATTGAGTGCAATGGAGGCCAAATGCAAGGAATCTAAATATATTCCAGTAAAAAAAAAAAACCCACACACACATATATACAGTACATATATATGTGTATATATATATATATATATATATATATATATATATATATATATATATATATATATATACAGGGATCCCTCGCTACTTCACGCTTCAATTCATGCGGCTTCAGTGCATCACGTTTTTTTTTTTTTAAATATTCATCGAAATAAAATATAAGGAAATTAAGGACGAATAGGGGAAAAGGTTAAGGAAAATGCCACAAAACTAAAGCCAATTATGTAAAAAACAAACAAAAAAAACCCCCTAAACTAACACAAAACAAAAAACAACCCAAACCCTCCATTAAAACTACTTATATTTGTGGGCGGTGCATGTTTTATGTGTGTGTTTTATGTTATTTATGTGTTATGCATTATTTTTTAATGTTTAAGTGTTATAATAAGCATTTATAATATTGAATATGTATTTATTGATATTATATACACATATAAATGTACGTTATACGTCAGTCGGGGGGGGGGGGGGGGGGGGTTGATCCTATGTCGCGGATTTGAGTGATCGCAGGGGGATCTCAGTCCCAATCAACAGTGGATAGTGTTTTGTATATTGGTAGGGCAGCACGATGGCGTCGTGGTTAGCATGGCCACCGCACTGCAAGAAAGTCCTCGGTTTGAGTCCCAGTTTCTGTATACGTCTTCTCTGCGTTTGTATGG
>CM045743.1:38766439-39056439 GCA_024760905.1 Plotosus lineatus | reverse complement strand
GACAGCTTTATAATTAAAGTGATAAATGCATCATGTAGTGAGAGAAAGAGTGTTGGACTATGATGGGAAAGACAGCTTTTGCTCTCTGTTCTTCATCTCGGAAGACAATACGGTAACCGCAATAAATAATAGATTTTTATTTTGAATATTAATGATAAAATTATTGACACCCTTTATACTAATTAGCAAAAAGTATTTTGTACGATTTTTTTTTTTCCGTTGACTGTTTAAATCCTACATGGGAAATGATTGCCTCTGCATTAAACTCATCCAAGATGAGCACACACACTCGGAGGAGTGAGCTGCCGCACATTGCATTGCCTGAAGAGCAGCTGGGGGTTTAGGTGCCTTGCTCAAGGTCACTTCAGCCATGAAGGTGGAGGAAGGGAAGGTGCAACTCGCTCCCTGTGCCACCACCCATTTTTCCTGCTAGTTCAGGAATCGAACCAGCAACCTTTCACTCTCCTACTTGCTTTTCTAAGCATTAGGTCACAGCTGCCCCCAATAGATCACTTGATGTAAATTTGGGAGAAACTTTTCTCGAAGCATATTATATATGAATAGTGTGCTTTAGCGATAGCATTTGCTTGCGGCGAGCAAAAAGCACGATGGCTGAAATGTAAATACAGATATCCCACTGATTTAATTAGGAGGAGTTTATAGAAAGGGCAGCGGTGGCCTGGTGGTAAAAGGTGCTGGATCACTGGATCCTAAGGGTGGGGGTTCAAGTCACTAAACCCCCCCCCCCCAAAGTGCAACTAACTGGGTTAGCCGTCAGTGTGTTTCTGCCCTGCAATGGCCTGGCGTGCTGTCCAGGGTGTACTCTGCCCGCGCCCAGAGTCAGCTGGTATGGGCACCAGCCTCTCAGCGACTCTAATTAGGATTAAGTGGTTACAGAAAATAAATGTTTATAGAATTGCAGTCTGATAGATAGAAACAAATACGTACAGTGATACCGCAGCTAACGAATTTAATCCGTTACGAGCTCAAGCTCGTCAGCCAAAAAGTTCATTAGATGAAACAATGAACCACAGTTTACATTAAGAATTGGACATTAAATCTGCTCAAGATGTACTCCGGTAATGCCTAGAGTTGGCTTCTCTAGCCTCCCTGCAACCCTAATAGTAAGATTAAATGGTTTAGCAAATTAGTGAGAGTTCAGTTTAGTTCATTTTCTGTAACCGCTTAATCCTAATTAGGGTCGCAGGGAGGCTGCCGCACATCCCAGCCGACTCCGGGCGAAGGTAGAGTACACCCTGGACAGCTCACTAGGCTATCGCAGGGTGGAAACACGCTGACGGCTATGCAGCTACTCTTGTCGAAAGTCAGCAATGGTTCTTTTACATGAATCTCACACCATAGACAGTGAGAGACATGGCTGGCCTTTGATAACCCCGTTAGCTGCACTGGGGGGGGGGACAGTGGCAACCTTGTGGAGAGTGGGATTTGAACCCCCCACCCTAGGATCAGCAATCCAGCGCCCTATATCACTAGGCCACCGCTGCCCTATTGAGTGAGTATTGGATAGACCATTTTAGTGGTGGCACAGTAGTGCAATGGTTTACATGTCCGCCTAACAGCAAGAAAGTCCCCGGATCGTTGATGGCGTTTCTGTGTCCTTCGCACGTTTTCTGCGTTCTTGCTTGGGTTTCCTCTCAGTCCTCTGGTTTCCTTATACAGTCCAAAACATGCACATTTCAGCTAATTGGCTATTTCAAATTGGTGTGGATATGAGTGTGACTAGTTTTGGGGGTGTGTGTTGGATCTTTGATGGCCTGGTGTTCTTTACAAGGTGTACCCATCTTTGCCCAGTGTCGGCTGAGATAGGCTCCAGCCTCCCCGTGACCCTAATAGGATTAAGTGGCTTGGCAAATGAGTGAGTGGTTCCATTCTATGAAAATCAATGTTTATATTCATCAGACAGGATGTATGGCATATGGTGAGTTCATTGTCTGAGAGTAGAAGATCATATGCTGTGCATGAACAGAATAATGAGGTGCCTTATCTTTTTTTAATTTCTTCATTAGATGATCTGAGCACTTCTGTTTCTTGGCGTCCCCCTCACCCCACCCCAACGCACACAAAATGCAGTCAATCAACTCCAGGCCCACGTTTGTGGACATAATTCTTCTCTGTTCATGATTTGTCTTCCCTTTCTGCCTGTTTACGCCTCCGCTTTGGTTAGACCCGGTGCAGCTGCGTTGGCAGTGCGAGTAGTGATGCATTAATAACAGTAACGAGCTTGCGGAAGGAAGCGGGGAGGGAGAGTAGCTCCCCTGCCGTGATGTCGCTCGTACTTTCGAATGCTAAACACTTGACGCGAATCTCTGTGAGTGCATCCGCTGCTGAGAGTCAACAGGCAAGCATTGGCAGACAGAGCACTAATGTTGTCTTGTTAGCAAAGAAAGTAGCAGCTTTGAATCAGTATGCAAAACAAACTATCTTGTGTTTGTCATCTGTCAGATCTGTGAGCTCAATAGCATGAGAAAATAGTATCTGGACTGGAGAAAAATCCGAAGGCTAGTTTTAAAGGGGTGTTTGCTACACGGTGCTGTTGGGATAGTGGATGTGTACATCAGCCTGATTCTTTTTTTTTTCTTCTTTTGTTGATCTTGATGTTGTTGAGTGACAGTGGCCAGTCATTAGGGCGTGTGGGTTTGTGCTGAAAAAAGATGGACAGCACTTTCCTCTGAGTGTGTTACACTGTGCCTGAATATGCATGCACAGCAGTTCGGCAGAATATGGTTGGTTGACATCACATCCTGTCGAGGAAGCCTTTGCTCTCCCTTGTTGGTAACTCCCATATGATGTGTGAAAAGACAGAGAAGGTGCTGATTAATTAAAAAAGTAAGGTCCTTTGGGCTTTTTACACCCGAGCCGTAGTGGCTCATCAGGCCGGTGCTTATCCCCAGTTTCCATAGCGTGAAGTGACCAGGAGTACAACTCTTCATGGCTGGGACGCTAGTCCATCACAGGTTACCTTCCCAATATATTTTTACTGGTACCCATTTATACTGTGGGGCCGGTGGCCTAGTGATTAGAGTGCTGGGCTCATGCTCAATTTTTCAAATCCCAGTTAGACCCCCACTGTGCCAAGACCCCTGGGCAAGGTCTTAACCACAAGTGTGCCTCTGTTCACCCAAGCCCACGGACTTTACCTTTACTACCCATTTATACTGCTGGGTGAACAGTGAGGGGGGTCTAACTGGGATTTGAACACACAACCCCCCAATCATGAGCGCAGCAGCCTAACCACTACACCACTGGCCCCATGCTGATTCAGTAAACAGCGGACTTATTTCCATGTGGAAAATTTTTATTGCTGTAAGATGAATTGCTCTGATGATGTATTGTGTTTTAAAAGTGACAGTTGGCGGGCCACCACCTGGTACAGCTGGAAGGAAAATTTTGGATATGGAAATTTACAGCGTGATTCCATATTTTTTTCCTCGAAATTGTAGTGATTTTAGTGATAATGTATTGTAGTGAATTGTAGTGATAGTGATTCCATAATTTATGCCCCCTGCTTGGTCTAAAAAAGTAACCGTTACTGACTACCACGTTTTTTTTTTCTTGATTTCTTTTAGTGTTTCTTAAAGCCAGAAAGTTGCCATTTGAAATGACTTTAGTTTTGTGCTTTAGCTTTTTTTCCCTGCAAAAATTAAACAGCTGAATGAACCTCCTCCGAGACTGGCGATTCCATAATTCTGCCAGGGGTTGTATTATTGTGTTCCATTTTAAAATTGAATTAGGGACATGCTCTGAAACAAGGACCCTACAACAGCAGATAATCAGATCAAGCCCTTCAGCCAGATCTGATTAATCTCGCAGGAAACGATTGATGGGAGACTTGGGGGAGTCTTTTAGAGTCAGGCTCATCCTTTCTGCCTTAGCATTACCATGGATTAGAGACTACAGCAGGTGCTACAGGTCTGCTGAAGAAAAAAATCAGGTGTATGGTTTAAAAAAATGACAAAATACACAATCAAGGTTAGATTTATCTGCAGGCTTTTTACATGCTAACCCAGAATTTGACCTCTTCCATAACATGCGCATTATGATTTGCCTTGCAGGTTCAAAATTAACAGAAAATTATTTGAAATAAATGGTGCTGCCTGTACAGACACACCTGTAATTTTTGTCGGGTTTTGAACAGCCTGCCAGACATTTGTTAACATGCTTATCATAGTTATCAAGTGTAGTCAAGCATTAGTCAAGCCGTGAAGCCTCTGTCTGTAGGCTAGAAATGTGCAGGAAGGTTATTTCCTTGTAATTAGACACTTCTTGGATTATCTCAAAAATGGTGATTAAAAAGTTTATAGTCTGGCACTGATGACTTAAAAAGACAGGAAAATGAGCCGTTTCGACCATTTCAGGTTTAAAGTGAGTACAGAAGGTTGTAATGATGGTAACATCAGTAGGGCAATCATGAACTGCTCACTGGCACTGGTAATCCAGAAAACTCAGTTGGGTTCAGACATTCCACAATACAGTATCTGCAATAAACAGGAACAAAAACTTAAAATATTTTCAGTATTAATAAACCTTTCATTAGGGCGGCACCATGGCGTACTGGTTAGCACGTCCACCTCACAGCAAGAAGGCCTGGGTTTGATTCCCAGCCTGGGCGTTTCAATGTAGAGTTTGCATGTTCTTCCTATGTGTGTGCGGGTTTCCTCCGGGTACTCTGGTTTCCTTCTACAGTCCAAAGAAACATGCACAGTAGGTTAATTGGTTGTCCTAAATCTCCCATGAGTATGAATGGTTGTGTGAGTGTTGGGACTGTGAAGGCCTGGCGAGCTCTCCAGGGTGTACCCCACCCTCACCCAGATGGGTGAGGTGGGTGCCAGCCTCCCTGTGACCCTAATTAAGATAAGTGGAAAATGAATGAATGAACCTTTCATCAACTATTTTGTGTGCAGAACAGCACATGGGTCAACAACAACAACAACAACAAAAAAAAAACACAAGCAGCATTTTAAAATTATCATTATTCCCATTACTGTACAATGTTAGATTTGTTGTTAAAGTTTACATTATTGACTTTTTAAGTTTTTTTTTTTTTCCAATGGCATCCCTAATAAATACAGCATGCACCATTCAGTGTACGAGTCCGAACCCAAGCAAAGAATACTTTTATTTAATTTTAAGAAACTCAAGTCACCCTCCATTTGTCATGTCACAGAGCAAGGTTGCCCCCTGTGAGACCAGCAGAAGTGGGTGGAGCTTACTGGCAATACCAGTTGACACCACAGAGTTCAAAACAAGAGACAAAAATAGTGTTTACTTGTAATCCCTTTTGCTTTACATTGGGCTCAGAGCTATTTAACCTTGTGAATGTACTTTGTGTACGTGTAATGCGGGAGGAAAAGAGCCCAACGGACACTTACTCGAGGGAGAGTCGTTTAGTGAATTTGTTTAAAAAAAGAACTCACTCATCTGCAGCACTACTGAATCCTATTGGGGTGGTTGGGAGACTGAAGCCTATCTCAGCCGACATTGGGTGAATTCAGTGTACACCCTGAACAGCTCGCCAGACCATCACAGACCAAGTCACACTCACATTCACAGTCTGGAATAGCTAATTAGCCTAATGTGCATGTGTATGTGGACTATTGGAGGACACTAGGGTACCCAGAGGAAACCCACGCCACGCAAGCACATTGAGAACATGCATACTCCACACACAAATGCCAAGGCCATGCCAGGGACTCAAACCCAGCACTTTCTCACTGTCAGGCGGACATTCAACCAATCCACCACCATACGTCCTTAAAATGAACTGCTTACTATTACAGTATATTAAATGTATACAAGTAACTGCTTTTAGATGCCAAACCACAGTTCTTGTTTTAAAAATAACAATAATGAAAGTAACTCTACCTTCCTGTGTCAGAGTGAAGCCATTTGAATGGGCGACCCTGCTGGTGTATGAATATGCAGTGATTGATGCGCGTATGCATGAGGAATATAAATATTCATTCTTCCTTCCTGCAGTGGTTGGAAAACAGAGTGGAATGTTGGGCCCCCAGAATGCCAATGAGGCTCTCTATTTTTGTTTTCTTGAAGCGTGACATTATTCTGTCTGTCTCATCTGATGTAGGTTTGGCTAAGTTAATGCCGATTGTCATGGTTCATGAGGTGTTATCTTGGAGTATTTTTTTGGGGGTGGGGTGGGGGGGGGGTTATGTCATTATGGTGAACATTATGACATCACTTGCATAACAAAGGTATATGTTATGAATTTACAATTCAGAGAACTGCTGAAAATGTGCAGCCTGTTTGAAGAAGTCACATCAAAATCATCTTGAAATGGACTGAGTCTATTCAAGCTCTGAACATCTGGTTCATTGCTCCAGGCTCATCCTGAGCGGTACCCAGGTTCTACTCCATGGGTATCTAAGGCCTGGATACATTTTAGAGTGCAGAGTCCCAACTGATCAATTAATGTTTGAGTGTTGCCAAGAACACAGGTGGTCATATATTCCGCATGAACGTGATGACTGGAAAGACTCCTTATTGTTGGATTGAGAATTAGAAAGCTGACCTGGCATGCTCGGGCACCAGGCGTTCACATTAGATCTCATTATGCTTTTTCACAGATTCGCAAGATGTATTGGCAAGCTTTATACATATGGGACACGCCCAGGCTTTTAAGGATGGTGTATTGGAAAATACTTATAGCTAAATGTGTCGAAAAGCTGAATAATATTTAAAATATTCTTTGGAGGGCCAGAACATAGCCGTTTTCAGACGAATGAACAGAAAGCATGAAATTGCCCACCATTAGAACACACGGTATATTCATTCATTCATTGTCGTTGGCAGTCTGGTTTTGGTTTGCAGAAAATTTGGCACTTGCCTAGTGAACCCCTTTTTTTTTTTTAACTTCCCCTTGTTACGTATGCCTAATGAATTCTATTGGATGAGCCCCCAATTTTGTTATGTATGGAATTTAGAAGTAAATTTCCCCGTTAAACCAGTAAAACACGACAGACCACAACATAAACTATATATAATTTAATAGTATAAACAAGGCAAGGCAAAATAACACTTACAGCTTAAAGCTCAACCAAAATACAAATCAAACAAAGCGTCCCATCGTCACCAAGCACCTGCGGCAAGGTAAATTTAGAAGCGGCGCGTGTGCTGGCGGGGAAAGGCTTGTAATCTCGCGTTAGACAGAAACAAATGATTAAAATCCTCACGTTGGCTGTGGGTGAACGTGGACGATGGACTTTGGCGATGAAGTCCCGAACGACGAAACTTTGGTGAAGTTTCCATGATCCGCCTTGGATGAGATGAGTCACCGCGATGAGTTTCCGTAGAGGATCTGCGCGCCGAAGAGACTGGAAGAGGCTGCACGAGACGGGAAGAGGCATGAGCCAGTCGGCATATATAACTTCAAAGTTTCAGAAAGTTCCATTCTCGACGTTTCTGAGTCACCTGACCCGTCACCAGGGCGCATGCGCAGCCAGGTCCATCTCGAAGTTTCCAGACCCCCTTACAGCGGAATCATGCCACGTGACACTAGTTACATCACAGTCTGAATCTAATTATGTACACCGTTTACACAGTCACATTTATATACTAGTACATGACCCTAACACCCCCATTTTCTCCCTAATTTGGTCATATCCAATTTCCACCCATCAAATTTTGCCTTCCCTAGCACACGACTACCACCGTGACATGCAGTGTCACACAGCAAACTGCAGAGCCATCCATATTTGTCGGCAGTCTATCACACTCAGCGAGTGGGGTTGGTGGCGTAGTGGTTAGGGTGCTGTGCTCAAGCTCGGGAGATTGTGTGTTCAAATCCCAGTGAAACCCTCACTGTGCTAAGACCCCTGGGCAAGGTCTCAAACACAAGTGCGCTTCTCTTCACCCACAGTATAAATGGGTACCAGTAAAAATATACTGGGAAGGTAACCTGCGATGGACTAGCGTCCCATGCAGGAGGAGTTGATGAGCCGCTATGGCTCGGGTGTAAAAAGCCCAAAGGACCTTCTTTACCTTGTGTTCCTCCCTCCCATGAGAGCTCGGCCAATTAGCTCCCATGGACTCCCGGCCATGTACATTAAAACAGATTTCAACTTACTATCTCCGGGTTAATAGTTACGCACCTTGTCGATGTGCCACTTGGGAGCCCGGTCCCAGTGAACTCTGGGTGGGGGGGTAAAGCCATGGACAGTCCATTGCAGGATCAACAGAGACAAAAAAAAACATTCACACAGTCATACCTAGAAGGCCTAGCCTATCTGGAATAGCCATTTAGACTAATGTGCATGTCTTTGGACCGTGAGAAGAATCTGGAGCATGCAGAGGAACCCACATAAGCATGCGAAGAGCATATAATGACCACACAGAAACGCCCTTCCCAACAATGGGGATCAAACACTGGATGTTCTGGGTGTGGGGTGTGAGTGCTAACCACTTCACCACCATGCCCCCTGACACTCATTATACAGTATACTACAGTATTTTCCTCCAATACAAGTAACCTAATGGACCCTCTTAAGTAATATTTGTAATCGACAGAGTGAGGTCAGCTGCCCTTATCAAATAGGAAGTGTGGTCATTAAAACTGAGATCATGGTGCCAGGAATTCCTGAGCAAGAGCAGTGAAATGAGAAAAGATATTGTGAACACTTCAGTTTGGCAAGCACCAAGGAATGAGACATGGGTGCAGCTGTTGTTCCAATTGCTCCCAAGGGTCTACATCTTGTTCTGCACACTAAGGTTTGTCACCCTTGTACTCCCTGTTAAAGATACTGCTTCATTTTAAACATAAATTTCCCTGATTGATGACTCCCGTAATTGCTTAATACGAAGCAAGCAACTCAATTCAATATAACCGAGAGCAGAAACATGCACTTCATTTAGCTAAGATAATTTAGCTCACCTTCCAGCCAAATCACTTGCTTTTTCTGATCAGGACCATGAGTAATCAGTACTTTTTTACTCTGTTGTCTTCTGTAGGTGCCAAGCTAGAGCAAATTATTGGCTTGGACTGCATTTGAAGGACTACAATTAAAACTTGTTCACTGAAGCAAGATTATATTTGTACAATAACCGCATTTGGCAGACGCCCGTATCCTGAGCGACTTCCATTTTTGTGTCATTTATACACCTGAACAGTTATGGGTTAAGGGTTTAATTCAAGGGCCCAGTAGTAGTAGTTTGGTAGTAGAGTACTTGGGCTTGAATCACTGACATTCTGATGTGTAAACCAGAGCTTTAACTACTAAGTGTGTTAGCAGGTCAAAGCACCTGCTGAGCTCAACAGTTGATGCTAGAAAAAATTTTGTCTGTACAAGATCATGGGATCCTTTCATTCATTTTATGAACCGTTTAATCCTAATTAGGGTCATGGGGAGGCTGGTGCCCATCTCAGCTGACTCGGGGCGAAGGCAGAGTACACCCTGGAGAGCTTGCTAGGCCATTGCAGAAGACCATGAGATGCTGGAGCCAATCCCAGCTGACTTGGAGTGTGAGGTGGGGTACACCTGCTAAAGCTCATCGCCTTTTCTTGATGCTCCAAATAGATTTGTCCATCCATTGTCTATCAAAAGTTTGTGAGTGGTACTAGAGGCAATTCCGATCTTTCCCCAGGATCTTGGAATGGTGGAGTCAATCCCAGTCTGTACCACAAGATCATGGGATGGTGGAGCCAATCCCAGTCTTTACCACAAGATCATGGGATGGTGGAGCCAATCCCAGTCTGTACCACAAGATCATGGCATGGTGGAGCCAATCCCAGTCTGTACCACAAGATCATGGGATGGTGGAGTCAATCCCAGTCTGTACCACAAGATCATGGGATGGTGGAGCCAATCCCAGTCTGTACCACAAGATCATGGGATGGTGGAGCCAATCCCAGTCTTTACCACAAGATCATGGGATGGTGGAGCCAATCTCAGTCTGTACCACAAGATCATGGGATGTTGAAGCCAATCCCAGTCTGTACCACAAGATCATGGGATGGAGGAGCCAATCCAAGTCTGTACCACAAGATCATGGGATGGTGGTCCAAACACAGTCTGCACCACAAGATCATGGGATGGTGGAGCCAATCCCAGTCTGTACCACAAGATCATGGGATGGTGGAGCCAATCCCAGTCTGTACCACAAGATCATGGGATGGTGGAGCCAATCCCAGTTTTTACCACAAGATCATGGGATGCTGGAGTTAATCCCAGCTGACAGAGCGAAGGGTGGGGTACACTCTAGAAAGGTCACCAGTCGATTACAGGGTTAACACAGATGCAAACAACCCTTCACCCGAACATTCCCATCTACAGACCAATTAGCATATCCAGTTGATCTAATTTGGATGAGTTTAGACTGTGTGAGGAAACAGGGACATGGAAATAGTAGACACAAAGGGCCATAGCCAAGATTCGAACCCTGAACTTTTTCACTGTGGCATGACCATGTTACTCAATGAGTCCCCAATGAATTTGTCCTTTAATCCAATACATTTCTTGGACTGCCAGTATTTGGGAGTCATTTTCTGTGCATGCCATTTGTTCCTTTTATGGGATTATAACACGCTTTCTGCAAACAATGTTTCCTGGCTGCTGAGTCAAGGCTTTGTTGTGATTTGCATAAACTCTTGGTGCGAGTATGAGATTGCTGGGCAAAGCAATGATCCATGACTGTTTAAGGTTGGTTGCTTTTTTTCCACCTTATTGTCCCTGACTGCCATCTCAATTTTGAATCCAGCCAAAATAGCACTCTGTCCTCATTCATGCTGAGTGCAGAGACTTCATGTACTGTACATGTTGTCCAACCTGGGTAATGCAATTCTCCGAACAAAAAAGCTAGTCATCTATTGTAAGTGGAGCTTCGGTGCCTGTGCAATTACTCTGACCTCATTACATCAAATTGCTCTCCTGTTTCACCCTGATGATAATTTGAGTGAGAACAAACAACTCCTCAACTAAAGGAGCTCGATGCAATTACATTGAATTCGTACATTGGGTTCTGAGGCCTCTTGATAACAAATAATGTTGTTTACTGGAGATCTAGTAAAGAGATGGTTATGACCATTCATTCATCCATTCATTTCCTGAACCGCTTCATCCTATTTAGGGTTGAGGGGAGGCTGGTGCCTATCTCAGCAGACTCTGAGTGAGGGCAGAGTACACCCTGGACAGCTCACCAGGCCTCGCAGGCTATGCAGCTACTCCTGACGAAATTACAGCCTCACATCATGGACAGTGAGAGACATGGCTGGCCTTTGAGAGCCCAGTTACCTGCACTGGGGGTGGTTATGCCCATTCAACATAATATCAAACGAATCCATAAAGAACCAGTACATATCGTCTGATTGTTAACAAGAAATGTCTGCAACGGTGACAGAGGCAGAGAACCTGCTTCATGGGGGATGCAAATATAATGTAAACATCGCATACAGAAATTATAATTTGGTTTTCCACTGTCACTGCGGAAATTGTACCCGATGTCACTTTCGAACCAAATAACAAAAGAAGCTATTCTTGGAATTATCTCAGAGCTGTTACTAATAAAATAGATTTGCAAATGTAGAGCTTATTAGAAAACATTGTCTTCAAATTTTTCTAGAATAATAACTGAGGTGTTTTAAAACCAGGCAGGGGTGAATATGATGCCTTCCTTTATTTGTAACAAAGGTCCAAGGTCAGACCATCGGAGGATAAGAATCTCCATATCAGCGTTGTTCCTTTTTCTTTCATTTCTCTTTCTGTCCTACCGAGTTGAATTGTTCTCCGTGGCTATTTTGATCCGTTTGGGATATTTCTCAGATGGGCTTCATGTTTCAGTTTAGGTTTTTTACGCAGTCAGCATCGCTACACAGGTGCTGATGCATGTGTTTCCGGTGCTTTTCTGCTTTATTTAAATTTTTTTTTCCCTTTTCACCCCTGCTATAAGTCCTCATAATAAAGCTTGGTGTCTTGCACTGCATGCAAATGTGATTATAGTACAACTGGGAAAATAGATTAACTTCTTTTGTTGCTTTATATTCCTGTCGTTTTTATGCAGTAACTACTTGCGAGATGTTTTAAGTGGCAGTGCGGTACATCGACGCTGCTTGGAACGTATAAGGTCATTCTTTGCTAATGTTTTTACAGAGACTGTGCATTGCTTCAATACAGACTGTATTGTAGTATTTTCTGTTCTGTAAAACAAAACTCATCCCTCTGGTCATTGTGTGCCATATTGAGTGGCCGTCTGCTGACACGCTGTCCACTCACTTGACCCTCATTACCGTACTGTATTATTAGACTGTGTTATTAAATTCATTTCTCTCATGTGTCTGTCCCTGTCCACAGTTTGAAATTAACCAGGCTACAGTCCAGCTTGTGTGAAATGTGTGTGTGTGTGTGTGTGTGTGTGTGTCTCTGTGTGTGTGTGTGTGTGTGTGTGTGTGTGTGTGTGTGTGTGTGTGTGTGTGTGTGTTGGCTTGTTTAATCTAATTCTAACACATCCAACATCCAAGTGTTATGTCTCTGTTTTTTTAAATTTTTTTTTATAGGATCTCTTTTGTTCACACTGATTTATAATAATTGGTTTAAAGGCTTTAACCACAACATCATGACTCATGAAATTGATTCCCCAGCTGTCTCAATCTAATCATACAGCGGCATGTTCAAGGTGAGGGTGTTAGGATTTTCAGTGTATATAGTGCTTGCAATACGATCTCAATATGACTTATACTTACTATATACTACATAGATTGAATACGCCGTGATTCGTTGCCCTTTTGTGCCTGTATCGATAGTCTTATCTATACTGAATGGAGTTTTCTTTGGCCGCCACTGTGGCATAGTGATCAGCACATCCGTCTCAAAGTCAGAAGGCCCTGGGCTCAGCAAGGGCAGCTTGTTTTGCCTGTACTTGCATAGGTTTCCTTTGGGTACTCCGGTTTTGTCCCGCAATCCAAAGACAATGCCCATGACGCTGATTGATTGCTCCAAATTGCCCCTAGTTGTGTATGGAAGTGTGAATGGTACTGTGTGTTTTGTCCTGCAATGGATTGGTTCCGCCTTTGCACCATGTAAGCTGCGATAGGCTCCAGCTTCCCTTCAAGCCTAATCCAGAATTTATTCCAGATCATCTCCAAAATGGAGTCGAAGATTCTTCCTTGTCATAAGCCGTGCACATAATATTTTGCGTAATCCTGCGAACAAATAAACTGGGTAAAACATAATGTCCTTGGTGAAGACAAGAGTTCAAAAGGACTAGAGGAGGATGGTATATCTTTTTTCCTTTTGACTGTTCCCTTCAGGGGTCGCCAAAGCGAATCTTCTGCCTCCATCTCGGCCTATCCTCTGCATCTTCTTCTCTTACACCAATGACCTTCATGTCCTCCTTCACCACATCCATAAATCTCCTCTTTGGTCTTCCTCTAGGCCTTCTGCCTGGTAGTGCCAACCTCAGCATCCTACTACCGATATATTCACTTAGAACGGGATGGTATATGTTCTTCTGAGAATAGATGTGGACCTGCTGTGATGCGGCGTGGTGGTGGTGTCATGGTTATAGCATGTCCGTCTTACAGCAAAAAGGAACGAGGTTCGAGTCTCGGGCTCGGTGAGGGTGTTTCGGTGTGGACTTGGCATGTTCTCACTGTGCTTGTGTGGGTTTTCGGTTTTCTCCAAGTTTCAAAGATATGCATATTAGGCTTATTGGTTGTTACAAATTGCCCCGAAATCCAAGTGTGAGTGTGAATTGTGTGTGTCGGTCCTGCCCAGAGTGAAACCTACCTTCATCCAGAGTTGGCCGAGATAGCCTCCCATGTTCTTAGTAGGATTAAGGACTTTGGCAAATTTATAGATGAAAGAATGAATGGATCTGCTATATATAATAATATAGTTGTGACATGCACTTCTTTCCCAATTCCAAATGCCACAAGTTGCGGTGTTGACCCATGTTACTACTCCTGAAGATGTCTGTTTTCTAGTGTGAATGATTACCATTTACATTTACTGCACTTGGCTCTCAACTAGAGGGACTTAGAATTATCATTTTTATCCAACTGAGCACTTGAGGGTTAAGGGCCTGCTCAAGGGCCCAACAGTGCTGATAGTAACGATTGGATCCGCTGACCTACGGATCAGTAACCCATTGCCTTAACCACTATGCCATCACTGCAGTCGCCAATTACCATCTATTATCAATTACTGTTGCCTGTCAGATTTTGCAATTGCTGTACAGTGGTACCTTGACTTACGAATTTAATCCGTTCTGAGCGTGAGCTTCTAAGCCAAAAAGTTGTTAGATAAAATAATTATTCCCATAAGAAATAACAGAGAACCAATTAATCCTTTCCAACCCCCTCCCAAACTCATATAACCTGCCACAAACACGTATATTTGACCTCATATATTAAAAGTAAACATGGAAAAAATAAATGATTATTAATAATAATAAAACAAGAATAAACAGTGAGTCAACTAACCCTTCCGTTCATCAACTGCGGGGCAGATGTTACGTGGACATGCATGAGGTGGTGCGTAACAGGAGGAGCAGGAGGAGGAGGAGGAGAATTTTGTCCATGTGCAGACTCCGAATGACAGCGAGGAAAGGCTTGTGGTGAGCTCCCACAAGACCAGTGCTTCTCAAATAGTGGCGCGGTGTGATGCCAGGAGGGGCGCGTATGACCCTGGGGAACATGCATTTTTGCCGTACCGTGCTAGGTAAGGTAAAGTCTGTTGAGTTTTTACACCCGAGCCTTGTTGCTCATCAGGCCGGTACTTATCCACGGATTTTGTAGCATGAAGCAACCAGGAGTTCAACTCTTCCTGGATGGGACGCTAGTCCATCGTAGGTTACCTTCCCAGTATATTGTTACTGGTACCCATTCATACTGCTGGGTGAACAGAGGCACACTTGTGGTTACGACCTTGCCCAGGAGTCTTAGCATAGTGGGGGGTCTTAGCGGGATTTGAACACACAACCTCCCCGATCATGAGCCCAGCACCCTAATCACCGCATCACCAGCCCCACATACTGTGCTAGAATTAAGTGTAATTGCACATCCTCTGCAGTAGTTGGCAGTACTGCTGTCACTGTTTTCTATATGGTGGAGGGAAAAAGCACTGAGAAAATGATATGAAGTGCAATAAACACTATTTATAATCGTGCGCATAGTACTGGGGGGGGGGTGAATTTTTTTTTTCTTTCTTTCTACAGGGGGCGTCACAGAAAATAATTGAGAATTACTGAACAAGGTGCTGTCGGAGTGCAAAGAAATACAAGTGGAAGAATACCAGGCTAATCAGTCTGGAAAATCCTTGTCCCCAGCAGAGATCGTAAATCAAAATTTTGCTCGTTGGATGGGGCAGATTTTTGGTGGTAAGCTCGTATCATGGAAAATTCGTTTGTAAAAGACACTCATAAGTCAAGGTACCTCTGTATTCACTTGTAATTTTCATTTAAAGAATATCTTTCTCCCACTCCATTTCCTCATCAATTTTTATATTCTCCATATATCACATGGCTTTCCCATCTCTTTACCTCCTTTGAAGTACGGCGATGACTCGGCTCATTTAATCCAGTTAATAGTCAACCTCATTCAAGCTAGACCACCTTGGTGACTCTTAAGTTGCCAGGAACCTGCAAAAACATTTTCCACTTGAAGTACAGAATGCTCATCATTTGAAGGTGACTGAACACACTCAGTGGGGAAAAGCGATATCTGCCCTTCGTACGAATTAACTCACAGATGCCCATGTTTTTTCTGGTGACTGCTGTGAGTGACAGGAAAGTGAGCATATGCTGTCCCTCCCCCTCATGAGAGCTCAGCTAATTAGTGCCCATAGACTCTTGGTTGTGGATGGTTCTGCATCAACCTGGATTCGAACTTGTCATCTTCTTGATGCGCTACATCAGGCACTTAAGTAGCATCTTTTGATCATTATAGTTTATTAAATATGGGGGGCATGGTGGCATAGTGGGTACCACTTCTGCCTCACCACAAGAAGGTCTTGGGTTTGAGTCCTGTTCTCAACAAGACCGTTTCTGTGTGAAGTTTGCATGTTCTTCCCATGCATGCAGAGCGCCCTCAGGTTTCCTCCCACAGTCCAAGAACATATACACAAGGCTAATTGGTTGTTGCAAGTTGCTCCTCGGTGTGGTGATGGCTTGGTGAGCTGTTCAGTGGTGCCCTGTCTTCACTGTATGTTGGCAAGGATGAATTTCATTTTAACGATGTTGGCAACGGTAAACCCAAACAAAGGTTAAAGTTTTTACTTGTTACTTTTATTTTTATTTTTTTCGACCGTTATCGTTTCTTATGTTAACTACCTCTCATGCCTCCTATCTCTCATCTCCACAATCAAAGTCTCGCTGTCATCACTCTTCTCCGACTACACGCGATGAGCTTGATGCTATCGTATCACTGCTCCTTCTCTTCGATACCCTCCTCTCGTTCTCTCTTTCACAGTGCAGCTTGTCACACCAGCCTTCCTCCTCCGCAGCTTGAATCTGCAAGCTCTCTCCAAACCGTTACAGTTTAATAAGCTCAGGTCGTGAATAATATGCAGGCTGTCATTGTGTTTGCTGGTGTAGAAGTTAAGGTGTGTGTGGGTGTGTGCGTTATCAGCACCTGACAGATATACTTGAAGGCAGAAACATTGCCTGCACCCTCACTTAGGCTTGCACTCACACACAGTACGTTGTTCTGCCAGGCTGAGATAGTGCCAGGAGCAGCATTAATTGACAGCGGAGCTAAAGAGATGTAGTGTGCAAGAGCTGTGGGGAGGGAAAGCCCTCGGGACCATCAATCCCAAACTGTGGCATGTGCTGCCTGTTGTATGTGTGCCAACATACAGCCCCCACACCCCCACACCCTCCCACCCCCACCCCGATTTGAGTGATGCTCAAGAGCTTGTAAAGATTGCGTGCTTTTGTTTCCGGTCGGAATATGATAATATTGAACACAGAAAGTCTCTACATGCAGTGGGGTCTCCAGACGCGCGCGGCACTATTACGTAAGTTGATTGTTACATTTGTTTGGTAAAAATTCGGCACACATTCCTCATCTTCTTTTATTTACACATCAAAGACACACATGTAGACATGAGCAAGAGTGCAGAGTCAATTCACGGTAACAAGTTACACCGCTCTTGATGACCACACTCTCGAACTAGCCTATCACGCGTTAACAGCATGTAGAGCTTTATTCGAGCTGACCAATCAGGTGTTGCCTTACTTTCTTCATTGTGTACTCTTTTAGTTGTGAAATTCCACACACATTTCACACTTTTGGGTATGACATCGCCTAGCTTTGTTAACCGGCAAAAATCGAAAAACACATCGCGATGTAGCTTGAGTGTGGACCCCACCTTTGATCTACTGGGAGATGTTACAGTTGACTCATGACCTTAGTAGGGTCAAATGGTTCAGCAAATAAGGTCTATTTAGGCTTTGATCAGGCAGCATAAAATCCGGGATATTAACCTGACTAACAGTGGGGCAGTGGTCAGCACGTCCGCTTCATAGCAATAAGACCTGGGTTTGATTACCGCGCTTGGGGCGTTTCTGTGTGGAGCTTGCATGTTCACCATGCTTGCGTGGATCTCTTCCATGTACGCCGGTTTCCTTTGACAGTTCTAAAGTATGCACAGTAGGATCAATGGCTGTTCCAAATCGCTCGTGAGTGTAAATGGTTGTGTGTGTGTGTGTGTCTCTGTGTGTGTGTGTGTGTGTGTTACCCTTGTAATGGCCTCTCTCTACGTCCACATCCAAACATGAGGAATGGACATCGATCCCTGAAGCTTGAATGATGCTCATACAGGGATTGTTATGGCTGTGATCACAATGATCTACCATATTGGTTCGCCAGGCCACATACGGGCTTGTGATGGTCCTGCCCTCGCCTGGTGTCGGCTGAGAAGAGCACCAGCCTCCCCACCTTGAATTAATTGATTAATCATTTTACACGTCATTTTTTTTAGACTTCATTCTGCTTATGATTAATATTGACTAGCGGCAGTCGTGCTAATAAAAATCTTGATGATCTGCACAAACTGAAATAAAGACGAGGCAAATTTATTCAGAAAATTTTCACTTGACATGTGTCGCACATCAGCACATTGAGCAGATTAAAATATTTTGAAAATACCTGAATATTTTACAGGAAGATGAATGCTAGCAGTGTGAGTTGTGTCAGAATACAGAGATCCCTCACTTTCCACGGTTAATGGGGACTGAGACACCCCCCCCCACCCCACGACCGCTGATTTCCTCAAAGTAAGATCGACCCCCACTGATTGACATATACGTACATGTATATGTGTATATAATATCAATAAATACATATTCAATGCTATAAATGCTTATAATAACAATTAAACATTCAAAAATAATGCAGAAGATGTAAATAAAATATAAATACACACACACACACACACACACACACACACACACACACACACACACACACACACACACAGATGCGCACCTCACATAAAAATGTAAGTAGTTTTGTTGGGGGGTTTTGGGTTGTATTTTTTGTTTTTGTTTGGATTTTTTTTTTTTTAATAGTTGGCTTTGTTTTATGGCATTTTCCTTAACTTTTCCCCTATTTTTCCTTAATTTCCTTATTTTTAAATTTTTCGATGAATATTTTTGAAAAACCCGCGATGCACTAAAGCCGCAGAAACTGAAGCACGAAGTAGCGAGGGATCACTGTATTCATTATCATAATTTGGTTATAGGAGGATTTGACGATACAAGGAGGTGTTGTATGATGTTCGGTGTTCTGTGGCTGTGGAATACAAATATTAACCCCCGCCCCCTTCTTTCTTTATCCTCTTCCTCATTCAAGTGTGTTCAGCTGCTCTCCCGCAAATAATAACAACATGGTTTTGCCTTTTCTTCTTCTTTCGCTCGACCCTACCCCATGTTTATCGTGTCGCCTGTAACAGTCTGTGGAGGAAACTTGATCTGAAATCAGGCTTTTGTTTGTTTTCATGTGGTTATCCGACAACACACTCCCGCTTTTACATATTTTCATCTAGGATTCCGGGCCTTTTGAAGAAACCTTTCAAGCTTGCTGAGGACATTTTGCGACACAATGTTGCTGCGACCTTTTATACACGTTGAAAAACATTGCTTTTAAGGTCGCCGCCTTCTCAGAAAGTGCTGATCTCGGCTCTCTTGAGGCTTTTCATGTCCTAATAAATGCGATTAAACTGAGCTAAAAAGAACTAACTCCAGATAAGATGAATCCAGATAAGCACATTCTGTTTCTACCCCGCCCCACCCCGTCTTGTTCTCATTTTTTCTCCCAAGCAGATTTTCTCCTCCGCTGAAGAGTCTGTCAACACCAATATAATTCCCTGTCGCTAAGGCTGTTTGCAACATGAACATGAAATGTGCAGCATCGCAAACATACCAGTACATCATGAAAAAGCTCGTGCCAGTTCCAGCTGGAACTGTCTTGTTTTGCTGAAGAATTTTTTTTTTTTTTTTTTATTCTTAACAATTTGTGAAGTTGTTCAGCTGGTGGTGTTGACAGGGAATGTTTGAAATGTGCGATTGAACATGGCTTCCTGTCAAAGAACATGTCTGAAAAGATGGTAAGAAGAAATAATGCATGACAGCACGCTGACTTGATTGGTTTAAACATCATGGCATCCGTTGACTGATCAAAGAATAAAAATGAATAAGGACAGGTTGTGCTGTTATATGGGGCGGCATAGTGACGTAGCGGTTAGGACCTCACAGTACCAAGGTCCTGGTTTCAAGTCCCAGGCTTGCACAGGTTTCCACCAATCCAAAGACATGCGCATTAGGTCAAACAGGCTACTCTGAATTGTCCATAGGTGTGTATGTAAGGATGGTAAGGTATGTTGGGTTTTTACACCCAAGCCTCATGGCTCATCAGGCCGGTGCTTATCCCTGGTTTCCATAGCATGAAGTGACCAGGAGTTCAACTCCCCCTGGATGGGACGCTAGTCCATCGCAGGTTACCTTCCCAGTATATTTTTACTGGTACCCATTTATACTGCTGGGTGAACAGAGGCACACTTGTGGTTGAGACCTTGCCCAGGGGTCTTAGCACAGTGAGGGTCTCAGTGGTATTCGAACTCACAACCTTCCGATCATGAGCGCAGCACCCTAACCACTACGCCACCAGCCCCGTATGTAAGTATGAGTGGCGGATTAGTTTGTATTAACCTGATGGAGGGCTGGTTCAGGGTATACACTACTTTTCACCTAATATCAGCTGGGATTGACTTTAGATTCCCCTGAAACCCTGACAGATAAGTGGTACACATAATAGAGCCCTAAAAATTGGTAGTCAAATAATAATTGTACAGTCGGCCCCCAACTTACGAAATTAATCCGTTCCAGAGCCCTTTTCGTAATGTGGGGATTTCATAAGTAGGGGTCGCATCTTACATGTTAAACGCCTAATTCGTTCCAAGGCTCCAGTCTTTGGACTGGATAAACCACATAAACCCTTTAAAAACGATAAAAGTACAACAATTTTGTATGAAATATGTGTTAAAAATAAAAGAAAATTGTAAAAGAAAATTATTTATTAAACCATTTAAACATTTTGTTAACATATTAAACCATTTTATTAACATATTTATGAATTAAACCATTATTAAAATTTTTTACTAACACACACACACACACACACACACACACACACACACACACACACACACACACACCTGACTGTCTCTCTCTATCTCTCTATCTCTCTTTTTTCTTTCCTTCTATCTCTCTATCTCTCTTACACGCGCATTGCGGGCCACGCCCACAAGACGAGGAATTCAAAGCGCATGCCCTGCTTGACAAACTCAACTTTAATTTGATTCCTTGAGGGATCGGAATTCCAGATGAGCTCAAATGCACCCACATTTATTAAACATTTACTGAATTAAACAACTTTAAAAACTAAACACTAAAGCGTTATTCCCTCTCTCACCCCCCCCCCTCTCTTTCTCTCTCTCTCGCGCGCACACTGCAGGCCACGCCCACAAGACGTGAATTTAAAGCTCATTCCCTGCTTGACAAACTCAACTTTAATTTGATTCCTTAAGGGATCGGAATTTCAGATGAGCTCAAATGCACCCACATTTATTAAACATTTACTGAATTAAAACAACTTAAAAAACTAAAAAAATAAAAACTAAAGAGTGAAGCTTCCTTCTGTCTCTAGCTGTGAGGCCAGCG
Organism: Plotosus lineatus; assembly: GCA_024760905.1. Classification (NCBI taxonomy): domain Eukaryota; kingdom Metazoa; phylum Chordata; class Actinopteri; order Siluriformes; family Plotosidae; genus Plotosus; species Plotosus lineatus. Next base: position 39,035,256 of record CM045743.1, on the reverse strand, counting down.
GGGCGGGATGTTGACCAATGAGAGAGCAACTCGCGTGTCGTGTGAAATTTTGATTGGCGCGTTTGAATTTTGAATTTCTTTTCGTAAGAGGGGGTTGTTTCGTATCTCGGGGATGGAAACTCAAGGAAAATGGTTTTCATAACCCGGGGATTTCGTACACAGGGGTCTTCGTAAGTTGGGGGCCGACTGTATATGAATTGATGCATTGTAAGTTCAATAAAGTGCTTCAGAATGTGCCACTATTGGAAAATAACCAATTTATCAGTGCTGCAGACAGCAAACCCAGTGTGTTTTACTACATAAAAGCTGTATTTTGTATTTATAGCATGCAAACATTTTTAGCACTGCACTCAAAGCTGAAGAGTTTCCATTGGTTATCAGGTCATTTATAGTGCTTGAGGGTTAATATTTTATCCTTGCTTCACTTTTCCCAGCTCATCCAGCTGGAGCAAACACTACCCAGCACCCAATCAAGGTCACCGGAGTGAAACTGTGATGGAGGGATCAAGTATCAAATCACCACAGTGGATACTCGGTGGCTATTTTTGGAACAAAGGTCTTTCTCTTTTGCTTTTAGAGAGCCTGGTGCTTTTACGTTTGCAGTGTTTGGTAGTGCGCAATTACAGCACAAGGCAGTATATGTGACAGGTGACATTCTGTCTTTTCCCCTGATGAGATAGACACAATGACCGCCTGCTTTAATGAAATTAGCTCTTATACACACCGACACATGAGCGCTCTTAATTTTAGTGTCTTTCTCAGGATATATATGAGTGTGTGCATGGAGTGGTAGCTCTGGGCTACTGATCAGAAGGTCAGTATTTCAAGTTCCAGTACCAACAAACTGCCATTGTTGGGCTATTAACCCTCAACTGCTCAGTTGTATTCATGAGATAAAAATGTAAGTCACTCTGGATGAGGATTTCGGCCAAAAATATAAATGTAAATATATGTATCTATGTATGTAAACTGAATGTGATTTCTGTACAGAGAAATCTGAGCCTGAGGGCTTTGGTAGGTTTTGGCTTGTTTCCTTTTCTGTAATGAAGAAGAGGTGAGCATGAGCAGCCAGTACATCACAGGACTTTGCAAGCATTTGTTTTTTTTAAGGCATTTTATGTTATGATTTATATACAGTCAGCCCTCTACTTATGAAATTAATCCGTTCCAGAGCCTTTTTCATAGCCTGACGGTTTCGTAAGTAGAGGCACATTTTACATGTAAAACACGTGATTCGTTCCAAGGCTCCAAAGACTACCCCCATAAACCCTTTAAAAATAATAAAAGTACAAAAATTTTGTATCAAATATGTATGAATTATGTGTTAAAAGTAAAAAATATATATTTATTAAACAATTAAACCATTATTAAACATTTTTTATTAACGCACATACACATACACACACACACAACACTGTCTCTCTTGATCTCTTTCTCTCTCTCTCACACACACACACACACACACACACACACAAACAACACACATTTGTGGCGCGCTCCGCCGAGTGCGGGCTCCACCCACACGCCAACGCCAAAGCATTTTAAGACGGGGAAATCAAAGCACACATTGTGCTTGACAGATCGGAGGTCTGGACTCAACTTTAACTTGTTTCCTTGAGGGATCGGAGGTCCGGATGGGTCACGTTTTGCTCACATTCGGTGGAGTACGCCACATTTATGAAACATTTACTGAATTAGACAACTTAAAAAATGAAAAATAAGCTGCAATGTTCTCTCTCAAAAGAGAGTTAAAGAACGCCTCCTTTCATCTCTGACTGACTCTGTATGCAGTCTCTCTATCTCTATCTCTGTTTTTCTCTCTTGCTCTCTCTCTCTCTCTCTCGCACACACACACACACGCGCACACACACACAAACACACACACACAAACAACACACATTTGTGGCGTGCTCCGCCGAATGCGGCTCCGCACACACGCAGCGTGCAGCCGACGCCATACTCAGGCCTGTGTCTGTCAGGGCAAGTTCGCCACATTTCTGCACAAATCAGTCATAAAAACTGTCTTCATTCCTTATTATTTCACTTGGTTGTCAAGTCGTGTAAACATATAATCATTATCAATCAGCCGTGTTTATAAGTTTATAAGATGAGCCCTCTCAAATAAACTCACAAAACTCACGAACCAACAATACAACTCTCCTTTACGCGTGTCACAAACAAGCCTGATGGGTACAATACTATGGAGATTCAGCTGCCTCCTGGCCAATGGGAGGCCAATGGGAGGCCAGTGGGGCGGGATGTTGGGAGACAGCCAATGAGAGAGCAACTCGTGCATTGTTTGAATTTTTGAACAGCGCTTTTGAATTTGTGAATGACGCGTTTGGCGCTTTTCATAAGAAGAGGTTGTTTCGTGGACAGAGGGCAAAAATTTAGGAAAATATTTTTCGTAACCTGGATTTTTCGTATTCAGAGGTTTTCATAACTAGAGGGCCAACTGTATGTGGGTGGATGGGGCCGGTGGTGTAGTGGTTAAGGTGCTGCACTCATGACTGGGAGGTTGTGTGTTCAAATCCCGTTTAGACCCCCACTGTTCTAAGACCCCTGGGCAAGGTCTTAACCACAAGTGTGCCTCTGTTCACCCAACAGTATAAATGGGTACCAGTAAAAATATACTGAGAAGGTAACCTGCAATGGACTAGTGTCTCATCCAGGAGGAGTTATACTCCTAGTTGCTTCATGCTACAGAATCCGGGGATAAGCACCAGTCTGATGAGCCACTAGGCTCGGGTGTAAAAAGCCCAACGGACTTTACCTACCTTATCTTATATATTATATATCCCTATCTCACAACCGCCACCAATTGGGGAGGGAAGAAAGTATGCACATGCCCCCTCCATAGCATGGACTGCTAGCTACCTGCCTCTTTTTGAACTGCCCCACATGTATATTTTGGGGGTGGTCTAACACACTCAGAGGGCAAGCCCTATTCGCTCCCTCATACTAATGAGCTTAGAGACTCTCATGATCGGCTGCACCAGTCGAGAACCCGCAAGTGAAGGGTTTAACCCGTACAAAATGAGTACACGCAAACACACTCAACAGTGGGCAGGCACATTGTGGCACCTGGAGAGCGGTTGGGAGTTGGCCACACAGTTAGAGGAAGAGGAAGTGCTGTGCACTCCCCTGCCGCCACATTTTTTTCCTGCTGGTTTGGGAATCGAACCAGCGATCTTTTGGTCCCAAACCCACTTTTCTAATCTTTCTGCCACAGTTTCTTCCAAGTAAACATTGAATTATTCTCTGAAAAATATCAGAACTGTTTGGCTTTTACTCAGTACTGTCATTTTTCTTCACTTAAATGAAATATCTACATAAACGATACTTGCTGCTGTTAAACTTGCTAAACTTGTTGCTGGGTAACTTCTTGATTTCTGTGTTGAGTTGATTTTCTTTCCTGAGAGCTCAATGGAGAGTGTTTGGATCAGATTTCTTTTTCCTGAACATATTTTTTTGCTTTATGCTCGGGCATGAAGCCTCCATTTGTTCTTGGAAGCTTGAAGAAACATTTGTTGTTGGTCTTCTTGCACATTAGGATATTAAAAAAGGGCAGCCAGCTATTGTCTAGCTAGCTGCCAGTTGGATAACACCGGTAACCAATTTATTGGCCACACATTGACCAATCATATGCTGACCAATCAGAACACTATATACTGTCTGAACCATACACATGTAGATATATGAGACATCTTTTTAGTCAGGTAGTCCTAGTCAGTGGCCTCCAACAGATCAGACTCCTTTAATTAGATTTCAAGGAGAGAATTTGCATATAAGAACTTGGAAAGGCCAGTTCGGGGGGTGTGTGTGTGTGTGTGTGTGTGTGTGTGTGTGTGTGTGTGTGTGTGTGTGTGTGTGTGTGTGTGTGTGTGTGTGTGTGTGTGTGTGTGTGTGTGTGTGTGTGTGTGTGTTCTATTGTATAGCTGCCAAGCAGTAATATAGATTTCCTTCCTTAAACAGACAGCCCAATCAAAAGCAACAGCAATTAAGCACCTTTGATGGACCTAGAGAGTAAATGTATGGAGTGTTTTTGCCGGCTTTACAGAGAAAAGATTAAGACCTAATTTAAAGCCACTACTTTATATTCTGTTTGATTGGCAGATCCCTTTATCCCAAAAGACCTACAAGTAAAATGTCGAGCTGAGCATTTTTAGGGCCCCGGACCTAACAGTGGCTGTCTGACAATGACAGGATTCAGTCACACAATCTTCTGGGCACTGGTGTAGTATATTATAGTACAGTGATCCCTCGCTACTTTGTGCTTTAGTTTCTGTGGCTTCAGTGCATCGCGGGTTTTTCAAAAATATTTATTGAAAATTTTAGAAAAATAAGGAAATTAAGGAAAAATAGGGAAAAAGCTAAGGAAAATAATACAAAACAAGGCCAATTATGCAAAAAAAAAAGAACACCAAACAAACAAAAACAAAAAAAAAAACCTAAAACCCCACAACAGAAATACTTACATTTTTATGTGAGGTACGCATCTGAGTGTGTGTACACACGCATCTGTATATGTGTGTGTAATCACCGTAACACCCTGCTCCAATAAGCACCACCCCCACCCCCCGTGGTTTTGATTACATCTAATAACCGCCCATGTGTAGTGGGAGCAAAATCGTAGATCAAACTTAACAATTTTATTCGATCAGTCTCTATAACGGTAAAATGAGGTGTTCACGGCCTGTAAAAGTGAGGTTACACGGTATTTCAAGACCTCCTGCCACTGGGGAATGTCTATAATGTTCATCAGTAATGACACATTTGATTGTTCCTCCATGCTTTAAAAAACAGGAAAATATTTTCTGTGTCTCTTGGTAAATGTCCAACAACTGATGAACCATTAGAAACTACTACAGAAAAACTATGGGATGCTCTGAATGAATGGAACGATGAGCCAGATATGGAGCTATCAGAAAGTGATGACGAGTATTTTCACCTGATTCTCCTGTTCACTGACTTAATAAATTTAAAGACTGGCCATGTACTTTTGTTTATGTTCGTGTTGATTGGTTCAACGTGCCATGTGCTAAAGTCAACAGAGTTGATTGTTTAAAGGGAGGGAAAAGTAAAGGGTATTTTTATTTATTTATGCTGTTTTCTGTTTATTTTCAGCTTTATGTAAATAATTTGGTTGATACTACAAAATGAATAATACAAATACCAGTAAAACTCTTTTATTGTTCTGTTATTATTCATGTTTTCCACCTCGATGGTAATAAGCACTTGCCCTTCCACTCCCCTGATAATCATTTTAATAAGCGTCCACCCACTCCAATTTTTAAGCACCCTGGGTGCTTATCAGGTCAAAAACGGTATATTTTATTTACATCTTATGCATTATTTTTGAATGCTTAATTGTTATCATAAGCATTTACAGTGTTGAATATGTTTTTATTAATACAGTCGATCCCCTTCTTATGAAATTAATACGTTCCAGTGCATTTTTCGGAACCTGAAGTTTTCGTAAGTAGAGGCACATTTTACATGTAAAACGTGTGATTCGTTCCAAGGCTCCCAAAACTACCCTTTAAAAATGATAAAAGCATACCTTTTAAGGTACTTACTTCGTGTTGTCCATGTCTTCTTAGCAGAGTTATAATCTTACAATGACCATGCCACCGGGAATCACTTTCACCGGGAATCACATGTGTTCTAGCAGAGTTATAATCTTACAAATGTTTATGCAAGGTTAAACGTCTGAGCCATAAAATATAGTTGGAATGACACACAAACATGAACACGGTTCACACAAACTTGAACAAAGTTGGAACGACAGCATCATCCGTCCTAGCCAATGGGAGGCCTGCGGGGCGGGATGTTGAGAGATGGCCAATGGGAGGGAGCCACGTCATCCCTCCTAGCCAATGGGAGGCCAGAGGGGCGGAATGTTGGGAGACAGCCAATGAGAGAGCAACTCGTGCATTGTTTGAATGTTTTAAAGGCGCATTTGAATGGCGCGTTTGGTGCTTTTTGTAAGAAGAAGTGGTTTTGGATACAGAGGACAAAAATTTAGGAAAATGTTTTTTGGATACTGGATTTTTCATATTCAGGAGTTTTCGTAAGAAAGGGGCCAACTGCATAATATACACATACCTGTACGTATACGTCACTTGAGGGGGTCAATCCTACTTTTCGGAAACCGGCAGTCACGGGGGTGGGGGGGTGGGGGGGTTAATGGTTCCCCATTAACCGCGGAAAGTGAGGGATCCCTGTATACTTTAAGCTTCTTGTGCCAATCCCATCTCATGATTATCTCCAGATCGATTCAATTTCTTTTGTTTAGTGGATTTGTTAACCCTTTCACAGAACAGTTTTACAGTAATCTGAAAGTAAATCCTTAATTCGCATGGTGAAGAAGCCTTGACAGGAGAGCCAGCCTCTTCTTGGTTGCACCAGATAGAGGAATTATAAATCATTAGTCATGTACAGTACCACGGGCAAAAATATTATTAAATGTGTTGAAAGGATGTGTGAGCGTGTTGGGGATATGAGTCCCGGGATGAGCACAAGATAGTATTTATAGTCTTGGCAGCAGTCAAGGGATTATCGAATGAAGCAAGATTAAGTTTCAGACATGAGGTGCTCTTGAGAAGTGCAAACATTTATTGCATTCATTATAATATTTCTTTGGAGAATGTCTGGGATCTGCCTCAGAGATAAGGCAAAGAGTGCAGACATCCAGGTGGAGCTATGGGTGGAGCCGCTGCTCTTCCTCATAAAAATAAATCAGTTGAGGTGGTTCAAGCATCTGATTAGAATGTCTCTTTTAGGGTGTTTTGGGTTGGAGAGGGACCCGGGGGCAGATCCAGGACTTGCTGGAGGCATTGTATATTCCGTCTCCTCGGAAATACCTTGAGATCCTCCAAGAGGATGTAGAGAGTGTGGCTGGGGAGAAGGATACCTGGGTTTCCTTCCTAGACCTAGACTGACTCTGCCACTCGACCTTGGATAAGTAGAAAAATGGACAGATGAATGGATGAATGGATGGATGGATGGATAACAGGTGTTATGAACTGCTGAGAAGATTGGGAGATGCAAATGCATCCATGCCCCATATTGCCTTTCCGTTCGTTCTCTTGCTATGATCAAGTTTCTGTGGAAATAGCCAATGATCTGCCTAGTAGCTGCCATGATGATTGTTCCTTGTTGCCTTTGATCAGGCTCTCTAGTGCAGTGATCCCCAACCTTTTTTGTCACCGCGGACCGGTCAACGCTTGATGATTTTACCGCGGACTGGGGGTTGGTCATAGATTGTTTATATTGTAAATGTCATTTATTATTATTATTATTATTATTATTATTATTATTATTAATAATAATAATAATAATAATAATAATAATAATAATAAACACTCCATGAATTTTTCAACAGCTGAAATAAAGTTGGTTGGGAAGTATAGCTTGAACTTTTCTAAAAAAAAAAACAAAAAAAACAAAGGTGATGGTGCACCAGCTGGGAGAATTAAAACTCAGGCTCACTCTCACCCAAAATCCCGCTATTGTTTGAAACATATCCAACATGCCTCTATTCACACGCCGTCCCCTTGTGGGCTACATTTTTGCGCTCAAATGACCGACATGTAACCGACAGAATCCGGTCATTTTTCAAAATAAAAGATTTTTCAAAAATAAAGATCATTCAGACTCAGATAATAGATAAAACGGAAATAATTAATTTCTTCTGCACCCCGGTACCAATTGAGCTACGGATCGGTACCGGTCCGTGGCCATTGGTTGGGGACCCCTGCTCTAGTGGATGCATTGCTTAATATCGATGCTAACATAAATGACATTTATGTGGACAGTGTTGGCTGAAACATTTTAAATGGGCGTCTTTATTTTTGTACATTAAGGTAGAATAAATATGCTTTAAGTGGGTTTATATGTAACATTTTAAGGGACATATTTTTCCCAACAGTATAGGCAGAGTGACTCTTCTATACAGGGAATGTTTTGCTCAACCAGCAGTAAATCATGTTCAATAGAGTTAAACTTTTACTCAGTCAATTTGGATTTAAGCTCTGGAAGAAAATGTGTGTGTGTGTGTGTTTGTGTGTGTGTTTCTGCTTGTATTTCTGTGTTTCTGAGACTTGTTAAGGTCAGACTGAGCAAGTTTTCAGTGCCGAAAAGGCTGAAGTAGACTCCCAGCACCTCAGCAGGGGTGCCACCATCCATATCTCCACTCGCGAATTGGATTTGTCCTGATAAAATCAGCATGCAGAAGGCGTGAGATAGAAGTGTGTACAGCTTTGTAGGTTCCTGAAGCACCAGCTAGATGAAGATCTCAAGGCCACATCAGTGCTTTATACATTCCGGAGACATCCTCCGCTTCCCTGCTCATGCAGGATATAAAGATATCTCTGAGTCCTGGGTGCTCTTCTGAATCTATCTGTACTCTAATCACCACCCCACTGACAACTCTTTTACACACACACACACACACACTCACACACACACACACACACACTCACACACATACACTCGCTATACAGCCTTATCTTTAACCTTGTCCCTCCTTTCTTTCACCTCTCTTCCTCTCCCACCCACGCTGCCTTGTACTTATTCTTTTTCTTTCTCTGCTCAGTCATTGCCATTTTCTGAGTAGCGCATTATTAGTGTACGTACTGTACTTTATATCCACGGCTAACAGGCAACCATCAATTTAAAGCTTATGTCTATTAAGCTTCATTTTCCACTTTTAGGCTGCTGAGATCTTGGTACTGTCTCATAGTATTTGGTTTTTATAGAAATTGGTTCCATCCATCTGTATGACTTGTTACGGCAATAACGATAGAAGGAAATGGCATATGATCACCGAATTGGGTGTATGGCTTTTCTTCAGGGGTCAATATGGTACAGTTGTATATGGATCACCTTGACATTGTTTCAAGGTCACCGGGTCATTTTTCTGTATTCGGCTTTACAAAGCTTGTGAATGTGATTTTTTTTTTTCCTCTCTCGAAGGAAATGATATCGGATCATCAAATTTGGTGGATGGGTTCTCCCGAGGAAGGTCTCAGTTGAAATTGTAAAGGGATCACCTTGACCTTGTTTTAAGGTCACAGCAGTCAACTTGAATAAAAGTGAATTTTTTTGATATATTGGCATTTTATGAAATGGTTCCTTTCGTGGGCACATCTGGACTCCTGTTGTCTATTTTAAAATTAAAATCAGGTTTCCAGCCGTTCTAGTTTTTTCCCCCATCTGAGTAATTCAGCTGTTTATCAATGCAAGGATGTAAGCTGTTGTTTGAATCTCATTAATTAAAGACCAGATGTTTGAGTTTGCCTAGTTTGTTAGTCTTGAAGGAACACTTGAAGCTGCCTCACAGCCCATGGACTTTTTGATATCTTAGTTCTTCGGCTAGCTGGCCCCGAGCCTGTACTGCGTGCAGGCAGAACAGTTATTTTTCTTTCCATTGCAGGTTTCAATAGTCAGTCAAGTGCATGCAAAAATGGCAGTTCTTGCCCACATTTAATGAAAACCTACCAGTTTTCTTTGTCTTTTGTTTTTTTAAAAAGCACATGCTTACAACCGTAGCTGTACAATCTTTGGCAGGGTACATTAAAGCTGCTCTGGTGGATCATAATGGAATTGGACATCTCTGTTCATATACAGTGCTTAACAGGTTTATGAAACCATCTGTCACAGTTGACAGAAATACAAATTGTTTTTGGCTGTAGATTCATTCATTTCAGAAAGACAACAATCCCAATCATTCATGTAAATTGTGTAGGGATTATTTGAACAGAAACTACAATCTGGAACATTGGAAATGAAAGATTGGACTGGCCAATGATCCAAATTTGAATCTTTTTGAACAAATACAGGATTTCATTAATTCATGAATTGTAGGCACAAAGGTTTTTTCCAAAAACCTTGGGGACAGTCATAAACAATTCAGAGCACATTGCCAAAAAGAAATTGTGAAGAAATATGGGAAAACAATGGCAGCAAGAACACTCACTGTTATAAAGGCCAACGGAGCCACTAAATACTGAGCTTCCTGTACCATTTTGTATTGATTTGTTCAATTTTTTCTCATTTTCTGAACCACTTCATACTAATTAGGGTCACAGGGAGGCTGGAGCCCAGCTCAGCCAAGTCTGGGTGAGGGCAGTGTGCACCCTGGACAGCTCACCAGGCCATTGCAGGGTAAACATTCATACTCACACCTAGGGGTGATTTGGAACAGCCAACTAACCTACACGGGCAGTGGTTGCCTGGTGGTATAAGGCGCTGGATCACTGATCCAAAGGTTGGGGGTTCGAGTCCCACTCTCCACAAGGTTGTCACTGTCCCCCCAGTGCATCTAACTGGGTTATCAAAGGCCGGCCATCTCTCTCACTGTCTATGGTGTGTGTGAGGCATGTAAAAGAACTATTGCTGACTTTCGACAAGAGTAGCTGCATAGCCATCAGTGTGTTTCTGCCCTGTGATGGCCTGCTGAGCTGTCCAGGGTGTACTCTGCCCTCACCCAGAGTTGGCTGGCCGTGACCCTAATTAGGATTAAGCAGTCACAGAGCATGATGACGATGATAAACAAATAACCTAGTGTGTGCAAGCATGGGGAGAACATGCAAACTATACACAGAAGCGCCCGAGCTGGGAATCGAACCCAGGACCTTCTTGCTGTGAAGCAGACGTGCTAATTACTACGCCACTGTGCTGCCCTACAAAAGTAGCGGTATTTCTTTTATATGTAACAGGTGGTCCAATAACTTGTTGAGCACCGTTATTTGGAGTAGACTCTCTGCTCAACCCACAGGCCGACTTAGACACTGAATCAGATATTAGACATCTGACAGCTTGATCTTCAGTAGGCAGCCTGAGTGCAATAAAGGCATAGCACATCAGGAAAATATTAGAGTAGCCAGACATATAAATTTATGAACAGACATGTTTTGTTTCTATTATTTACAGCTTAAAAATCTTTTACTTAGCATCATGTGTGCGTGCAATCTTACCACCATTTGCTGTACAGTATTGTCTCAGATTCCCTGTTGTATTGGGCTCATGGGATGGATGCAGGACAACCATTAAAGTCAAATTCCATGAATATGGTTCTCCATTTAGGATCCCTGTCCTGTATATAAGGTGATCCATATACAATCCCACCCTGTTTGCACACTGAGGGGAACCCATACAGCAAATTTGGTGATCCTCTGTGACTTTCTTCCAAAGTTATTGCACTTACAAGTCTTTAAGAATCTCCGTATGATGATTGGGCACCTTAGGATCTCCGCATTCATCTATTATGGAACACTGAGTTTATTTTTAGCATTGCAAGTTTGGACTGTAACGTTGAGCTGTTCCAGGAGAACAAAATTTATGTACGTACATAAACCTTTCTTGGAGTTTCACTTGAGTGAAATTAAAGACTTGTACTATTTGCAGGGATTTTAGTTGTTGCCAATTCCTACTCTCTCGCTAGGTCTAGATTCCCCTTATCACCAGATGGACTGAACAAGAGATAACATTTTTAGCCAATGCTATTACTGCGTTTTCTATTGTTATTACAACTACACTTGTACCTTGGCTTATGAAATTAATCTATTCCGAGGGCGACATTCCGTTCCAACCCCCTCAAACTCATATAACCTGCCTCAAGCACGTATATTTGACCTAATACAGTATACTAAAGATAAACATGTAAAAACAATAAATATGTCATAATAATAATAATACATGTACATTAACATTAATAATAATAAATAATAAATAATAATAAAACAAGAATAAACAATAAGTCAACTAACCCTTCCAATCATCGACTGGTGAAGATATCACGTGGGCAAAGATGTCACGTAGGCAGACATGAGGTTGTGTGTAACAGAGGAGGAGGAGGAGAATTTTGTGCATGTGTACGCTACAAATGCCAGCGAGGAAAGGTTCATGGTGAGCTCCCACAAGGCCAGTGCTTCTCAAATAATAGTGCCCCCTTAGGTGGGGGGGGCATATGACCCTGGGGAACATGCTTTTGTGCATCCTGCACAGTAGGTGGCATTGATGCTCTCACTGTGTTCCCTATGGTGTAGGGAACACAGTGAGAGTGCCACTGCCACCTTCTGTAGAGAATGCGTAATTATATTTTCCTTGCTGGCATTTGTAGCGTGCACATGCACAAAATTCTCCTCCTCCTCTCTGCGTTACACACCACCTCATGCCGGCCCACATGACATCTTCACAACCATGTGACATCTTCGCCACAATCGATGATCGGAAGGATTAGTTGATTATTGTTTATCGTTTTCTTCTTCTTTTTCTTCTTCTTCTTCTATCCTTTCCGCTTTTTTCGTGAATGTACACTTATAATTATGCAATATTTATTGTGTTTACATGTTTATATTATATTAGGTCAACTATATGTGTTCGTGGCAGGTTATATGAGTTTGGAAGGAGGTTGGAACGGATTAATTGGTTTTCTGTTATTTCTGATGGGAATAATTGTCAGGTGGGGCGTGAAAGTTTTTATTTTTCCTATAGGGGGCGTCACAGAAAATAATCGAGAAGCACTGCACAAGGCATTCTCGGAGCGCGGAGGAATACACATGGAAGAATATGAGGCTACTCGGCCCGGAAAAGCCATTTTCGTTGCTTGTTGAATAGGGCGGATTTTTGGTGGGATCGAAGCTCGTATCATGGAAAATTCGTTATTCAAGACACTCGTAAGTCAAGGTACAACTGTATTTACTCCTACTAGGGTCGTGGGGAGGCTGGTACCTGTCTGAGCTGAGACTGGGAGAAGGCAGGGTACACCCCGGACAGCTTGCATTCTCACAACCTTTCACACTCGCACCTCAGGGGAATTTGAAGAGCTGACTAGTCTGGCATGTCTGCCTTTGGACTGTAGGATTAGAAACACATGCAAATATGGGGAGAACATGCAAACTCCACACAGGAACGCCCCTGCCCAGACCAGGACTCAAACCCAGGACCATCTTGCTCTCGGGCAGACATATTCACCCCTACGCCACTGTGCTGCCGTTTGCTTGATTATAGCTAAATGTTAATTTTCCTCTTCTGAAAGTTATCCAAGTATTTTGGTATGTTTTCTGAAATAGGGACTGTGCAAATGTTTTATATCACAGGCTGAGCAGATTGTTATCTGTTTGGCCAAATGGTTAGCGACTTCAATTTCTCCAGCTCAGGTTGATGGGCGCCAAGAGAGCAGCGGCATTTGGCTGCTGGTGCACTTTTCATTCTGCTATCACTGTCTGCTTGTCTGCTGATTTATTCATGTCAGCATTGAACAGAGGTCAGACAGAAGTGACTGGAGCTACTCTAAAAATGTTTGTCCATGAATTTTTTTTTTTTTTTTCCAATTTTATGTGAATATGTAACACTACCTGTTAATACGTAACTGTGAGAAGGTACTGGATTTGAGTCCCAGGGTTTTTGTTTGGATGTTCTCTTCCATACTTTCGGTGGGATTCTTCTCAGTGCTCCAGTTTTCTCCGAAGGTCCAATGATATTGCGTGGTTAAGTGTGTAATCCCCGTGATGGTCGGGAAAGCTGTTCAGGGTGTACTCCACCTTCATCCTGATTTGGCTGAGATAAATTTCAAGATTAATTCTACAAAGAACTTTGCAGAATCAAACAGTTTGGCCAATGAATGGAAGGATGTACAACATCTGAGCTTGATTGGGTTCCTTAAGGTCCACTTTTACAGCATTTGGCAGACATCATCCAGAGTGACTCAGAGTCATAGTTTTTTATTCTACAACTAAGAAATTGAGGGTTAAGGGCTTTGCTCAAGGACCCAATGTGGGGTCGGTGGCGTAGTGGTTAGGGTGCTGCGCTCATGATCAGGAGGTTTTGAGTTCAAATCCCACTGAGACCCTCACTGTGCTAAGACCCCTGGGCAAGGTCTCAACCACAAGTGTGCCTCTGTTCACCCAGCAGTTTCAATGGGTACCAGTAAAAATGTACTGGGAAGGTAACTTGCGATGGACTACTGTCCCATCCAGGGGGTGTTTAACTCCTGGTCGCTTCATGCTATGGAAACCAGGGATAAGCACCAGCCTGATGAGCCACTAGGCTCGGGGGTAAAAACCCAATAGACTTTTCCTGCTTTTTGCCTCAAGGACCCAACAGTGGCACCTTGGTGGTACTGGATTTGAATTAGCAACGTTTAGATCAGTAATCCACAGCCTTCACCACTGAGCTTCCACTACCTTTTTACTCTTGCAGACCCGGTTACAGACAGTAGCAGTTTACTAAAGCTGTTGATTTATTATTAAATTGGTGACACACATTCTCGCTGTTGTATTTGTTCAGCAATTCTGATATGAAAGTTGTCCTCATTGCTTAAAAAAAAAAAATACAGGATACAGAAAATACAGTTGCAGATTCTTTTCAACCGTAACAATCAACTTTACAGTATTTTGTTTCTTTTTCCAGGCTGCGGCAGAATACGTGAAAACTCGTCTGCCTGATATCCTAAAGCAGCACCTGCAGAATTATGAGAAAGAGAAGGAGAACAGTCTTTTGTCCTACCAATCCATTCTGGAACAACAGATCCTCAATGTAGATAAGGAGATGCTGGAAAAGCTTTCTGCCACCTATGATGAAGCAGGTGAGAAATTACATAATGGATGGGAGGAATTTGAGTTGCAATGGAAAGGAAGAAAGTTATCTGCAATTTAACTTAAACTATGAAAACAAGCAAATGCACCAATATTAGAAAAACGTATGTATTCAGGTATAGCTTCAAAAATTAGAATATAAAATTTGCTTGTATGGCATGTGTGAGCAGTCTCACAATGGCATGTTTTTGCATGTTCTTCTTGTACTTGTATCTGTTTCATCTTGGTACTCAAGCTTTCTTCTTCAGTCCAAAGACATGCTCTTTAGGTCAACTGGCTACTCAGAAATGCTGTCAGGTGTGAATGTCAGTATGAATGGTTCTTTGTGTCTGTGCTGGCCATACAAGAGACTGGTGTCCTGGTCAGGGTGTACCTCATCTCTTTCCTGAAATTAATTGAGATTGGCTCCAGTTTACTGCATTCCATGGACAGATGAGTGGTATGGATAATGATCAGATGGATGGATGGATGGATGGATAGATGGATGGATGGATGGATGGATGGATGAGTTGCTCTGTAATCGATTTGTGTCCTGTTCATGGTGAATGGTTACAGCTTTACCAGGTGATCCTGAATGAGAAGTCTCACCATGCTCACCATTCCAAGAGTTCTTCCACACCTACAGTAACTAGGATATGGTGCCACATCAGGAATAAGAACAGAATATCCAGTGGATGTGAGATAAACAAGTGCACTCAGACAGTATAAACAGTACACAGCAGCCATTACTGGGTTTACTGTAATACCACACTATCCCTTAATGATAAAGAATCCTTCAAACAATTACTGGAACCAGAATTTGATCCAGATCATTCTCAAAAGGTCTCAATTGTCCAAAACCCCATCTCTGGTAGCCAGACTAGTTGTAACCACTATAGTAACCAAAAAAACACCCCACTTTATTCAGGAATAATGAGCCAAAATACATTTAGAATCCATAGGACATAAAACCTTGTGCAAGAATGAGTGATAACAGCAGAAGGCTACATCAGGTTTCAGAACTGCTCGCCAAAAACAACATGCTGAGGCTACAGTGGTCGATCAAACTGGACTGTTGAAGATTGGATGCAGAACAAACCCCCCACCTCCACACAAGCAGTTTTTCTAGCAATTTTTTTTTCTAAGGTTTGTTGGCGTGCATGAGGCTTACAGAAAGAGTTTCATCTTTATCAGCTTATTCTTCCTGTACTATTTAATTAAAGGTTTATCTTTTTGTGGCATCTCATAATTGTCTAAAGATCCCTCTTCAGCAAAAGATAAAAGCAAGAAAGAGAGACTGAGAATGAGAAGGCTGTTATTTCTTTTTTTATACGATACCAATGATGTCACTGTAGATTACGCGGCATGTGATCATCTCAATCATGGATTCACTATTATCTGTTTGTCAGGTCAGGTTTCTGATTGGCTGGTGAACGTGTATGTAGTTTGTCACTCTGTCTTTCTATCTTTTTATCTTTACAAGCGACTTTGTATGCCATACTTGAAGTGAGCTGGATGTAGTGAACTGTGTGTAGCCTGGGTTTCAGTCTCAGGTTCAGATACATGGCACGTTTGGGGGTTTCACCAAATATTGCACAAACTGCATTCATTACAGTTGTAATTTATACACCACGAGGCAAATATGAAAATAATAAATTATTTCAAAATTATTTCTGAATCTGTTCATACAAAAAGCAACTTGTGTTTAGTGCAGTGCTTCTCAATTATTTTGTCTTCCCCCCCCAGGAAGAGAAAAACATTTCGTGCCCCCCCCCCCAATATAAATAGTCTTATTTCTCTATAAAATTGTTATAAGTAATCCTCTGCATAACACTGTATCCTTATTAATATTATGGAATGCAAAAAAAAGAAGAAATATAGATCAACTTCCAACAAAGAATCACTTTATTAACAATTTTTTAGTCTTTAAACAAAAATATTTAAAGTTCATCAATTTGCCTGAAATTATAAAGTATCCTTATTTAAACTGTAAGCATTTTTGACCAACAATTTGAACCACTCGAGACTGAAAAATAAAATGAAATAAAATCAATAAATAATAATAAATTCAAATTGATCGGCAATATTAACTCATGAGCACAATACTGTATATAAAACACTTTCACCTACAAAACAAAAATGAATAAAACAATTTGTACCGTGTGTGCTGCAGGTCAGATCAGTTCTTCTGCTGTGGGGTTTTCTGCACTGAGCAGTTTGGTTCTCCACCTTATCTGATGCTAACAAAGCTCGCTGGTTTGCTGGAGTAGCATTCACAAAGCGGGATGGTTGTTGGTAATATTCGGCACGTTTTCGCTGAAAAAAAACACGCAGCTTATCACGTGATCGGGTTGTGATGTCTTTATGTCTTTAAGCCTAACTTTATTTGGCCTCATGCTGTCCGCTGCCAATGTTTTCAGACACAGTAAACACAGCGGCCTTTCCTTGTTTCTCACCGCAGCACAGTGAAGCCGAGTGCTACATTCGCTTCATCATACCTCCTCGACTTAGCTTTCGGGAGACTTTTGTTTCTCACTGTCTCCGTCTCTCTTCGCCTCTCTTTCCGTCCCTGTTAAAAATTTCCATGGTGGGTTTATTAACGTCACTTCTTATTTCACCTCTGGGCACACTCTAACAGTGAGGAAGCCTCTGCCACCTGCTGTAGTGGATGTACAATTACACTTTACTCTAATACGGCAAAAAAAAAAGCATGTTCCCTGGGGTCGAACCCCCTCACGGAATCACACCGCACCCCACTATTTGAGAACTACTGGTTTAGTGGTTAGTATATCTGCCTCACAGCAAGATGGCCCTGGATTCAAGTCTCGGGATTGGCAATGAGAGTACTTTTGAGTTGAGGGCGGTTTCCTGTGCTTACATGGGATTCCTCCGGGTACACCTCAGATTTGTGTGAATTTGGGGTATGCCAGTCTCAAGCGTTGGTAAATTGAAGGGTTAAGGTAAGACCTGGTACTAGACACTAGAGTTACCAAGAGTCTGAATCAACTGAATAAATAAGAATGAATGAATATGTTTATGATTGACTTCACAAATCTGAGTACTGATGAAACTTGTGTGCAAGTGGTACCACTTGCTGCTATGTTTCAGCATTAAAATGAGAGAAACTTGATGAGCATTACTGTCTTAGTAATGCAGTAACATAAAGGTAGACTTATTATGAACCATTAACAATAAAAGCCTGTTCATCATTGCACAACAATTTCATTCCAATTGAAAATGAAAAAAGCCTTTCTATATAATATCTAACGATTGCTTTTTTTTAAGGTTTATTGGCCACATCCTGCTCCGTCTTCAGATCATAAGAACAGTGTACAAATTGCACCTTTCAATAAAATCATTGAAAAGGTATAAATTTTGGAGGCACTGTGTTAAGGTGCTGGCTTACTGATGCAAAGATCGGGTGCTCAAGCCCTATTAACACTGAGATGTCACTGCTGTAACCCCCCCAGGGCAGCTAACTGGGTTATCAAAGGACAGCCATGTCTCACACTGTCTTTGATGAGAGGCATGTAAAAGAACCATTTCTGTGATTTGTAAAGAATAAGCCACTGGGCTGCCATTAGCATGTTTCTGTCCTGCGATCGCCTGGCAAGCTGTCCAGGGTGCACTCTGATGTGATGGGCACCAGATACCCGACAAGCCTAATTTGAATTTAGTGGTTCAGAAAATTAATGACATTACAAATTTTAAATATGCGAGGGCTTCCCTGGATATGTACCCAGACATGAAGTGTTTTATTAATCTGAGCCATTTTCCCACAAAAGCACTGATGCTTTATTGAGGATGATACTGAGAAAGAAAAAGACGGTTAAAAATGAATAGTGGAAGACCCTCCATCACGTCTCATTCCTGTCTTTTGTTGCTACTTTTGGATTCTGTAACTAGGGGCTCCGTCACAGTGTGATGAGATGGTCACGTCACCGATGATTTGCATTGAAATGCTTTTCTGTCTATTTCCACCTACCCATTTGGGGCGGGGGTGTTTTTTTTTTTTTTTTTTTTTTAAACATTATCAATTGACTTCATGAAAGGCGGGGCCATGTCTCTCACTGTCTATGGTGTGAGGCATGTAAAAGAACCATTGCTGACTTTCGTAAAGAGTAGGCTGCATAGCCGTCAGCGTGTTTCCACCCAGTGATGGCCTGGCGAGCTGTCCAGGGTGTACTTTGCTCTCGCCCGGAGTCGGCTGGGATGGGCGCCAGCCTCCCAGCAACCCTAATTAGGATTAAGCGGTTACAGAAAATGAACTGATTGGGAAATATTTTTCTACCATCGACTTGCCAGTTCTGGTGAACCTGTACTTGCTTTTGCCTTGTTTTTCACTTCCTGGCTAACAGGAATAAACTACCTGATGTGGTGTTCTGGCCTTGTACCCCTTCGCCCCACTTTCCAATATGTTTTCAGGTAATCTGCTCACCACGGTTTTATAGAATAGCAAATTGTATTTCTGTAATCTTCTCGTTATATCAAACCAGTCTGTCAATTCTCTTCCGTCCTTTTATTTACTATAATGTATTAATGCTTACAGAACTGCTGCGAGTTTGATGTTTTTTGTTTTCTGCGCCATTATATTTAAACTCTAAGGTCTATTATGAAACAATCAAGAGATAATAATCAAAAAAGTCTAGTCTATCTGGCACTGACAACCACGCTACCCAAAATCAATCACTTCTTTTAATTGTGTCCAATTCGCACCAATCATGTATGCCTCCGTATTTTGCGACTATCCTTACCTGGGTATGTGCTTCGTCCAAGACATGTGCTACTTGCTTCACACATCTTTTTGAACTGCTGTACATGCATATGCAGGGGCAGCTACCACCCTCGGGGGTTAAATCACTAAGTGTTTTATTATATGCATGAGCTCACAAATGCCAATGTCTGGCTGGTGATTGCTTCAAAGACAGGGACGTCAACCTATGCAAAACACCCCTTCCCGAGAGCTCAGCCAGTCACTGGCTTCTGAAAGCAGACGGCACTCATGTATAAGTCTGAATTGGAATTCCTGCTCTACAGAATCTTACGTGACTGAGGAATCTGAGATCACCTTTTTTTTTTTTTTTTATCCCATTTTGATGTTTGATGTGAACATCGGAATACTCTATGCACTGCATTCTTGTTAAATGATTGGCTGATTGGGATGATCTTTGAAAAGTTTCTCCTTCCTTTTTGGTTGTATTAATCGGTCACACTATGACACTCTCCTGCACATTTTCTGTCATTATTCACTCGACTCTATCTCTATAATACACCGCAGTCTTTAAATCAAGTATAGAGTCAGAGAGGCTCATCATCCAACTTTCTCAGTTCGAATGGATTGTCTTGTCTTCAGGGTAAAAAAATAAAACATTTAATTTCTTGATTTAAAAAGAGATTTAATATATTATTTTTGCCGCACTCAGAAACCCAGGAGGGTGCAAACTAAGTTAAACTCTATATAAGTGAAGTAGAGGTTTATTGATTTATATTTAAGCTCTAAAATACACAGGACGTATAAACTATTAGCAGAATGTTGCACTAGGTAATAGAGGCTAGGTTGGTCTTCTTGGTTTGGCAGTGGCTCAGTGGGTCAGCTTCTCTGGGTAAATGACTAGAAGGTTGTTGGTTCAAGTCCTGGTACCAACAATCTACCACTGTTGGGCCCTTGAGCATGGACCTTAATGTCCAGTTGCTCAGCTGTAAAAATAAATGTAGGTTGTTCTGGGTAAAGGTGTCTGCCGAGTGTTGTAAATGTCTTCTGCAGTGTCTGTTCAGATTTTACAACCGAGCCTACTGGGTCCTCAGGTCGGAATTCATTGCAGATGCGGTTCCGTAGCATGAAGCGACCAGGATTTTAACTCCTCCTGGATGGGGCGCTGGTCTGTTGCAGGTTAACTTCCCAGTATTTTTACTGGTACCCATTTATACTGCTGGGTGGACAGAGGCACACTTGTGATTAAGACCATGCCCAGGGGTCTTAGCACGGTAGGGGTCTAACGGGACGTGAGAAATGTTTTCTGCCCGGCCTCTGTATTC
Organism: Plotosus lineatus; assembly: GCA_024760905.1. Taxonomy (NCBI): domain Eukaryota; kingdom Metazoa; phylum Chordata; class Actinopteri; order Siluriformes; family Plotosidae; genus Plotosus; species Plotosus lineatus. Next base: position 39,014,638 of record CM045743.1, on the reverse strand, counting down.
CTTAGTAAATACTGAAGCTGTGTAAGTGAGATGGTATCTGGTAAAGCTGTGTTTGGAATTTGCTTTGAATTACGTCTGGACTGGACTTTTTGTTGGTGTTGCTTGTGCATGTTCCAGTAATTCAGATTTAATCAAGTAGCAGAAATAAGAGATTTTATACAATCAGTATTACAGAAATGCCAGAGAAAGGGTAATGTGTGTGTGTGTGTGTGTGTGTGTGTGTTTGTGTGTATGTGTGTGTGTGTGTGTGTGCATGCGTGTGCATGCGTGTGTGTGTGTGTGTGTGTGTGTGTGTGTGTGTGTGTGTGTGTGTGTGTGTGTGTGTGTGTGTGTGTGCGCGCAAGTGTGTGCCAGCATGTGTGTCTGTGTGTGTCTGTGACGGTCTGTGTGGTTGGTCCCTGTGGTTCCAGGTTCCTGTAAATCACGCACGAATAAGATAAGACAAGAAGAAAGGCTGAACAGAGCAGAAGTGAAGGGTGTGTTAAATATGCTGGAACATTTGGGCGTATATACATCTCTCTCTCTCTCTCTCTCTCTCTCTCTCTCTCTCTCTCTCTCTCTCTTTCTCTCTCTCTCTGGCCTCTATGGAATGGCAGCATGTCTAATTGGAGAGGGAGATGAGTGGACCAATACAACTCATTATCTTTTTCAACACTGGGAGGAGCTAAAAATAATTAGAGACATGGGGGAAGATTACAAAGATATTGTGTGTGTGTGTGTGTGTGTGTGTGTGTGTGTGTGTGTGTGTGTGTGTGTGTGTGTGTGTGTTTGAGAGAGTGAGGTGTAGCGTTCATATAAAGATTGTATGCACATACTAATTATTTTTGATAAGCAAAGAATTCATTTTGCAGAATACGTAAACAAACATTTTAATATTAAAATATTTCACTGCTGTTGGGAAAATCGATTCAGAGATAAGAGCCATTTCCAAATGTATCCAATATTAATTTTTGAGTTGTTTTTTTTTTAAACATTTTTAATTTTCTTTTATTTCTTTCTTTGCATATTTTCATCAGAAAACACCAAAACCATATTTTTTTGTTCATACGTTGTACCTCATTTGCCCACCACTATACCACCATGGCAGCCCAACTTTTGACTCAGATAAAAAAGTCTTCACGCTGACTGATGTTTTTCTCAGCAGATATTAGATCGAAAGTGATGTCAAAATATTCTGTAAATATTTAGTAATTCTGTTTCTTTTTTTACATTCACCAAGGGGATTGTGCTTTACGCTCATTTGTTTATTCCTTCGCAGAGTTAGGCAAAAAACTTTGTGTAGACGTTCATGAAATGTCTACCAGAGCCGGGATATTTTTGATATTTTGGATGTTTTGGCGATGATCCAGAACAAATTCAGAATTCTGTAAATTTTTAAAGCATTGTGAGATTCTTGGTGATGAATTTCTGGACTTGGTAGAGGTTTGCACTCATGGTATTCTTGTTTGCAATGAGATCTCATTAACTTAAATACCCGGAGTCTGAGTTCACATTTGAGTTAATATTAGTCTTTGGGTTCGACCCCCAATGAATTCCAGCGTGAATTATCAGCATATATTATATTATATTTAGTAGTGTGTTTATAGCCCCCAGTGCAGCTAACTGGGTTATCAAAGGCCGGCCGTGTCTCTCACTGGCTATGGTGTGAGGTTCATGTAAAGGAAACATTGCTGGCTTTCATCAAGATTGGCTACATAGCCGTCAGCGTGTTTCTGCCATGCGATGGCCTGGCGGGCCATCCAGGGTGTACTCTGCCCTTGCCCAGACTCGGCTGGGATGGGCGCCAGCCTCCCTGCGACCCTAATTCGGATTAAGCGGTTACAGAAAATGAATGCAAGAATGAGTGTGTTTATAGAAATATCAATTGATTCTAGTTGCTATGTTTTGTATGCTGTGAATAAATATTGGGTCCCAGAGCATGCTGCTGAACATTAATAAGAAGTAATTGATAATAAAATTAAACAAGTCTATGCGTATGTTTGTTTTGTTTATATTATCAATAGCCTGATTTCTTAAACACGCAGATTTCACAGTATAATCGTCCCTCTGTCATTCCAGTGAGGCAGGATGGAATTTGAATCGAAAGAACTGAAAATGAGAGAGAGAGAGAGAGAGAGAGAGAGAGCAAGAATGTGTGGGTGTGTGCGACAGCAGCTGCGAGGGAGAAATCGAGAAAAAGAGAGACATCGTTTTAGGGAAGGGACACACTGTATTCATCGCTGTTAAATTCACCTGTCGATAACCAGGCTTACACAGAGCTGAGTGTAATGGGTATAGAATATACATTAGATCTTCCAGATAAAATGATCATGTGATGTGACCTGATTCAAAGCAGAGTTCTAACCACCCAGATGTTGATCATTCACCAGCAGCAGTATACACTGAAGTGATTTTGATTTTATTATAACTTAATCCTAATAACGTCACAGTGACACTGGAGCCTATCTCCGCCGACTCTGCTCGAAGTTTTCGTTTAAGCAACATATATAAGAATTGAGCACTGGCAAAGCAGTGCTCCTGAAATAGCGTACTGTGTGCTCGCTATCCTACTCCATCCGATTATGCTTTTATAATGGATATTCATTGGCTGCCCGACCCTGACCCCAGTTTTCAACAGTTCTGATAATACCGAGTGCAAGAGTGGAGAGTGGTCAAAAAAAGCAGCAGCACCAGCAACAAGAAAAATCAACTCCATACCCCTGTCCGCTCCCCGTGCGCCCTTCTTGACCTTTTTCGAAATTAATACACTCCCACGGAAAAAAAGTAAATGAATGTAAAACTGCTGAAGGTTTAATTAAAAAAAAGACATTTTCAGGCAATGGGCAAAAGTAAGGTACAACCTGAACAACTCACCAGACCATCACAGACCAACACACACAACCATTTATACTCACACCCACATCTATTTGCAATTTGGAACAATGAGCTTGCATAATGTGGATATAGACAGACAGACAAACAGACAGACAGATAGATAGATAGATAGATACACACACAGAGCAAGAAGGAGCGAGAAAAAAAGAGAGAGAGAGAGAGATACTTTATTAATTCCAGAGGGAAACTCACATTTACCTGCGGCATTGCAGTAAAACATCACACACTTATTCTATAAAAAACACAAACATAACTTAAGGCGTAGTAAAAATACTGAAGTGGGGCCGGTGGCGTTGTGGTTAGGGTGCTGCGCTCATGATCAGGAGGTTGTGAGTTTGAATCCCACTGAGACCCTCACTGTGCTAAGACTCCTGGGCAAGGTCTCAACCACAAGTGTGCGTTCACCCAGCAGTATAAATGGGTTCCAGTAAAAATATACTGGGAAGGTAACCTGCGATGGACTCGCGTTCCATCCAGGGGGAGTTGAACTCCTGGTCGCTTGACGCTATGGAAACCGGGGATAAGCACCAGTCCGATGAACCACGAGGCTCGGATATAAAAACCCAAAAGTACTGAAGCTTATATATATATATATATATATATATATATACACACACACACATATATATGTATATATAGGATTTTCTGAGTAGATCCTTCCGTAGGAGAGTGCTCCATACTTTTTGGTAGAGCAAATAACAATAAAATTTTTTATTGTATATATAAATATATATATATATATATATACATACAGTGGTATCTCTGTTCTTGAACGCTTTGGAGGTTGAACAAATCGGAATTTGAACAAAAAATCTGGAATTTTTTTTGTCTTGGAAAACAAACAAAATTCGGAAATCGAACTCGAAAAAATGCTTCAAAAAAACGAGACCGAGAGTGAGAAAAAGTGCGCGACTTCCAGAAATCGGTCTCTTTTGACTCTACTCGACCACTGTGTGCGTGTGGATGTGCTCGCTCCTGTTCTATAAAGTACAGCGTACCGTGTTTTTTTGTTTACTTGATTAGATTAGCTGATAAACATGTCTCCGAAGAAAGCTACTGAGAAAAGGTCAGGTGTGCGGAAAACTTGCATTTAAGAAAGAGCTGATAGCTAAGCATGAATCAGGCGTGCGTGTTACGATCTTACTAAGGAATACAGCACGGCTAAATCAACGATATGCGTGCGATCCTGAAGAACAAAGAGAGTGTTAAAGCCAGTGATGTGACGAAAGGCTCGACGGTTATCAGCAAACAAAGACCGCGAGTGCTGGAGGTGGTGGAAAAATTCCTGCTCCTATACATAAACGAACAACAGTTAGCAGGAGATAATGTTAGCGAGGATATGATCTACTGCAAAGCACTCGAAATCTACGATGATTTGGTGAAAAAAGACCCTCGCTCGAATCCTGAAGGGTTCCACTGTAAAGCAAGTCGAGGCTGGTTCGAAAATAAACAAAAAACAAACAAAAAAAGACACAAAATAAATTAATCTATTAAGAATTTTGTGTGTTTGTCCTGTTGTTTCACATTTAATATACTATTGATATATAAACGACATTATGGAATAACATTATGTTTAAAAAAGCGTCTAGCGTCTTGGAACGGATTAAAACCGTTTACATTATTTGTAATGGGAAAAGCGGATTTGGAATTCGAACAAATCAGAATTCGAACAGCCTTCTGGAACAGATTAAGTTGGAGAACCAAGGTACCACTGTGTATATACATACAGAGATCCCTCACTACTTCGCACTTCAATTCATGCAGCTTCAGTGCATCGCGTGTTTTTTTTTAAATAAATAAATAAATATTCATCGAGTTAAAAAATAAGGAAATTAAGGAAGAATAGGGGAAAAGTTAAGGAAAATATCACAAAAACAAGGCCAGTTATGCAAAAAAAACAAAAATAAAACAACAAATAAACAAACACAAAGCAAAAAAACAACCCAAAACCTCCCATCAAAACTACTTATTGTTATGAGGTGTGCATCTGAGTGCCAGCACGCCTCTGTATATATATATATATATATATATATATATATATATGGGCAGTATGGGCAGTGGTGGTCTCGTGGTATAGGGCGCTGGATCGTATATATATATATATATATATATATATATATAGAGGATTTTCTGAGTAGATCCTTCCAAACTCAAAGTGCTCAATACTTTTTGGTAGAGCAAATAAACAAAAATAAAAGGACAGGACAAAGACTTTCTATTGAAACTCCATTTATCACTACAGATCTGTTTCGAGGGGTGGAAACAGATCTGTACTCGAAACAGATCTGTAGTGATAAATGGAGTTTCAATAGAAAGTCTTTGTCCTGTCCTTTATTTTTGTTTTGTATATATATATATATATATATATATATATATATATATATATTTATATTTATTTATATATATATATATATATATATATATATATATATATATATATATATATATGATCCAGCACCCTATACCACGAGACCACCACTGCCCATACTGCTATATATATATATATATATATATATATATATATATATATATATATATATATATATATATATATACATACATATATATATATATATATATATATATATATATATATATATATATATATATATATATATATATATATATATATATATATATATATGTAGGGGCAGTGGTGGTCTCGTGGTATAGGGCACTGGATCGCTGATCCAAAGGTTGGGGGTTCGAGTCCCACTCTCCACAAAGTTGTCACTGCCCCCCCCCCCCAGTGCAGCTAACTGGGTTATCAAAGGTGGGCCATGTCTCTCACTGTCTATGGTGAGAGGCATGTAAAAGAACCATTGCTGACTTTCGTAAAGAGTAGCTGCAAAGTCGTCAGCGTGTTTCTGTCCCTTGCTAAAAAGGTCGTGACAGGAAGGGCATCCGACATAAAAACCTCTGCCAAATCAAACGTGCGAATCAGATGAGTCGCTGTGGCAACTCTCGAGGAAAAGGGAAAAAGCCGAAAGGAAGACAGACAGACATATATATATTTGGAAAAGCAGAAAGAAAAAGATGTGTGTGTGTGTATATATATATATATATATGTATGTGTATAGTGTAATATGTCTATGACGAGGCATCTATGGTGAAAAGTTTAAAGAACTTGAGGCAGACATTACTAAAAGTATAAGAAACTATGAGAATTGTGTATCATACTGTAATTGTGCAAGCTGGCCATCTAGTACAGAGATCAATAAAATTCAGTTTAAACATTCGTGTGCATATTAAGGTGCATGGTGTGATGTCAGAGGTGATAGTGCAGTGCAGTGGTTTGTTGACCTGGTAGCTGGCTGTCCAGAGTAAAGGTTAAGGTGTGTGGTATGCAGTGAGTAATGCAGTGCGAGGCATATGTGTGTGTGTGAGTGTGTGTGCGTTGTGCTGGCATCCCTCCATACTAGAGTTAAAAAGTCTAATGGCATGGGGAAGGAATGATCTCCTCAGTCTGTCAGGGGAGCAGTGCAATGACAGCAGCCTGCTGCTGATGCTGCTGCTCTGTCCGGAGATTACATTGTGCAGTGGATGCAGTGGATTGTCTGTAATTGACAGGAGCCGACTCAGCGCCCGTCGCTCTACCACAGATGTTACACTGTCGAGTTCCATCCCCACTCAGAGCTTGGCTTCCTCACCAGTTTGTCCAGTCGTGAGGCGTGGCTCTTCTTTATGCTTCCCCTCAGCAGACCACTGCATAAAGGAGGACGCTTATAACCCAAGCTTGAGCAATGGCCTTTTCATGCAGTGCTTCATCCCTAGTTTTAATAAAGTTATAAAACCAGACTGCAACTTTTTTCCACCTCCGATTGATCCAAGAGCACTCTTTGCTCCAATAACCTTTTTTTTTCACTTTCAACCATCTCCACTTCATTATTTCTCTCTCTCATGCTGTCTTTCTTTCATCTTCAGTCATTTCTCTTTTATTGCAACACATTTTTTTTTTATTTTGCCTTCTCCTTTAACCCCTTGTGAACCTTCTCATTTGTCTTCCTTTCATCTAAACGTTCATTCCCTTGGATAAGAGCGAGCTGTGTATGAAATGTGGAGACGAACTTCTACTAAGTGATTATATAACCGCTGATTATTAATAATAACACCAGTGATGAGTAGTCAGAAGTTGTGGGTGGGATTATTTTTTGTTTGGTACATATTTATACTCTTAAAGGAAATGTGCAGTCACTTTGAGTTATGAGAAAAAAATGGAAAGACCATCACAGGGCCAATACATACGCAACCATTTACACTCACATTCACGCTTAGGGACAGTTTGGAACAGGAAATTGGCCTAACTGTGCATGTCTTTAGAAGATCAGAGGAAACCGGAGTACCAGGAGGAAACTTCCAGTTATGAGGTGAACCACTACAATCAGTAACCCAAGAGCTTTAACCTTTGAGCCTATCACTGCACAATACGTACGCAAATGCACCAATTATTTTTGCTTGGTTTACATACTTCGATTGAAGGCCACGTTTCTTAGTTTCAGTGAGAGATTACGTTCTGAAACACACTGGAACATAATAAATTATGAGTATTTTTGAGAGGATATTTTAATTATAGTACTTTTACTGGGGGGTGGGGCCGGTGGTGTAGAGGTTAGGGTGCTGGGCTCATGATTGGGAGGTTGTGTGTTCGAATCCCAGTTAGACCCTCACTGTGCGAAGACCCCTGGGCAAGGTCTCAACCACAAGTGTGCTTGTGTTCACCCAGCAGTATAAATGGGTACCAGTAAAAATATGCTGGGACGGTAACCTGTGATGGACTAGCGGCCCATCCAGGACAAGTTGAACTCCCTCACTTCACACTATGGAAACTGGGCATAAGCATCGGCCTGATGAGTCACTATGGCTCGGTTGTAAAAAGCCCCAAGGTCATTACTTAACTTTACTTTGATTAGGTGGCACAGTGGTGTAGTTGTAGCTACTTAGCACGTCTGACTCATGGGAAGAAGGTCCTGGGTTGTGTGATGTTTGCATGTTCTCTCCATGCTTGCATGGGTTCCCTCTGGCTCCTGTTTTCCTTGCACAGTCCAAAGACATACACATTAGACATGCTCGTTGGCTGTTCCTAATTGCCCCTGGGTGTGGATGTAAGTCTTAATATGGGTGTGTTGCCTTGTGATGGTCTGGCGAGCTGTTCAGGGTGTACCCCATCTTCACCCAGCCTCGACTGAGATCTAATGGTAGGATTAAGTGGTTTGGCAAATGAGTGATGACCACAAAGAACATCATTTTTTAAACAGGGCTTTATAAGTTTGGTACTAACTTAAAATAAAAGAAACGTATAGTCCACCAGGGGGGGCAGTGGTGGCCTGGGGGTAAAGGTGCTGGATCACTGATTGGAGGTTCAAGCTCCAGTCTCACCAGGTTCTTTCTCACTGTTCCCCCAGCGCAGCTAACTGGGATGTCAAAGGCCGGCCATGTCTTCACTGTCTATGGTGTGAGGTTCGTGTAAAAGAACCATTGCTGAGTGTCAACAAGAGTAGATGCATAGCCGTCAGCGTGTTTCCGCCCTGCGACGGCCTGGCGAGTTGTCCAGGGTGTATTTTGCCCTTGCCCAGAGTTGGCTGGGCCGGGCGCCAGCCTCCCTACGACCCTAATTAGGAAAAAATGGTTACAGAAAATGAATGAATAAAGTCCACCAGTAGGGTATAAATTATATAGAATGAGCGAGTTATTAACAAACGCATACAAAAATAGCCTCACAATGCCAGCTGATAGCCATACTGTGGGGCTTAGGTCTACTTTCATCCTCTCCGGCTTAAAAGGTTTGAGATGGAATGAGACAGTGTCTCAGAAAAAGATGAAATGAGTGTGTAAGTGGGTGTGGGGGCACACTTGGGAGATTCCCTGATTTTCCACATTCATCTCTTTTGTCTTTATGACTCTCCTCTTCCCTTCTATAAATATCCTTCTATTTTCTCTCTTCATTTCTGACATTTTATACTTTGTTCTTTTGATACGTCTTCGATTCTTCTGGGGGGGGGGGGGGGGTAGGCTTGATCGGGGAAGACGGAGCTTATAATTATACTCAAGTGTGCGGAAAGAACAAACTCACAGCTAACCTACTGAAATCAACATTTGAGTGAATGAAAAGAATATTCTGCTTAAACGTGCTCGCATGCAATCCGAATCACGATCCCGATAGCAACCGTTCATATTCCGATGTCATTCCAGTGTTTCAGCCAATTATTCTGATATTTACCGAAGTTCTTGGACTGTCACCCAATGTTATTTCAATGATTCATCCGATGTTATTACGATCTATACCGATGTCCTGAGTTGTACCCATGTTGTTCCAATGTGTCTCTGTTATTATATATAAAAAAGGTAGGGAAGGTAAAGTCCTTTGGGCTTTTTACACCCATGGCATGGATGGTGGCTCATCAGGCCGGTGCTTATCCCCGGTTTCCATTGCGTGAAGCGACCAGGAGTTCAACTCCCCCTGGATGGGACACTAGTCCATCGCAGGTTAACTTCCCAGTATATTTTTACTGGTACCCATTTATACTGCTGGGTGAACAGCGGCACACTTGTGGTTAAGACCTTGCCCAGGGGTCTCAGCACAGTGGAGGTCTAACTGGGATTCCAACACACAACCTCCCGATCATGAGCCCAGCACCCTAACCACTACACCACTGGCTCCACTTATATATAAAAAACCCACACAAATTTATGTGACTGGATGCATCCCGATGTTCCTCCCACGTTGCACCAATCACGAGTCATGTGTGTTGATTAATGTTTTGCCAGGTTTTTTTTCCTACCCGTGCTTCCCTGGCGTGCTTTGAACACAAAAATCGCCACATTTTTTTCGACAATTCCAAATCACTTCACTCTTCCCCTAAGTTTTCAATGAAATTGCATGATGTCTGTCCATGTGTTGATGATATGATTGGAGCAAATCAATTTAACGATCAGTGTTGTATGATACGCCTAAATGGCAATGGTGCGATCTGATTGGCTCAGACTCTTCAGTAAACCAACAATCATGTGCCAAAGGTGAGGTGGATGTTGCTGAATTTTCCCGAGATGGAAAATAGTCATTTTCTGAAAATATACATCAGTATATTAAACAGTAATTGGGTGATATTGTTACTATTTATTCCACTATCTCAAGGTTATTAGATATTATTGGTATCATCATTGTTTAAAAATGGAAAATAAAATCGTGTATTCATGTAGTACTAAATGCAGCCATGAGGCGGGGGGGGGGGGGGGGGGGGGGGCACTAACCAGTGTCTCTCCCCCTTATGCCGGTCCCAAGCCCGGATAAATGCAGAGGGTTGCGACAGGAAGGGCATCCGGCGTAAAACTTCTGCCACATTAAAAATGCAAATGGTCAAAACAAAACTCATACCGGATTGGTCGAGGCCCGGGTTAACAACGACCGCCATCAGTGCTGTCAACCAACAGGGTGCTGATGGAAATTGGACGACTGTTGGTCGAAGACGTCGAAGAAGGAGAGGTGGGATGTGGTGAAGGCGGACATGAAGGTCGTTGGAGTAAGAGTAGAAGATGCAGAGGATAGGGAGAGACGGAGGCAGATCATTTGCTGTGGCGACCCCTGAAGGGAACAGCCGAAAGAAAAAGAAGAATTCATGTAGTACTAGTATTTACGAGAACTTTGAATCAGTTTAAAAAGGTGCCAGTAGGGGGCAGTGGTGGCCTAGTGGTAAAGGTACTGGATCACTGATGCTAAAGCTGAGGGTTGAAGCCCCACTCTCAGGTTGTCCCTGAGATGCCCCCAACCCCCCCTCAGTGCAGCTAACTGGGTTATCAAAGACCGGCGATGTCTATCTATGGTGTGCGGTTCATGTAAAAGAACCATTGCTGACTTTCAAAAAGAGTAGGCTGCATAGTCGTCAGCGTGTTTCTGCCCTGCGATGGCCTGGTGAGCTGTCCAGGGTGTACTCTGCCCTTGCCTAGAGTCACAGCTGGGATGGGCGCCAGCCTCCCCTAATTAGGATTAAGCTGGGCCAGGAAATGGCAAACAGATTCTGGGGCTGATTTCTTTCTACCCCAGACTGTCGAATCAGTGACAGTCATACAGAGTGAGACGACTTCTGGATTTAATCTTCACAACAAAACTTCATTTATTGATTACATAGACTTCCCGTGTAATAGTGTGATGGAAATCAGATGTTTTCGATGATAGAAATCAGCACAGTGTCCCTAAATCCAGCCTTGTACTGGACCAGTTTGGGGCGTTTGGGAATACAGTGTTCTTTACTTACTTTGTGGTATGTTTGTCCTGCTCTGAACCCTTCTGCACTCATCGTCCTTTCTTCATTAACATAGCTTTCTAATGCTCTGTTATGAAACCAAGAAACACTTAATCTGCTGCATGCTAATAAAAATCGCTGAATACGTGCATAATATTTTTAATAATGCCTAATAGCATCAACACAATGCTTTGAATCAGGTAGAGGTAACACTTCTTTCAGTGTGCTTTGTTTAGCCTTTGAAAGCAGCGCTAAAAGCTCTGAGGGGGTAACAGATGGTCCGACAGGCGGTTTGTTCGATGCCGATGGGATCTCGGTGAGCAAACCCTGGGCCTGGGAAAACTAAACAAAGACGAGAAAAGGGAGCGAAAAGAAAGGATTCAGAAGGGCAAGCGGGGAAGGAAACGTAGCGTGAAAGTTAGTGGTTTGGAGAGGCCAAGCATTGTTTAAAGTTAGCAGGTGTTTAGATTGACTGATTCCCAGGAGAAAGTGTATACGCATTGCGTGTCGGGCTGAGAGAAAGGAGATATTCTATAAAGGAAGCTTGGTCGGTACAAACAACGCTAACATTTCCATCTCTCGCTCGCTCTCTCTCTCTCTCGCTCTCTTGCTATCTCTAATTCTCTAATTTATTAGGAACCACATGCCTGGTGGCAATGTTGTCGGATAAGGAACTGACTGTAGGGAATGTCGGTGATTCCAGAGGTGTTTTGTGTGATAAAGACGGCAATGCCATCCCCATGTCATATGATCACAAACCCTACCAACTCAAAGAACGTAAGAGGATCAAAAAAGCAGGTGAGCCACACAAAAAAAGAACCTCAAGGATGAAATGTATAATGTCTGTGCAATGGTACATTGTTGCCACCTAACGGTTACAGCTTGCATTGCAATGTGTCCTGTGTCAGGTTTCACCTGGTTTGATGGGCGAATATTGTTGTTTTTTTGTGTGTGTGTGTGTGTGTGTGTGTGTGTGTGTGTGTTTAAAGCTGATTAGATTTAACACATAATGGTCAGTGTCCACCTCAAAAGCAAAAAGGTCTTGGGTTCGAGTCCCAGGGCTGAGACCATTCTGTGTGATGTTTACATGTTCTTCATGCTTGCATGTGTTTCCTCTGAGTACTCCGGTTTCCCCACACAGTCTAAAGACATGCACATTAGGCTCGCTGGCTGTATCAAATTGCTGCTAGGTGTGATTGTGAGTCTGAATGGTTGTGACCTGTGATGGTCTGGCGAACTGTTGATGGTTGTGACTTGTGATGGTCTGGTGAACTGTTCATGGTGCATCCCGCCTTCACCCAGCGTTGACCGAGAACGTCTCCAACATTCCCGATACCATAATAAGATGAAGTGGTTGAGCAAATGAGGGAGCGAAGGAGTGAGGGAGCTGTTCCACAGCACTGCTGTATTCTTAAATCAGCAGCTCGAACAGTAGTAGTTCAGCTGTTCCGCAACTTTAAATGTAGATATTGGTTTATTTTTATAAATAGAATGTATAAAAAGCTTTACAATCGGCTGGTATAAGATGAACAAATTGAGTGAAGACGGAGCTGAGCCGGAAGGCAAAGCTCTCAATTTGACAGTCGATCTACATTCCTACCCTCACCTATGGTCACGAGCTTTGGGTAGTGCCAGAAAAAACAAGACCACGGATACAAGCGGCTGAAATAAGCTTCCTTCGCAGAGTGGTGGGGCTCTCCCTCAGAGATAAAGTGAGAAGTTCTGTTATCCAGAAGGAGCTCAGAGTAGAACCGATGCTCCTCTGTTTTGAAAGGAGCCAGTGGAGGTGGTTCGGATATCTGATTTGAAGGCTTCCCTGGTGTGGTGTTTCAGGCATGTCCAACCAGGAAGAGACCCCAGGGCCAAACAAGAATATGCTGGAGGGACGATGTCTCTTGGCTGGTCTGGAAACGCCTCAGTGTCGTTGTCCCCCCCACAGTCCCCCCCCCCCCACCCCACCCCACCCCCAGAGGGCTGGAGGAAGTGGCTGGGGAAAGAGACATTCGCTTACATCACAGTTAGTATATAGTAGGACATAGCAGACAGCCATCACAGGCGGCATACATATCACAGGGCGTTGCCATCACAGTGAATGGTCAGTGACTCACCTTGGCAGACATGTTTGTCTACCTAGAAAGTACTGTGACATGCATGCCAACTGTGATGGCTGCCTCCACGACCCAGGAAGAAGATGAAGATGTAGATGAAGAAACCGTTTCTATAACAGCACCTTACATCATCATCCTTCAAGGAAGTGGCCTGAAATAACTAAAAAACGTGGAATCATTACTATGAACACCTGCAGTGATTTTTTTTTTTTTTTTTTTTGCAATGCGACAGCGGAGTAGCCTGTAATAAACCACCTGATACACCGGGCTGTGTTTATCATTCATTCATTCATTTGTCGAACCAATTAATCCTGCTAGGGTTGCAGGAAGGCTGGGGTGTAGCTCAGCTGACAATGGGTGAAGGAACAGTTCACCAGACCATCCTAAGGCCAACGCACACAACCATTCACGCTCACGCTGAGGGTCAGTTGGGTTAGTAGGATTAAACAGTCCGGGCAATGAGTGACTGAGAATGTGTTCTAAACCTCTTAATCCACATTAGGGTCGTGGGCAGGATGACGCCCATCTCTGGGTGAAGGTAGGGTACACCCTGAACAGCTCATCAGGCCATCACAGGACCAACTCACAACCATTTCTATTCACTCTCTCACCTAGGGGTGATTTGGAACAGCCAATTAACCGACTGTGCATGTTTTTGGACTGTCAGTATATATATATATATATATATATATATATATATATATATATATATATATATATATATATATATATATATATATATATATATTTATGTATACAGGGATCCCTCACTTTCCACGGTTAAATTGGGACCAAGATCCCCTGCGACCACCGAATTCAGCTAAGTAGGATCAACCCCCCAACCCCTGACTGACGTATACGTACATGTATATGTGTATATAATATCAATAAATACATATTCAATGCTATAAATGTTTATAATAACAATTAAACATTAAAAAGATAATGCATAAGATGTAAATAAAATATAAATACACACACATACAGATACGCGCACCGCACACAGATGCGCACCTCACAAAAATGTAAGTAGTTTAATTGAGATATTTTGGGTTGTTTTTAGTTTTATGTTTGTTTAGGATTATTTTGCATAATTGGCCTTGTTTTGAAACATTTTCCTTAACTTTTTTCCCTATTCTTCCTTAATTTCTTTATTTTTTAATTAGATGAATATTTAAAAAAAAAAAAGCAATACACTGAAGCTGCATGAATTGAAGCATGAAGTAGCGAGGGATCCATATATATATATATATAGTCAGACAGACAGACAGACAGACAGACAGACAGACAGATATTTGTTATATTGTGTTGTGACTTTTTTTTGAACTGGTGTCATTTCACTATTTTGATCGGTGGCTTGAACATTTCATTCTCCTTTCTGTTCTCAGGCGGCTTCATTAGCTTCAACGGCTCATGGCGCGTGCAGGGCATCCTGGCTATGTCTCGATCCTTAGGCGACTACCCGCTTAAGAAGCTAAACGTGGTCATCCCCGAGCCTGATGTCGTGACCTTTGACCTGGACAAACTGCAGCCCGAATTCATGATCCTGGCATCCGATGGCCTGTGGGACGCCTTCAGTAACGAGGAAGCCGTACGTTTCATCCGCGAACGCCTCGACGAGCCGCATTTCGGCGCCAAGAGCATCGTGCTGCAGGCGTTTTATCGAGGCTGCCCAGACAACATCACAGTCATGGTGGTTAAATTTAAAAAAAGTAACACCAAAGCAGGAGAGCAGTGAACCACGGCTAATATGACCTAATAAATATATTCAGCACTAGCGGTATGAATATCAAGTGATTTGAATATATTATTGGATCTTATTAACATGTATTTAAGGATGGAAAAGGAAAACCATGTCATGACTATTTTTGGAGAAAAGAACTGTTTATTATGATAACATCACGTTTAAAGCAAACGCACGCCATCTCATTATGTCATTCAAGCTTGTAAACAGAACAAATTCACTTAACCTCTTAATATAATATTCATTGACTCATATTAAAGAACATTAGTCTGTAATTAGTATAAATGATAAAATTGGTACATAAGGATTAAAGAGACGTGTACGTCTGGGGTTTGGGATATTACGTCGGTAAATTATATCAGTATTGCCAGGACAAGTATTGTGCTGCAAATGAATTCATATGCTCTACTTATTAAATGAAAACTAAAGCACATGTAGCATTAAATAGGTCAGTAATTTCTCAAGGCAAGATACTACAGGTCATGTCGACTATTTTTCAAATTTCTCTACCCCACTATCTGTAAAATGTCTTCTCATGAGCTCTAATAGTATATAAGTCATTCAGCCAGAACATTGTGAATTCCTGTCTGGCCTGCATCAGAGCAGACGTACTAGCCTGTGCTGCCCAGTTACATCAATGAGCCCCCATGACTCCCTCCCCTCGTCTGTGGACTGGTTGTCTGTCTGTTGACCACCTTTGGTAGGCACTTTCTACTACATACCTGAACACCCCACAGGAAATGCTGTTTTGGAGATAATAGACCCTTTTATTTAACTTAGTCATTAGATTTATTACACAAAACCCAGTTTTCATGATAAACCTCATAAATCATTTCTCTAAATATTTTTTTTTCTTCTGTTCATAGATGACCTGTATTCATGAAATTTCATAGCTACGCTCAATTACATGTTTGTATTTACTTTAGGCTTTATACTGAAGATTAGCATAACATATTTGTATAGTACTGCATGATATTTTTCTTGTTTAAACAATACAAAAGTGGTTTTCTAACAAACTTTGTGTTTGCTATGGAATGATAACATTTTAAATATTTTAAAGTTTTTAGAATTTCAATTTAACAGCTACGTTATGTTGTGTTTTGTTGTTGCTTTTTAAGTACGGAAACTTTTTAACTTGGAACGCACTCAGAGAGAGCAGACCTCTACCAAGGTAGCGCAGTCTCATCTTTATATGGTAGGCCTCCGTCAGTCCCGAAGGACTATGGCTGCGCTCTGGCTGGTACCCCAGCTGGTGATACCCCCCACTGCGCAGAGCCTGGGTAGGGAGTAATGAGGGACAGGCTGTTACCCAAGCAGCAAGTCTCCCCCCCCCCCGTCTCGGCGCCACCGGAAGGATCCAATGGAAGGGCAAATTCCGATACGACTGGGTTCCAGTGCCGCTGCAGGAGAGAATCTACGGTCAATTTAGAACGGCCAATTAACCTACAGTGCATGTCTTTGGACTGCGGGAGGAAACCGAAGCACCCGGAGGAAACCCGCACAAGCACGGGGAGAACATGCAAACTCCACATAGAAACGCCCAGGCTGGGAATCGAACCCAGGCCTTCTTGCAGTGAGGCGGACGTGCTAACCACTACGCCACCGTGCCGCCCATCTTTATATACTAGTCGGTTATAGTGGCAGATGATGTAGGATTATGGTGCCTCCTTGTGGCCCCCTTGTGGCCTCTCGTGTGATACTTTAGATCTCTGTATGTTTTTTTTCCCGGTACATTCTGGTGATTGCCGCCTCCTCTTCGGATCATGCCACATTTTAAAAAATCCTTCAATTAATCTGGATCCTGGCCAAAAATTTATTAGTTCTTTAATGACTGACTTTTGGTTAAACATTTTATCAAAATCCATCTATTAGTTTTTGAGTTATCATGGTTATAGATACGCAAATACATTGAGAGAGACACACATGACCAATATAATAATAATTAGCCTGATGTGCATTAATATGTGTAATTTACTAAATACAAAAAACTCAAATATCAGCCATTGGCACTGATTGTGATATCTGTTATCCACCTGCTGTGTCTTGCCTTAGATCCTTATGGATCATTTTAATGTTAATATTAATGTTTATTTTAACAAAAAAAATTACCTGATGTAACAAATTTTTAAAAACTCAAAATACACAGTAAAACCACACCCATCCCCCCCAAAAAAAATATACTGTATATACATATTGTTTTTTACATTTTATGATTTTTCTCCAGTTTTTTAGCGGTAGTAAGAAAGATGGGCGCCATCGCACACTTTTTTTTTATTTTAGTAAATTTCAGTTATTTACAGCTACCATTTTCTATGTGAATTGGTTATGTGTATACATCCATACATGCATACATTATATTATTCATTCATTTATTCATTCATTTTCTGAACCGCTTGATCCTAATTAGGGTCACGGGGAGGCTGGCGCCCATCTCAGCTGAATCTGGGTGAAGGTGGGGTTCACCCTGGACAGCTCACCAGGCCATCGCAGACACTATATAATATTCAAATAATATAATAAAATTGAAATTTCTCTAAATCAACAACAACAACATAAAAAAGTGTGTGATGGTCCACCCTGGTTCTTAAGGGCTCATATATCTAGAGAAAGAGACTGTGATCGCACATGTTTCGATAATTCGTTCCTGTTACATCACAGCACTGATGAGTTCTCAAATCTGATTGGTCACAAGATGTGTTGATTAATTTCCTCTAACATTAGCTTTGCTGTAATTCATATCACAGGTTTCTATCCGTGTGCTTGTTCTGATCTCCTATAGTAACCGCTAATTCATAAAAATAGATGCTTGATATTTGATTATTGGCAAATAATAAACAGATTTGTGAATGTTCAGCTCACGATCATGCACGGAATCTGTCGTGTCAGTGCTTTGTGACCGTGTGTTAGTATCCAAAATGAGAAAGTTCTGTGGAACTTCCTGGCTTCTTGGTTTCATAAGAAGCTGTGTGTGTGTGTGTGTGTGTGTGTGCCCTCTCGCTCGCTCTCTCTCTCTCTCTCTCTGTCCTTATTAAAAACAACATGGCTAATGAGAGAATGACTTTATTTTAATAGCGAATTTTTGTGCTATGAAATAGGGATTTTTTTCTTACCCTGTGTGTGTGTGTGTATGTGTGTGTGTGTGTGTGTGTGTGTGTGTGTGTGTGTGTGTGTGTGTGTTCTAAAAGGCATTGCTTGCTTTTGTAAATGTGTATAAGTCTTTTCCTGCCTCATATTGTGCATAAAATGTAATAAAACCATAAAACAGATAGATGAATAAAATGTACTATTTGATTCTGTTCTTGAAATGATGCTTCTTTAGTTCGTGCTCGTTCCTCGATCCCGATTCAATCCAAATCCTAGTAATAACTGCAACTTTAACAAAAGGCAAAGCGACTGTGGAAATTAATGTCTCAAATAACTTGTAAAATGACATATCCAGAAGCCAACAAAACAAAAACACAACCTTGCTGTGCTATTTTGTTTTCCGTTCTTTTATACGTTTGTCATTTCCTTTGCATCACCGAAATGTTTGATGTTGCCATGTGCATCAAATGTAAATATGATATTTTGCATATTGAAGTCTTATTGAGACAGACTAATAAAGTGAATGTATATATTGAAACTTATTAACCACAATTACAATAATATATATATTAAAAAAGCTAACGCGACAAATTCTGGTTTAATAATATCTGATGAGATTTAATAGCTAATAGCTTTTTATGTGTGTTTTGCTGGTTGGGGATTTTTTTATGTTTTTTTGCTGGGTTTTGTATTTCTGTATTCCTTCAGAATACAGTGCAGTTGTAATTTTTTTTTTTTTTTTTTTAGGCATCTGGTTTAAAGAGAAAATTTACAATGTGTGTGAATTTAAGCGAAAATGAAAATGTAATAATAAAAAGTGCAAGAGTGGAAAACATGTGCATTAGCTATAATATGAATTAAACTGTATTAAGTGGGTTTGTTGTAATGATCTATAATCATGTTATGTGGTGTTATCCAGAATAGAAATGGTTCTTTATTTGTGTGTCTGCTTCCTCTTAAGGTTTCTTTCTCATTTTCTTGCCGCTGTTGCCTTTGAGTTACTTACTGGGGATCTAAAGCTTCATCTGGATTACTGTAAAGCTGCTTGTTGCTAAAAGTGCAATAAAAATAAAATGAAAGTGCATTGAATTTTTATATGTAGATGTGATCGGAGAATAGAGGGGGAAAAAAGGGTGTTTCTGTGTGGAGTTTGCATTCTCTTATATATGCTTGTGTGTGTTTCCTCTGGGTACTCTAGTTTCTTCCCACAGTTCCAGGACATGCACATTAGGCTAATTGGCTGTCCTAAATTTCCTTAGATTTGAATGAGTTTGAATGGTTGTGTGTGTGTGTGTGTGTGTGTGTGTGTGTGTGTGTGTTGGCCCTGCAATGAACTGATGAGCTGTTTGGGGTGTACCCTTCAATCACTCAGACTTGGCTTCCCAGTAGGAGTAACTAGATCAGAAAATGAATGAATTAATAAATATTTAATATTTTGGAGGTAAAAAAACAACAACATATGAATTACCTTTACAGTGATTCCTTCCTGCTTCAGTTTCTGTGGCTTCAGTGCATCGTGGGTTTTTCAAAAATATTTATCGAAAAATAAAAAATAAGGAAATTAAGGAAAAATATTGAAAAAGTTAAGGAAAATGCCACAAAACAAGGCCAATTATGCAAAAAAAAAAAAAAAAGAACCCAAACAAACAAAAACAAAAAACAACCCAAAACCCCCCAACAAAACTACTTACATTTTTATGTGATGTGCGCATCTGTATGTGTTTGTATTTATATTTTATTTACTTCTTATTCATTATTTTTTAATGTTTCATTGTTATTATTAGCATGTATAGTGTATATGAATTTATTGATATTATATACACATATACATGTTCGTATACGTCAGTCAGGGGGTTCGATCCTACTTTGCGGAAATCGGCAGTCGTGGGGTGGTCTCGGTCCCCATTAACCACAGAAAGTGAAGGATCCCTGGATTTATTATTATAGATTTTGTCGTCATATAGCACATTATGTGTCGTAACATGTGCTGAGAGGTGTTATAATGTACTAATAAATGCTTATAGTGAATCAACAGGAAACAAAATTGAGATAAATCTATAAAGTTTGATTTAGACTCATATGATTACATGAACCTTTTATTACAATATCACAATGTACATGTTCCAAGCACCAAAACCAAACTAAAATTTAATTCCAAGTGTTTTGAAATTGCTGATCTACTTCACCCAGACACCGAGCTCGTAAAGGCCAGTCATCCACAAATTAGGTCACAGGACTCCTGATTTGTATTTACTGACAAACACAAATTTTCATTCAACACAAAACTTATGGAGAGCTGAAAACAACTAGACTATTCCCACTGCACTGCATCAACTACCATAGACACATACGATCTCTCCTTCTTTGTATAGAATGCCAATACATTTGTCCAGTCTAAATGTATAGATTTGTTATGAATTTCTTTATGTGAAAGTTTAATTATGTTCTACAAAATTTTCAGTATACTATTACATTTTAATAAATAAACGATTTGACCCCGTTGTCTAAAGTTCATAGATTTGCATCCTAAAATACCTCCAGCATTCAATGACTGCGAGTCTAAAATGTATTGGTGGGAAGGATGGGATGCTCTCTGCTCATTGCTCTGTCAATCACAGCTACATTAACCAATCTTAAATATCATGATGTATGTAGAAGAGGGCGGATAGCAAGTTCTTCTGATTGTGTCACGCTGAACTGTGATATGTCTCAGAGGAAGCATGTATAAGATGTCATGATAATTGACAGTTGGCTTGTTGGTGGTGAATTTGCCAAGACTTAAGTAGCGAGAGAATAGGACTAGAATCTTTGAAAATTGTTAAGTGAATGACTGGGTGAGTGTTTTCATTCATACATTTATATAAACTCATAAGCTTCCTCATAAGCTAATACAAATATTTTTGAATGGGATATTTTTCTGTAAAGTTTTTTTTTTTATTTTTTTTTTTTACCTAGAATAGTGTATTAAGAACTACTTTTTTAAAAATTTAACTATTTATTTTTAAAATTTCAGACATTTTGACAGACCAATAATCATATGATAGCAGTGCAATGCATAAAATCATGCATGCAATCAAAATGGTCAAATAAGAAAGATCTGGTAATTGGTAGTCCTGGGAATAGAAGCACCTTGTTAAAAAGAGGACAACTGAGAAAGGTGAAAGTAAGTCAGATAATCACTTTGTTCATTTGTGTTAAACAGAAAAAACATCTCAAGATGCATAATACTATATGGAAAACCATCAGGTTTCAGAAGTGCACAGATGTAACATCAGTATTTGCCACCAACAGCCTAAATCCACTGCCTACAATTACCTCATGGATGTATCCATCAATGCAATGGCTAGATAGATAGATAGATAGATAGATAGATAGATAGATAGATAGATAGATAGATAGATAGATAGATAGATAGACGGACGGACGGACGGACAGACGGACGGACAGACAGACAGATAGACAGACAGACAGACAGACCAATAGATAGATAGATAGATAGATAGATAGATAGATAGATAGACAGAGAGACAGACAGACAGATAGAGAGGCAGAGAGACAGACAGACAGATAGGAGCTTTATCAATCCCAGAGGGAAATTCATGTCAACGTTGCAGGCTGGTGGGTGTGATGTACTGGTGTGAGGAATACTTCCTGGTCACTGCTTTCTTTTTTGGTGGGCTCATTAATACACTCAATTATTGCTTAAATGCCACAACCTATTTGAGTAAATTGACCTTGTGCATCCTTTCATGGCCACAATTCACACCCAATTTGCATCTGAATCCAGATTAAAACAGTTTGGTATGCGACAGAATAGGGGATTAAGAGCAGGAAAGTGCATCTAAAAAAAAACTCTGCATGATTGGTACAGGATGCAATCATGCAAATATGGACCAGAATCCCAAAATAAATGTCTCCAACATTTTGTGGAATTCCCCAGTGCAGCTAACTGGGTTATCAAAGGCCGGCCATGTCTCTCAATGTCTATGGTGTGAGGTTCATGTAAGAGAACCATTGCTGACTTTAGTCAAGAGTAGCTGGAAAGCCGTCAGCGTGTTTTTGTCCTGCGATTGCCTGGCGAGCTGTCCAGGGTGTACTCTGCCCTCGCCCAATGTCGGCTGAGATGGGCACCAGCCTCCCCGTGACCATAATTAGGATTAAGCGGTTCAGAAAATGAATGAATGAATCCTGGGGAATTCAAAACAATGAAAAATTGTACTATGAAGCATTAGTAATGTTTATTATAAAGCACGTATTATTATATTTTTAATAGTGTACAAATTTATATGAGTACTTGATATTCAGAAATGTTGCTTTTATTAGCTTGGCCGTGATGATGAAGCATCATTCTCCAAAATGGGCACCTAAAAATATCTCTGACCGCAGTGTGTGCTCAGATGACTTCCGTCACCCCAGTATTAATACTAGTTTAAAATGGTGTTACATACCGACAGGAACAGAACTACATTCTGGTTGTAAGGGAAGTTCCAGGAGTTCCTCAAGTGCTTGCTGAAACATGAATCACATGAGCTTCAGGATGACAGTGTCATTGTCGAGAAGGGGACGGCAGTTTACTCGAACTATTGGCACAGCGAGAGATCTCGGTGTGAAAGAACGTGAAGATATCTCCCATAGGGTTTGTTCCCTTTCCTTATTTGTATCATGGGATCATCTGTACTGTATAAGAAGACAGAACAAGAGCACACATCCATTCAGAAGTGCCAGTTGAAGTGAGGACTACTGGAGATTTTGACGACACACACATTCCACACTTTTGTATTGTAACAATAAGGAAACCATCTGTATAGACAAAGGAAGTATTATGCAAACAAGGCCATGTCTACTGTAGCACTGAACGTACAAGTTTAGATTGTTCAGACGCTTTAAATGCAATGGGGGCTCATGGGTCCAGAGTTCCCTCAGAAGCCAGAATTCTAATGCTGGGCCTTGATGGATCTGGAAAGTCCACCCTGCTCTACAAGCTGAAATACAATGAGAGTGTAGTGACTGTTCCCACTGTGGGATTCAACGTGGAAATGCTGGAGACCAAAGAGAAAGGTTTTTTGTTGACAGTGTGGGATGTTGGAGGCCAGCATCAGATGAGGGATCACTGGGAACACTACTATCCGGACACAGCTGGCTTGGTGTTTGTGGTGGACAGCAAGGACAAGATACGGATGGTCGAAGCAAAGCAGGAACTGGAGAAGATCTTGGCAAATACATGTCTGAAAGGCCTTCCTTTGGTCGTGCTAGCCAACAAGCAAGACTTGGAAGGAGCCGCAAGCATTCAAGATGTTGCAGAGATCTTGAATTTGAAGGAAATTTGTGGCAAGAGACACTGGTTTCTTCAGCCATGTTCAGCCAAAACTGGTGCTGGCTTAGAGGATTGCTTCCGGATGATGGTCTACTTTCTTAAGACTGCCATAGGACATGGAGTGGAATGTCTACAAAGAGGAAGAAAATGATTGAAAATGAAGACACAGCAGGAATACTGGTGAATTGAACCACTGCTCAAATCAATGGACTACAGTTACACTGGCATGCCGGGAAAATGTCTCCACGGCATAATGGAGCCACACTTTTCTTCCACCTCCCCGTACATATGGTATGGATTAACATCTCTTATGTCTTTTACTTTATTTTTGGAAACTATGGACAATTTCCAAAGGGACACTGCTACATTCTTCTCTGTAAATTTCTTATTCAAAACTTGTTCAGGTTTTTACTACTATTATTTTTTATGATATTTTAAATATTTTTACGATCCCATGTGTTGATAATATTTCGCCAAGTATAATTTACTACCTACAATTTTTATGTTTCATTGTTTTAAATTATTTTACATAATTTTATATTTCTAAACAATATTCTGTTTCTTATGTTGTAGGTTCATTTTGTATATAATACAGTATCTGTATTGGGTGGCATGGTGGGGTAGTGGTTAGCATGTCCGCCTCACAGCAAGAAGGTCCTGGGTTCTATTCCCAGCTCGGGCGTTTCTGTGTGGAGTTTGCATGTTCTCCCCATGTTTGTGTGGGTTTCCTCTGGATACTCCGGTTTCCTCCCACAGTCCAAAAGCATAGACAGTAGACTACAGTAATTGACTGTTCCAAATCACCTCTAGGTGTGAGTGTGAAGTATGAATGGTTGTATGAGTGCTTGCCCAGCGATCGCCTGGTAAGCTATTCAGGATGTACCCCACCCTTGCCCAGAGTTGGCTGAGATGGGCACCAGGCTTCCTGTGACCCTAGTTAAGATTAAGTGGCTTAAAAAAAAATGAAAGAATTAATGATTAAAACCAGGGCGTTTCTACGTGGGGTCCGCATGTTCTCCTCATGCTCGTGGAGGTGATATCCGAGTACATGTAGTCTGTTTTTTTCTGACAGTCCAGAAACATGCACATTAGGCTAACGGGTGATTCCAAATTGTCCTTAGGTGGGAGTGTGATTGGTGAGCTGTTCAGGGTGTATTTCACCTTTGTTCTGTGTTACCTAAGATCCAGCCTCCAGCGTTCCTGCAACCCTAGTAGAATTAAGCAATTTGACAAATGAGTGAGTGAGTACTATATAACATCTATACTGTATATATTTACATGTTTTGTGAATTAACTTGTGCAAAAATGTATGTAAATATGATATACAAAATAAATACATTCATTAATTATTAAACCCATATATAGAGTTTTTTTTATCGTGTTTTTAACTTATTACAGTTTCAAACTCAAAGTCACTAGAGCAGTGGAGGCCTGGTGGTAAAAGTGCTGGATCACTGATCCTAAGGTTAGGGGATCAAGCCCCACTCTCCACGGGTTGTTACCGTCCCCTCAGTGCAGCTAACTGGGTTCTCAAAGGCTGGCGATGTCTCTCACCCTCTATGGTGTGAGGTTCATGTAAAAGAACCATTGCTGACTTTTGACAAGAGTAGCTGCAAAGCCGTCAACGTGATCCTGCCCTGCGATGGCTTGGTGAGCTATCCAGGGTGTATTCTACGCTCACCCAGAGTCGGCTGGGATGGGTGCCAGCCTCCCCGTGACCCTGATTAGGATTAAGTGGTTACAGAAAATGATGAAACTCAAAATCAGGAAACAGGTCTTATGGTTTCAGCTCACAGTCTGTACACTGATCCAGTTTCAAGATTGAACAAATGTATAAATTTATCTTCTGTATCCTTTTTTATTATGGTTAAGGATGAACACACAGCTGTTCCTGGGAACACCAGACAAAAGACGAGAATACAAATTAAATGGGATGCCAGTCATATGACATGGCACAGTGAACAAGCCCATTATGACAAATTACTGTAATGCTGGTAATGGAAAATAATGAGTAATAAATTTTGCCACCTTATCCGCCAACGCTGTTTTCATTTCGTTTTATTATTCATAAATAATACAACAATCTTTGTTAAAGTCTAATGAATAAATGTTCGAGTGAATTGAAGAGTGTGATGAACAGTGCCGAGTCGAGTTTTATATTCACCAAACAGGGATGTTACACCACAAGAATCCGAACTGTCCGTATGGAAAGCAAGCAGAGGTATTTACTTGCACTTGACCTTGACTTAATCAATATATCCTTACACTGAGCAGGGCTGTTAAACCTCGACTGCTTGCATCATCACAATTATCATTCAAATTGAATAGAGAATCTGCTAGATGAAGAATAAATGATAAGAATATTAGCTATCTGAAACAGACCTCTGCAAAGCTGAAAAATCACAGGTTGAGTGTTATTAAGACTCGTACACTTTTGATCCATATTATTGATGCAAGAATAGCCAGGTTAATTCGCCAAGAATCATTACAAAGCACCGTTTTCATCTGTTTTGGATTACAGTAATGTTCCTACATCATTTACATTCATTCATTTTCTGAACCGCTTAATCCTAATTAAGGTCGCGTGGAGGTTGGCACCCATCTCAGCTGACTCTGGGCGAGAACAGAGCACACTCTGGACGACTCGCCAGGCCATCGCAGGGTAGAAACACGCTGACGGCTATGCAGCTACTCTTGACAAAAGTCAGCAAAGGTTCTTTTACATGAAACTTACCATAGAGGGTGAGAGACATGGCCAGCCTTTGATAACCCAGTTAACTGCACTGGGGGGGGGGGGGGGGCAGCAACAACCATTGACAGTGGGGCTTGAACTCCTAATCTTGGGATTGGTAATCCAGCACCTTACCACTGGGCCACCACTGCCCCATCATTTCCTTTGGGGCTTTTTTCACCTGGGCCCAGTGGCTCATCAGGCCGATGCTTATTTCTGGTTTCCGGAGCATGAGGCAACCAGGAGTTCAGCTCCTCCCGGATGGGACGCTGGTCCATTGCAGGTTACCTTCCCAGTATATGTTTCCTGGTACCCAGTAATTGTGCCGTGTGAACAGAGGCACACTTGTGGTTAAGACCTTGCCCAAGGGACTTAGCACAGTAGGGGTCTAACTGGGATTTCAACACACAACCTCACGATCATGAGCCCAGCACCCTAACCACTACACCATCTGCCCCAATGCCCCAATGCCCCGATGCCCCGACACCCCATCATTTACATTTACATATAATTTACACCATCATAATAGCCTTTGGGTGTCATGGTGGTGTAGTGGTTAACATGTCTGCTGCACAGCAAGACATCCTGGGTTCAAAGTCCCAGGCTCTGCAAGGGTGGAGCTTGCATGTTCAACTTCTATTTGGTTTCTTCTGGGAATTCAGGGTTCCTCTTACAGTCCAAAGACATGCATATTAGGCTAATGGGCTATTCCAGATTGCCTCCTGGTGTGAGCGAAGACGGTTGTATGTGCATTCATTCATTTTCCAAGCTGCTTTTCTGAACCCACATCAGCAGACTCTGGGCAAAGGAGAGTTACACCCTGAACAACTCACCAGGCCATTGCAGGGCCAATACAAATACAACTGCACACTCACTCACACCTAGGGGCAAATTGCAACCACAAGTCAGCCTACTGTGCATGTTTTTGTACTGGGGGAGGAAACTAGCATACCCAGAAGAAATCCATACAAGCACAGAGAGAACAAACTCCACATAGAAACGTAACGAGCCCATAGTTCAGACCCAGGAACGTGCGAACCACTGTGATACCTGTATACAGTATACATATACCGTTGTAAGCTCATGTACAGACTTTGTTTTATTATTATTATTATTATTTCAATGCAAACCCCCAACCTTTGGATCAGCGATCCAGCGCCCTATACCACTAGACCACCACTGCCCCCTTTGACTTCAACTGTTGATTTTTATTTAAATTTATAGTACAATACTGTACAGTCGATCCTCTACTTCCGAAGACCACTGGGCACGAAATCACCTGGTTACAAAGAACATTTTCCTGCATTTCCGTCCACTGGACGAAAACAACCCCCTCTTACGAAAAGAAATTCAAAATTCAGCCAATCAAAATTTCATGATGCGCGAGTTGCTCTCTCATTGGATGTCTCTCAACATCCCGCCCCGCTGGCCTCCCAGATAGAGACAGAAGGAAGCTTCACTCTTTAGTTTTTAGTTTAGTTTTTTCAGTTGTTTTAATTCAGTAAATGTTTAATAAATGTGGCTGCATTTGAACTCATCTGGAATTCCAATCCCTCAAGGAATCAAATTAAAGATCAGTTTGTCAAGCAGGGAATGCACTTTGAATTCCACGTCTTGTGGGCGTGGCCTGCAGTGAGAGCGAGAGAGAGTGTGTTAATAAAAAATGTTTAATAATGGTTTAATTAATAAATATGTTAGTAAAATGGTTTAATATGTTAATAAAATGTTTAGATGTTTCAATAAATAATTTTCTTTTACTTTTAACACATCTTTCATACAAAATTGGTGTATTTTTATCATTTTTAAAGAGTTTACGGGTTTATCCAGTCCAAAGACTGGAGCCTTGGAACGAATTAGGCGTTTATGTAAGATGCGACCCCTACTGACGAAATCCCCGCGTTACGAAAACGACCCCGGCACCCGTTGTTTTCGTAGGTAGGGGCCGACTGTATATACTATATATTTTTATTTGTTGAGTGACTTGGTTTTACATGAGGCTGGTTGATGCTGACAAGTTAACTGATTCTTGAAGATTTTCAACTTCACAAATTCTATTTGACTGCCAGTTAAACAACAATAAAAAATTAATATATGATTTAATATGCCTGTAAAATGGTTTAGGGCTTCAAGTTTATTCTTGCGGTTTCTCGAAGTTTGTTGGCGACCCTCTGATGGCCGCCTGTTCGTCACCTTTTGGACGTCCCTGTTTAGATAAAGGCCGAATTCCAAATGACGCCAGACTTCCTAATTACGTAAACGACAGAGGGTATAAATCAATGCCTCATGTGCCCTATGTAGTATATTAATAGTCCAAAAGAGAGTCATTTGGGAGACGATCGAAGTAAAGAGAATGGGACACAGCCCAAAGGCTTGACTGCACCCATACCACCGGCATTCCCGTCATGCAACGCGGCGCCATTACTTGCTAGCAGGGGGGGAAAAAAAAAAAAGTCCGGTGATTAGCAAAGCCAAAGTGGACGGGCTGTGTGAGAAGGAGAGTCGAAACGAATTTTTGGTGTATTTATCTTGAATCGATTGCTATATATTCGCAAACATGAATGATAACGAGAAGTTGGACAACCAGCGGCTGAAAAATTTCAAAAATAAAGGTCGCGATTTGGAGGTAAGTGAACACGGAGAACACGGAGTTTTTTCGGCGGTTTTGCGCCTTTCTGTGACGTCGTTCATAATTATTAGAGATTTTCGGGATTTACAGCATGTCACCTCGGAATTTGGGATCATTTATACATCGAGATGTTTCTACTCCAAAATGCTATAATATTTAATGAATAGAGAGTCCGAATGATTTTCCTGATAACCATTTATGCTAGTAGCAACCTGCCCTTCCCCTTTGGGTTCTGCCAGCCGCAGGTCTAAAAGCCGCGTATTAAACTAATAAATATGGAGAAAAAGTAAACAGGGAACTGGTGTGTTCTAGTCCCGTATTGTGACGTACTATGTAGTACAGTGAAGTAACTACTCGGGTTTCTACTTCATTTTTGTTCTGTTTAGCAGGATTTTGCATGCTAGCTCCCAACGGTGGCTAGTTGGTTATTCGTTCTGTATTTAACAGAAATAAAAGTAATTAATTCACAAAGGAAAGAAATTACCATAATCAATAGTTTGTTGTAACGGTTGTAATAATTAATGTCTGACAACTGTATAATGTTTCCACGGAATCTGTTTAGCGTTTCACATTCTTTTGGCCTAGAATAATCAGCCCGGAATAGCTAACGCTAGCTAGCTGAATGGCCCAAGCTATCAATGTAGCACAGTGACGCCTCAGTTATGATTATGTAAAACATGTGTGCTAGCACACCAGCGAACAGGAGCGTGCTCGGTGTCAGATATCGAATATTAATCATCTAAACGTTTCTTGTTCGCGAATATCCAAATATATCAACATATTCGCGCCTCTCAAAACTGACTCGGTTGGCTAATCTGGTTAGCGACTGGTTGTTTAGTGGCTGGTTTGCCGAGCTCCGGCATTGGTAATGGCGTATCTCAAGCTCACTAGCAATCGCCATGTTTAGCGTTTAATTAATTTTTATTCTGCAAAACGTACATATAACGAATTAGTGAATGAAAACTAAAGTGTTTTTTTTTTCGTGTATTTTAGCTTTTAATAATGTTTTTTTTTTTTAGTGAGTTCTACCTCATGTGTAAGATAATGCATAGCTAACAATAATATGCCCTGAATTAAGACGATATTAATGGTAGTCTGCTTCTGGTAGGGATAAAAACACGGAGTTGTTCTACACAGCTGCTGCTTCTTTTTCTTTCTTTTTTTTTTTTTAATAAATCAAACATAACAATGAAATTTCCTTTGTATGCACAGGGTGTAGTTGTGTGATTAAAGGGCCTGTGGTGTTTTTGTATTTGCACTTGTCCTTTAAGCGTTAGTCACCAGTAAGTCGGTGTGTATATTTAGCAAAATAACTTTATTATTATTATTACTACTACTACAGTGTATTATAATTTTGTCACAAGACATTTTTATATTGATGACTCATCCTGTACTGTTCTTGTATTCATCCAATCAAATACGCTTTTGAACAGTTAAGCCCCACCCCCACAATAATTCTTTTTTTTTGGGGGGTGAGAATCTTATTGAAGCTTTTATGATGGCTGTCTCACTTTGCATTCTCATTACTTTTCTTTTTTTTCTCTCTCTGAGCATGTCATCAGTAAACGAGGGTTGATGACTACACAAAGTGTGTGATATTAGAGGAAAGTTGGAGTGACAGTGTTCCACGGTGTAATGACTTAAACGTTTAAAGGTCATTTTGCAGGCTTTCCCTGTTTGTTTATTTATTTATTTTTGCAACAGCATCAGAATGCAAAGAAATTATATCACTCTACTCCCAATATCTGTGGGGCTGGTGGTGTAGTGGTTAGGGTGCTAGGCTCATGATCGGGAGGTTGTGTGTTTAAATCCCAGTTAGACCCCCCACTGTGTTAAGACCCCTGGGCAAAGTCCTAACCACAAGTGTGTCTGTTCATCCAGCAGTATAAATGGGTACCAGTAAAAATGTACTGGGAAGGTAACCTGCGATGGGCTAGCGTCCCATCCTGGAGGACTTGTACTCCTAGTCGTTTCACGCTATGGAAACCTGGGATAAGCACAGGTCCGATGAGCTACTATGGCTCGGGTGTAAAAAGCCCAACGGACTTTACCTTTAGTCCCAACAGCATGATCGCAAAGCTGTTTTATCCCTGTAATGATTTCCTGTATTGCCACTGTGTGGAATAAGTTATGTAGTCAGTATTTTGCTTCTTGCACATGTGTGGGTTACCTAGCATTAAGTGTTTTCCAGCTCTTACTGTGGTGGGTCTCTCTAAACAGTGGCAACTCCTCCATTCAGCCTTGAAGGTTGCAGAAAAGTTTTAAAGTTTGCTAGCTTTCCAGATTACGAACCCTAAATTTAAAAAAGGAAAGGTTTGAGGAATCTGCTGAATACAGACAATTTAAATGTTAAGTCCTGTTGGTCCAAGGATTAAATGTCACTCAAATCATTCCCGCAACTTGCCCCACCACCCTGAGCACGCATTAGAGATCTATATCCAACGCAATGATCCCTTGCTACTTCGTGCTTCAGTTTTTGTGGATTCAGTGCATGTCGGGTTTTTCGAAAAATAAAAAAAGATAAGGAAAATGTGCCACAAAACAAGGCCAATTGTGCAAAAAACCTACAAACAAAAATAATCAACCCAACCAAACTACTTACATTTTTGAGGTGTGCAGAGTATTTGTGTGTGTGTGTGTATTTATATATTATTTACATGTGCATTATTTTTAAATGTTTAATTGAGCATTTATAGTGTTGAATATGTATTTATTGATATTATATGCACATATAGATGTATGCATACCTCAGTTGGGGGGGGGGGGGGGGGGGGGTCCTACTTCATGGAAATCGGCTGTGTGTGTGTGTGTGTCGGTCTCCAATAACCGCAGAAAGGGAGGTATCCCTGTATTAAAACAAGCATCTTTTCCAGCGCTCCGTTAAACCCTCACCTGTCCTCAGAGGTCCTTCGGCAGAAACATGCACAGGCTCTGATTACTGACTACTCGCATCACTCTGGCTACCGATTTGTGCAGGGTCGGGTCACACACAAACTAGGTAACATGGAAGAATTTCATTGGCTGCTCACGATGGATTGTGAGGCAATAATTGTTCTGCTTTTTTTATCGGATTACAGTGGTTAAAGGCAGCAGGTTTTCTTCTGACATTTTTCATCTCGTTTGTCATTTGACTGCTGTCGTGGTGAAAAGACTATTTCAACCAATAAATCAGTGAATGTATAAGAAGCTAGTTACCAACCCCCGCTTTAATTGCGCCCCTACTGTTTCCTCCTCTGAGACGACAAGGCGCTCTTCATCCTCGTTATTTCCCCGGCAGTCCACCTCAGCTCATGTATATTCGCCATACCTTCAGAAGGCATTGTGTTCATGTGCAATATTTATCCCCGGCATTTAACCCGCCATCGCCATGGGGGGAGGAATCGTCCTCAAAAAGGATTCTTGTGAGCTGTCTTTCTCGGGATCTAATTCATCCACTAAGCTCCTTTGGGTTTGTTTAGATGAAGCACTGATGTGGGGTATCAAATGTTTTTAAGTCATTCGCACACCTCAACAATGCAACTCTGGCTTCCTGTTCCGAAAGAAAATATGTTAGATGACTCTACAAAAGATTTTCTCTTCTCATTCGTCCAAGAACACATTTTTTCAGTCTGCTAGAAGCAAACAAATGAACACAATGTCCCACCCCCGTTTCCAGGCTTTTATATTTTCAGCTCTGCAGATAAGGGTTTTATGAGGAGACTTGTTGATATATGCGTTCTCTGAGATTACTCAACACGTAACGCTGTCATCACGTAGATGATAACTGCCGCTTGACAATCCGCACGGGGTGGAGGTGAAACCTGCAGTTGTCACTTCAAGTTAAACCACTTGATGAATCGTTTGCCTAAAGTAGGAGCTAAATATATTCTGGATGTCGCACTTCTTTGTCAGCCCCACAAAGTGTTGACCCGATTGTTGTAAATTCAAGCGACATTATTTCAAATTTGAATATAGGTGCAGTGCCGTCCCTTGAGGAGGAGGCCCAGGCTGACATTTCCGAAACCCTCTGCTGTTGTAATACACAAGATATAAGAAGCGTGTGTTCACAGCTTGTATTACTGTGGCAGGCGTCGTATTCCTGTCACCTTCACAAACACTTCGAACATCAGAGAGTTATCTGTTTGCTCTTTTTTTTTGGGGGGGGGGTGGGTCCTCAGTCAAATTTGGGATTTGTATATGATTTAGTTGGAGGTAAAAGAATAACGGTTATGGGCAGCTAGTTCATAAATCCATTGCACAGATCTACCATCTGTCTTTTTAGGCTTGTTCGAAGCCAAGTCCTTGGCTTAAAATGATCTTCGGTGCACACATAGTGCA
Source organism: Plotosus lineatus (assembly GCA_024760905.1). NCBI lineage: Eukaryota > Metazoa > Chordata > Actinopteri > Siluriformes > Plotosidae > Plotosus > Plotosus lineatus. The sequence goes on along the minus strand of CM045743.1, from coordinate 38,981,603 downwards.
GCATGCTGCGAGGGCAAAAAAAATCAGCGTTCCGTGCGCCAGAACGTGCTGCACATGTCCTCACAGCCTCGTCACTGTTTTGTGATTGCACACTTGATCTGTTTTTGATAACCTCATGCCTGTTTTTTTTTTTTTTTTTTTTTTTTTTTTCAGTTTAATACGGTGGAAAAAAAAATAGACGTTGGTTCAGAGTTATAGTTTGATGTAGTTAAAATTGATATCGAATTTAATGATCTGTCTGTGTTTCCTGACAAAAATTATTCATTAATCTTGAAGCTTTTATGTATTGGTTGGTTTGTTTAATCTGTGATTGATTTTTCAGTTTGTCTTGCCTTTCACAGACTATGAGAAGACAGCGTACGGAGGTGGTCGTCGAACTGAGAAAGGTAATCCGACGTTCTCAAAAGACTAGTCTCAGTCTGCCTTTTTGATTAATTTGTTTTAAAAACCACCCTAAAGATGGTTCCCAAGAACAGCATGTCTTAAATTATTGGAATTCCTTTCAAAGTGAGTTTGAGACCAAAAACCAGCCTGTCACATGACTATTGAATTGCAGAGATCATGCAGAGAACTATTGAGTAACATTGCAGCTCACACCATGTTTTTAGACATCCCTTTTTGACACCCATCCATCATGCAGTTGCTCATATAAGGTGCTTATGCCAGACCGACAGCATAATCGGAACAGCCATATTATTATGCACTTGTGATCTGCCGTGCAGATGTCGCTAGAGTCAGTGCTGCTGTTATAGAAATGAATTAACTCGCTATTTCCTGTCAGTGTCATTTAAAAGCACTTTGATTTCCCATTTTGCTCGTTTTGACAGATGTGGCACAATATTTAAAAAAACTGCAACTGATCAATAATAATGATTGAATTTCAATAAGATTTGTTTGCCTTTTGAAATCTAATGAAATCCAAATAAAATTACTCAAACGGTCCTGATCCAAATTTGTATACCGATGAGTTTAAATCAGATACGCAGATATGCGCTAATCTCATGGTCAAGGCGCTTTGTATATAAGTCTTGTCTGATGAGAGGGAGTGGAATAATTTATTTTATCCATTATAAGTGGATCTTGACAAAATACCTCTAAAAAAAAGAAATTAAAATACTTAATAAAGGCTCCTGAGTGGTGCATCAGCAAGGTGTGCGACTGTTCACCCGGAAATTGCAAGTTCGAATCCGACTTGATGCCTCAGCCATCCGTGACCGGGAGTCCATGAGAGCTAATTGGCCGAGCTTTCACAGGAGGGATGGATTGGATATACACACACACACACACACACACTCTCACCGTGATCGCTAGCCAATCATGGGTGTCTTTGAGCTCATTCAAGCGGTCGATTGCACTTTCCCTCAGAGTGTGATTGGCCGCCTCCAAATACGCACGCTCGGCAATTCACAAAGTGGCTGGTGGTGGCGTTGCATGTCACGGAGGGGGCTTGTGCATTCTTGCGCACTTCTTTTGGTGGCAGTCGTGTGATAGGGAAGGCAGTACGTGGCGGGCGGGTATTGGATAGGACTAAAATTATGGCTATAAATATTGGTATGTTAGCGGTTCTGTAGCCTAATGGCTTGTGGGAAGGAGCTGACCCTGAATCTGCTGATGACTGTTCTTAGAAATGTAATGATATATGGCAGCGCATGAAATTAGCACCAGTCCACCAGCATTTTTGTGGGAGGTCTGGAAAAATTCAACCCAATACCGGCCCCCGGGTCAGGCTGCAATTTAAGTAAGTACATTGGTACGACATCTTTCAGCAACAAGGAAAATTACGGTAAAATGCATTCGTGTCAACTCATTAATATTATAATTTTGAATCATCATTATGTATTAAATCAACTCAGAAATTATCGTTAATCCATGAGTACATTTGATACGCATCATCTGCAACCAATCAGCAGGAGGGAGAAACCAAAGCTCTCAGCCATTGGCTAAATTTAAATCATGTGCCATTATCTTCCGAGCTTGCTGCTAATCCACAATAATAATGTAGTAATAATTAAGTAAAAACTTTTTAATTTTGTACTTTGATAATATTTATGAATAAATAAAGTTCTCAGGCTTCTTATCAGAAGCTAGAGAAGATGCAGGGTGTTTGAGCGAGTTTCTTCTCCTTTCAGCTTTGCCCTTTCTCAGGGGTCGCCACAGCGAATCATCCCATCCGCACGGTTGATATGGCATAGGTTTTTATGTCGGATGCCTTTCCTGACCCAACGCTTTAGCAAGGGACAGAAACATGCTGACGGCTTTACGAAAGTCAGCCATGGTTCTTTTACGTGAACCTCTCGCCATAGGCAGTGTGACATCATGGGGCTTAAATAATCATTAAAAACACTGAGTCCACCATTCAGGCACTCACGTTGACAAGGTGTGTGAAGGAGGGGGAAAAAAAAACGTTAGCAGCAGGGAGAAACAAAAGCTCTCAGCCATTGGCTAAATTTGAATCACGTTCGTTACTTCCGGGTTTGATGCCAATCCGTGAGTATCTATCAATCTAGCCGAAGAGGGGTGTGAGTCAGATGATTACGTGGAGAGTGAAATTGATGATACAAGAAAAGGAAGAGACACAGATGATAAGGAACAGGACAGAACCTAAAACTAATGGAAAACATATTAAATAATTTGATAATGCTGTCTCGAGACAACTGAGAATTACTTGAGGTTACTTAGACCCGAGATCTAGAGACTCAATCTAGTTCATGCTTACATCTTTTTGTTTGCATTATTCTGTATTCATTGAGTTTTTAATGTGATCAGCAGAATAATAAAAAAGAGTTGTCTATGACAGAGAGACATTGGTTTACATGTATGTTTCTTATTCAGTCATAATAGCTATTATACACCAAACATACACAGGTGAATGGGGAAAAAAACAGATTATCACATAATTAATCATTCTAGAAAAAGTGGGGTCCAGTAAAATTCTTAGGGTTTCTGCAGATTTTTTTTCTTCTGCCTGCCCCCCAGTCTGATGGAAAATTTTATTTAATTTCATGCCCTGTATGGGGTGATGTCTTAGAGGTAGATTTTCAAATCAGAATGTGCAATTGCTCGTATCCCACTATGATGGATAAAGTAATATGCCCATGTGTTGCTGCGCCATAGGTTTAAACGGCAATTAAGGGCAAGTTTCTGTGCCAGTGACCTGTTTGATGGTAATTAGTAGCTGTGTATAAATGCCGAATGCATATCTTGGTTCTTGTAAAACCACCTGAACATTTTATCTCCGGTGTGGTACTGATTTTTCTGGATACACAGTCATGCAGCAAGCAGAAGAATGCTGAAATGTGGTGAGAGAAATGGTTGTCATACTTTAGAATTTGGAGGAAAGGTGTTTATTTAATTTTTTTTTTTTTTTTTTTTTTTTTTTAAAGTTTCCAAACATTTGTGAGTGCCAAGCAGACATATTTAAACTTTGATAAAGAAATGGAAAGTTAGGGGTTCAAGTAACGGTCAGGTACAGCAATAAACATTTCAGGCACAGCTGCCAGGAAAATTACTGGTGATGCAACTTTAGCTGAAATACAGGCTACTTTGTTAAAGGTCAGTCGTCATGAGATTTAAAAAGTGCACACAGTTATATGATTATTTTTAACCTCGCCATCATCTCCAAATTTAAAAAAAAAGAGTAAAAGCTTTTCTCATGCAGAGTATTCAAGTGTTTTGCCAGTGTGTAAACTTGCGAGCACAACTAGAAGTAAAACTTTATTCTTTATGCTTCGCATATGACGGTCAAGACTTAAATTATTGTTTTTTGTGCCGCCATGTTGTTCATCGCACAAGGACAGCTATAATCTAATGATCTGTGTTTTAGATGTCTGAGGTTTATCATGCTTTTGAATTTCATAACAGCCATTGTCCTGACTGAATAATCTTTTTAGCAGTGGCGTGTTGTTGAATATTGAATCGCTAAAGAAAACCTTATCTAACGTTCACACATGCTTCGGTAACGTGATGCCTCTTCAGTAGATCTCGGTCGAGGTGGATACCAGTCAGCATATATATGATTGTGTGCACTTCGTCTTGTAGAATAAGAGGGACGAGCATCTCTTGAAGAGGAGGAACGTGCCGCACGAGGACCTCTGCGACGACTCTGATGTTGATGGAGATTTCAGGACGGTAAAGGCTTCTTCTCGGTGTCCTTGGTGGTTTTATTTGTTACATATGTATAAAAAAATAAGTCCAGATCAGTGGATCATGGTGTTTTCTGATTTCGTTGCAGCAAAACACCTCACTGGAGGCAATCGTCCAGGTAAGTGCTTGCTGTATTGGAGCACAGTATGGACAGAGTTTTTCTTGAATTAATAACACTCATTAGAACTATTGTAGTATGCATGGATGCTAGTCCAACTGCTGATTGAGCATGTGCTGGTATTTATGTGCACATTCGTACTGGTGATGTAATCTGTCAGCATCACTTAATGTGATTCATATCTCGTCCTGTTAGTTTTTGGATTGACTCAATTACCCCCCCCCCCCCAAAATGTCTATTCCAGAACGCCACCAGTGACAACCAGAGCATTCAGCTGAGTGCAGTGCAAGCTGCTAGGTAAGGCACCTGAGAGCTGTTTCTGATTTTTAAAGCAGCCTTTGGAATGTCAGATCCTTGCCAGATATCGCTGTGTGCGCATGTGTTTAGACTCAACGTTTGACGGAAGTGGACCAATCATAAATGTAATCGGCACCTGAAAGCATCAGTGTTTTGTCTGTGTGAGTTTGAATTAGCTAGGCTAAAAAGTTGCACTTGTGCGCGATTGTCCAGGTCATAGTCAGTTCTTCCTGTTAGATAACAATTCCTGATCACATAGCAGCCACCAATGAGGGAGGGTAAAGGTCACTATATGCTTCATCCAAGACACGTGATGCCACCTGACTGATATGTGTATGTATGTATTATTATTATTTTTTTTGCTGCTGCTAACCGCTGCTCATTCACACTTGAAGGAAAGTGCTAGCTCCCCCTTCATGTGCCTGAGCACTTAAGTAAAACATTGGCTAGTGTTCCTTAAAACGGATGGGCATACACCGCCATCCTGCCCCCACCTCCTTTGAGGATCTTGGCCAGTTGGCTCTCGTGGACCCGGCCACATGTGGCTGTGTGTATCTCCTGAGGCCTGAAAGCTTTTCCATTAAACTACCTGGGAGCATATCCCCATGAAGTTCTTTTTTTTACTGACTGTTGTATTTAAAGGAATACTTTGGTCATAAAAGCCCATTCCTTTCACTATCTCAGATGAAATAATCGACCAAGTACAGCATACTTACGAACTATGACAAAGAAAAGTAATCACATTCCAGAGTTTAGAAGCAATTAACTGAAGAAAATATATATTCCGCTGGCGCAGCCATTTATACCTGGTCACGTGTTCAAAATTGGGTCTGTGACATCATGTGTGCTCATGCCTCATACTCTGCCATTTTGCATGTTTTGATGTGTACAAATGCGCTGTTTCTGCTCCAATAATGCCCTATTGCATTGCTAAACACTGCAAAGTGTCCGGCAAAAACAACATCAGGAAGTCACACTTTCACAAACTGCCCTCTGTCCGAGTACAAACCGAGTGTATGATGGCTTGGATTTTCCCTGGCAGATTGAGCACACCTGATGTCACTGACCTTGTTTTGATCATGTGACTTGTAGAAAATGGCGGATACTACGAAGCTGCATGATAGGAGTAATAAAAGTCGAATTTTCACAGCCTGCCAGGCAAATTTTGTGGAGATTTTGTTGTGGTAAGCAATTAAAGACATATTCATGTTAGGTGCACTTTTATTTTCTGTGATTTAAAGTGAAGCCTTCCTTTAAGTTAGCAAGCATAGGAGCAACATGTCAGAAGACAAATTAATGAGGGAATCTCAGCGAAGACGATGTACAACCATAGCATCTTGCCAGGCCATCTCAAGGCTAACGCATACAAACTATTCACACTCACACCTAGGGGCAATTTGGAATGGCCAGTTTACCCAATGTGTACGTCTTTGAACTGTGGGAGGAAACCAGAGCATCCGGTGGTAAATTAGCAAGCTGTACAACAATGCCTGAGCTGGGAATCAAACCCACAAACTTTTGGCTGTAAGTTGTGCGTGCTAACCATGTCTCTGTGCCGCCAAAACTTGTTCAAGAAGGTGTTTATTAGCACTTTTTAGAACTTCAGGAATTCCGAATGGGAACCTGACATCCCAGTCCAAGTACAATGCACCATCAGCAGTAGCAATAATAAGTAGAACGGTTGCTTTTCTTTGACTTTGAAAAGTTGAAGAGATGTCATTGAAGGGGTTTAATGAACCTGATAGACAATAAAGGGAGCTAAATAAATAACAGCTTGCCCAGATGCATGTAATCATGTCATTGTAATGGTGACACAGGCAGCAGTGTAATATCGCATGAAGCATAGACTCTAAACTAGCTTGTATTTATATTAGATTTATGTTTGTGGTGTTGCTGGTGCATAGAATAAATAAGTTTTTGTAAAGTTCATCCTGAATTAAGTGTGTCTCTTCAGTTTTACAAACCTTTACATTTTTCCCCTGTAGGAAACTGCTCTCAAGTGACCGCAACCCTCCCATTGATGATTTAATAAAGTCTGGGATTCTGCCTATTCTTGTGCAATGCCTGGATCGAGATGACAAGTAAGACTATAATGCTTTTGTGTGTGTGTGTATGTATGTATGTATATACATTGGGGCCTCGGAATCTGAATGCTCTAGAGTCTGAACAAATCTGAACAAAAAAATCCATGAGTTCTTCCATCCGGGAAACTGAACAAAAACTGTAAGTCGAACTTGAGAAACGCGTGAGAAAAAACGAGAGGGAGGAAAAGTGCACGACTTCCGGAAGTCTGGAAGTTGTTGATGCTGTGCATGTTCTGGGGAAGTCCGGAAGTTGTTGGTACTATGTATCACCCTAATAAAGCTGTCCTGGGGAAGTCCAGAAGTTGTTGATACAATACTATGTATGTATCACAAATGCTAAAGCTAAGCTAAAGAGCTAGCAGCGCTGTGAACATCTTTAACAATAAGGTCATGAGCCACTTTCATAAGGTTTTGAAAAGAAGGCAGAAACAAGCCATGTTAGAAATGTTCAAGAAAAGAAAGGAACATCCTGAAGAAGAGTCATCTATGCAAAGCGGTAGCAAGAGAAAAAAAAAAGCAGCTTTGGCTGATTCACTTGAAGCTGTTATGGAAGGGAGTCCACTTCTTCTCTTCCTCTCCAACATTTACGTATGCCAACTGCTCACCACCGTAAAGGTTAAAATTCTTGTATTTATTGTTTTTATGCTTTAACTTTCTGTGGTTTTTATTTTAGTCTCACAAGAGTTGCGCGTTGGAGAGGGGCGTGGCTCTCACACTCTGGGTGGAGTGCTAAACACACACCTAATTCTATTTAATCATGGGCTATAAAGACTAGCAGCACTCTTCCCTGTGATCTCTCTGGCTCTCAGCTGTGTGCTCCACCGGTTCCCACTTTAGTTTGATTTCCGTATTTCTCTGCATCTCTAACCGTGACTACGATTTCCCCGTGACCTAAGTGCCTTCCCTGTGAACAACAAAACACACTCGTTTTGTTCACAGGGAAGGCACTTAGGTCACGGGGAAATCGTAGTCACTATTAGAGATGCAGAGAAAAACTGAAATCAAACTAAACTGTGCTCTACCAGTTCCTGCTTTAGTTTGGTTTCCGTGTTTCTAGTGCTCTAGTGCCTTCACTATGAACAATAAAGTGCACCGGTTTTCATAGATGAAACGGGGAAATCGTGGTCACTGTTAGAGAGACAGAAAATTAGTCTCTCACAACACAGACCATAACAGTGTTCTCAATCATTTTTTCACTTAATTTTTGGACCTGTGGTATGAGTTACGGTACTGTTAACGTCTGTTCAAAAGATGACGGAACAGATTAAGACCATTTACATTATTTGTAATGGGAAAAGAGGATTGGGAATCTGAACAAAGAATCGAAACAACCGTCTGGAACGGATTAAGTTCGAGTACCAAGGCTCCACGTTTTAATTTGTGTTTATATATGTGTGTGTGTGTGTGTATATATATATATATATATATATATATATATATATATATATATATATATATATATATATAGGGATCCTTCGCCACTTTGCATTTCAGTGCATCGTGTTTTTTTAAGTCATCGAATTAAAAAAAAATAAAGAAATTAAGGAAGAATAGGGGATAAGGTTAAGGAAAATGCCACAAAACAAGGCCAATTATGCAAAAAAAAAACAACTCAAAATTTCCCATCAAAACTATTTGCATTTTTGTGATGTGCGTGTACATCTGTATGTGTGTATTTATATTTTATTTTCATCTTATGCATTATTTTTTAATGTTTAATCTTTTTTACAAGCATTTATAGCATTGAATAAGTATTTATTGAAATTACACACACACATATATATATATATATATATATATATATATATATATATATATATATATATATATACACACACACACACACGTCGGTTGGGGGGTGATTCTACTTGCCGGATTTCAATGGTCGCATGGGGATCTTGGTCTCTAATAACCAAGGAAAATGAGGGATCCCTGTATATATGTAGGTGTGTGTGTGTATGTATGTATATAAAAATTTCCACTTTTTTTTTTTTTAGCCAATGCACAGTAAAACCTGGTCGATGCAGGATTATATTTCTTGGAGAATCATCATCAAATTATCAGTAGGACGACTCAGTAACGTGGCCAGAATGTGTAGTCGTCGATTACCTAATAACAGCTTTAGTTTATAATTGTGTAATTAAACACAATGTACTGATTGGTGTTTATGTTGAACTCTTCTTTATATAAAGTATAAATGCCAATCCATTAGTGATCGGTGGAAGCAGTGTTTGTGTGAATGTGTGTGTATGAGTAAGTGAATGAATGAGAGAGCCCACTTTAGAAAGTGAAGTAAATCTGACCGTTGCCCCCTTTTTGTGTTGTAGTCCATCTCTGCAATTTGAAGCAGCCTGGGCTTTGACCAACATCGCTTCTGGGACCTCGGAGCAAACGCAGGCAGTTGTGCAGTCTAGTAAGTCTTTCATTTGCTGTGCGTTTCATAATATGGATGCTCCAGAGCTCCTTCCCTGTGCAAATGTTGTAAAGAGACGCGTTTGATTTTGTTGTCAAGTCCGAGCTCACATGTCCATGCAGACAGGCCTAAATAATTGAAGAAAATAGTGAAGGTAAAACATATTGCACGCATCATCAATGGTGCCAAGTGCATGTCCACCTCAAAGTTTATTTTCTTAGTGTATGCAGGCATGTTTCTGGAAACTTGCACACGTAAATATTTTTGGAACTCTGCTTTTAGGCAGTGTGTAATGTTTGAATTTTGAGTCAAAATTTTCAGTGATGTTTAGGGGTGTTTAAAGAAAGGTCCTGTATGTGGATTGTTGGTTAAGTCAGTATTTTGGACTATACAATATATTAACATATAAGTTGTCCATCTCAGCGTACTCTCACCCCCTCGTTAATCAGTAACCCTCGCCAATGGAGTGCATATGTACATGAACTCGTGCATGTGAAATAATGATGAGGTTTCGATTTCATTAACAAGGCAGTGACCCAGTGTTCAGAAAACAATGTTGGTTAGTCTTGCGGAGATTAGAGAGACTAATTGTTCTCAATGTTGGTTTAATTTCAATCATCACTGTGAACGACTGAAATGTCTGTCATACCGTTACATTGTCTCTTGCTCTTTCTCACTCTCACAGATGCGGTCCCTCTGTTTCTAAGGCTGCTCCACTCTCCCCATCAGAATGTGTGTGAACAAGCTGTATGGGCTTTGGGGAATATCATCGGTAAGTCACTAGTTTTCCACTTGTGTCTGTAAGCAATCAATCCCTCTTTGCAGGTTTCTTAAGAGCTTTACATAACCTTGAGCCAAGTGGTTTCTGGGTAAATTGTTTCTATGCTTGTAATCAATGCTCTAGCTGTAATTTAGACAAGTTGTACATCACCATTGAGGCATTACCATGCAAATCTCAGTGTATTACTGCTTAAGATATATAATGCAGTGATTCATGCCATGCAATACAATACATTTGACCCTGATCGAAATGCGGTGCATTTTAAGTGTGACTGATACAAAAGAAAGTGCTATTTAATACATTAAAATCAGGGTTAGTTTTTTGTGTTTAATATTTAAACAATTTCAGGATATTTAGGATTTGCAGTGAAGCGTAGTGCAGTGTGCTATAACTCCCGCCAGCAGACAGATATGTTTACCAGATTTTATAACTGCTTTCAAATGAAAAACTGGTAGCATAAATGTACCAGTAATTGTCTCATCATTTTGTCAAGGCTTGTCAGTGCAATAGCTTTGTAAGGAAATTATATATCACTGAATGTGGTGGCTAGGTTCCTGTCAGGAAGGTCCCGATTGGGATTGCATGTGAATCACCTTGACCTAGTACCAAGGTCACTTTTTTCTAACTTCAGATTGTCAAATTTTATTAGTGTGATAAGTTGTAAGGAAGTGACACTGGATCACCAAATTTGGTGTATAGGTTCCTCTCAGGTAGGTCTCAGTTGAGATTGTGTGTGGGTTACCTTAACCTTGTTTCAATGTCATGAGGTGTCGTTTTCTAACGGATTGTAAAAGTTTGTTAGTGAGTTAACCTTGGAAGCAAATGTCATTGGATCACCGAATATGGTGGATATTTTTTTTTTTTTTTTTTTAAATATATATAGCATGTTTAACAAATAGGGGCAGTGGTGGTCTAGTGGTATTGGGCGCTGGATCGCTGATCCAAAGGTTGGGGGTTCGAGTCCCACTCTCCACAGGATTGTCACCGCCCCCCCCCCCCCCGCCCCCCATCCTCACTGCGGCTAACTGGGTTATCAAAGGCGGGCCATGTCTCTCACTGTCTATGGTGAGAGGCATGTAAAAGAACCATTGCTGACATTCGTAAAGAGTAGGCTGCAAAGCCGTCAGCGTGTTTCTGTCCCTTGCTAAAAGGGTTGTGACAGGAAGGGCATCTGACGTAAAAACCTATGCCAAATCAAACGTGCGAATCAGATGATTTGCTGTGGCGACTCCTGAGTAAAAGGGAAAAAGCCGAAAGGAAGACAGACAGACAGCATGTTAAACAAACGATACCAAAAGGATAAACCTTATTACACTTCATGTCCTTTTACATTGAACTTGGAGTGACGTCTCCAAGATGTTGCTGCCTAGAGGGCAACGTTGCGGAGTTCTCAGAGTCAAATTGTTTCTATGTTCATTTTAATTTGTTTTGTTTGTTCATGTTGTGCACTGTGCTCTTCTATGACTGGTCGACCCTAGCACTGAGCTAATATGCTATATAATATGCACTCACCTAAGAAGAAGCCCAGGCAGAGTTCTCAGGGTCTCCGGCGCTTGGTTAGCACTTCCGGTCATACTGCTTGAAAATGTTCAGTCCCTGCGAAACAAGATGGACGAGCTTCATGCTCAAATTGCAGCGCAGAGGATCTGCTGTGTTTCTGTGAAACTTGGCTCGAGGAGAGTACACCCGACGAGGCGATTGAACCAGCTAGCTACACAGCCTTCATCCCCTGCAATCCCAAGCGCCGGAGTTGTTGTTCGGTCCCTTCCCGCCTGGGCTTCTTGTTAGCTGGGGTGGAGTTAGCATATTAGCTCAGTGCTATCCGCACCCCGGCTAACAAGAAGTCCAGTTGAGCGGACTTCCTCATTTTTTTTAAATTCGATGAATATTAAAAAAGAGTGGTGCATTGAAGCGTGAAGTAGTGCGGGATCCCTGTGTGTGTGTATATGTGTGTGTATATATATATATATATATATGTATATGTGTGTGTGTGTATATATATATATATATATTATATAAAATTTTTATTTATATATATTATATATATAATTTTTATTTATATATATTATATATATAATTTTTATTTATATATATGTGTGTGTATATACATACATACATTTTTATATATATATATATATATATATATATATATACACACACACACACACATACATACATACATACACAGGGTGACCCAAAAAAAATGGGAACTTTTTAATAATACTATAAAACCAAGAGTGATGGAAGGAACCTTAAAACATGCCATTTAAGAATAAATGACTAACCTTTCATGGCAAAGTATTTACTTGTTCAAGGTCACTGTCTCACCGTGCTGCCACTTGCTCATGTCTAGCAATATGCAATTGAAAAATTCCCATTTTTTTGGTCACCCTGTGTATATACATAAATATATACATACATGTATATAAATACACACACACCGTATTCGACATCGTAAGCATCCTGTTCCAATACGCTCCAAAAATCATGTTTTTGAATGTGTGTCTAATAACCGCCCATGTGTATTGGTCGCAAAATCGTAGATCAAACTTATCAATTTTATTCAATCAGTCTCTGTACCAGTAAAATGAGGTGTTCACTGCCTGTAAAAGTGAGTTTACATGGTATTTCAAGACCCCCTGTCACTGGGGAATGTCTATAATATTCATTAGTAACAACACATTTGATTGTTCCATCATGCTTTAAAAAAAACCAAAAAAAAACCCAGGAAAATATTTTGCTGTGTTCTCTTGGTAAATGTCCAACAACTGATGAACCATTAGAAACGGCTACAGCAAAACTATCGGATGCTCTGAATTAATGGAGCGTATTTTTCACCCGATTTCACTACCAGGCAGAAGGCCTAGAGGAAGACCAAAGAGAAGATTTATGGATGTGGTGAAGGAGGACATGAGGGTAGTTGGAGTAAGAGTAGAAGATGCAGAAGATAGGGTGAGATGGAGGCAAATGATTCACTGTGGCAAAGCGAACAGGAACAGTGAAAGGAACAGTTTAAAGGAAAATGTTTATTTTCAACTTTCATATAACAGGCATGTGATTTTTCCGTCTATAGACGGAATTCCGTGTTTTTCAGTTCCAAGGGCAAAAAAAAAATCTATCTTTTTTCCATAAAAAATGCATTAAATAAATCTCATTTCATTTTATTCTGAATCCGACTTTTTAACGAGCTCCCTGTGGCACCTAACGGTGACTGTGATTGGCTGACTATGCTGACGTCATGCATTTTGGCCAATCGATACTTCCGTAGTACCCATATGTCTAATTCCTTACATGTCAGCAGAAAGATGACTGTTGTGGAGAGAAAGGACGCTGCGCGAATAAAAGAAATTGACAAATTGGTCAAAAATAAGTTCCACTTGGACTGGATGGAAAAAGAATACAATACTACCATCGGAAAAAAGATTGTGACTGTTATTCAGTGACTTCATTCGCAAGATTGATCGGCCTGGAAAAGTATTGTGCACATGGTGTCACGATGAAATAGACTATGGATCGCCTGGTTTCAAAGCATTAGAATGCCACACAAAATGCCAGAAGCATGTTAAACAACTACATGCAAGAAAAACAAATGCCTCACTTGATGGGAATTTTGGATGTGAAGCGAAAGTAACTGCGCCTCACGAATTCATCCATTGTTTACGGCCAACAATACAAAGCTCAAAAGAAACAATCCGCCACGACAGCCGATCCCCGTTGCAGATAGAGTAGTTAACAATCAGGTCGGTAGTGTGGAAATAATTTAAAACTTGTGCATATTTATTTATTTTAATTAACAAATGAATCCTGATAATCAGGGGTTTAAAAATACTATTGCCCGATGCTCATGTCAAGTATTACGATTTTGACTTGCCCGCTGACAAGCAAAGAAACAATTATTGATAGTGTAATATAAACGTAAATAAATGATTTCATCTCGTATCGTTGTTGCTTTGAGAAAACAAATCATAACAAACCATCTGACAGTGTTATTGCCATATTGGTTCACTATGTAAATACATTTACTAATGCGACTGCACACATCAGTGATGTTCCTGGAATCATTGGGGCTTTCGGGTCTTTCAACATCATACACCCTCATCCAGGTGACCCAGCTGGGACGTGTATTGGTACTTGACTTTCGTAAAGAGTAGGCTGCAAAGCCATCAGTGTGTTTCTGTCCCTTGCATTTCCTTTCGGCTTTTTCCCATTCTCGAGAGTCGCCACAGCGAATAACCTGAGTCGCACATTTGATTTGGCATAGGTTTTTAAGTCTGATGTCCTTCCCGTCACAACCCTTTTAGCAAGGGACAGAAACACGCAATGGCTTTGCAGCCTACTCTTTACTAAAGTCAGCAATGGTTCTTTTACATGTCTCACACCATAAACAGTGAGGGAAATGGCCGGCCTTTGATAACCCAGTTAGCTGCACTGGGGGGGGACAGTGACAACCTTGTGGGGACTTGAACCCCCAATGTTAGGATCAGCAATCCTGCGCCCCATCCACTAGACCACCACTGCCCCAGAGTGTTGACTATGTATTTATTGATATTATATACACACATACGTTCGAATACGTCAGTCGGGGGTGGTCGATCCGACTTCGCAGAAATAAGTGGTTGTGGGGGATGGGGTATCGGTCCCCATTAACTGCAGAAAGAGGGATCCCTGTGTGTGTGTGTGTGTGATGTAATCTTTAGTCGTAGCCAATTCCCACCAATCAGGTTTTAACCTTCCTTATTAAATGACCACCATCAATTATGGAGGGGTAAAATCATGCACATCCCCAAGCATGACCTGCGATGCTCACCAGTTTCATTTTTTCAAACTGCACCGCATGCATATTTTGGGGTTGGGGGGTGTAACACACTCGGACGGAAAGTGCTCTTCGTTTCTTGTGCGAATAAACTCTCAGAGGCCTATAATTGACTGACAATCGCTGTAAATGACTGAAGTGAGCGTATGCCATGCGATCCTTCCCTCTCGTGAGAGCCTAGCCAATTGGCCCCATTGAGTCTGTCACGGATGGCTGTGGCATGAACCTGGATTTGAACTTGCAATCTCTGGGCCCTTGAGGCAAATATTAAACATGTTGGTTCAGACAGGATATTGTTTGGTCAGCACTTATGAGTTGATTCAAGTGTGATGTTCTCCTAGGTGATGGTCCCCAGTGCAGGGACTACGTGATCAGCCTCGGTGTTGTCAAGCCCCTACTTTCCTTCATCAGCCCATCCATCCCCATCACCTTCCTGCGTAATGTCACTTGGGTCATGGTCAACCTGTGCCGTCACAAGGATCCTCCTCCACCCATGGAGACTATCCAGGAGGTGTGTTTTGTGATGTCTTGGATGGTTTTATTTCAGTTGAAGCAGATTCCACTGTTGAATGGTGAATAGAACCTAAGGAGGGGAGAAAATGCTGATCAAATTATCATAACTCATTTTCTTTATTTACTCAGATCCTGCCTGCACTGTGTGTCCTAATCCATCACACAGATGTCAATGTAAGTTGTTTCATGCATGACGTCACAAAGTCTGTATACGAGATATTGCCATTCGATTATCAGGGCATGGTTCAGTATTTTGAGTGTAACTCGTTGTGATTGTGTAGATCCTGGTGGATACGGTGTGGGCTCTGTCTTATCTGACTGACGCTGGCAATGAGCAGATCCAGATGGTCATTGACTCTAGTATCGTTCCTCACCTGGTGCCTCTCCTTAGTCACCAAGAGGTCAAAGTTCAGGTGAGTTTAGTGCTTTGTCAAGTAACAGATAAGGTATTGTTTCTTTTGTGTTTGGAATGGGTTTACAAGGCAAAATGAAATGTAGCTTGTCATGTCACTGACAAAACAGAACAGTGACTAGAAAGTTAATAATAATTGCCTTTCTTTCTTTATTTATTTATTTTTAGACGGCAGCACTGCGTGCAGTGGGGAACATAGTGACTGGCACTGATGAACAAACACAGGTGGTGCTGAACTGCGACGCCCTTGGCCATTTCCCTGCCTTGCTCACGCACCCCAAAGAAAAAATCAACAAGGTATGCACTCACCTGTTGTCATGATTTATAATTGGGGTTGTTGGTGATATGGTGTTGGAAATGATGATAATGGAGACGGGGCACTTTGATGTGTGCAAGGTTTGATTTTGTTTCGTGGTAATACAGGTCTTCGATATAGCTGACACCCTGGATTGAAGATATAAGACGGAAGAAAGCATAGATATATAGAGTCTCATTGGATTAGATAAGCATGATGGTACTTTTTTCAAAGGAGTTTGTAATGGGTGGGAAGGTGTGTGTGTGTGTGTGTGTGTGTGTGTGTGTGTGTGTGTGGTTTAGCTGTTGGACTGGGGGTACTCAAGACCACTGTGTCGCTGCAGAAAAAGGAGTGCATCTGAGGCTCATCACTCATAAAGAGGCTGTTTTATGATTGAGCCAGTGATTAAAGCCTCAAAACTGCTCCCATCCACAGCTCTCATCGTGCCGCTGTCTTGCTCAGGGGCTGGGGATCCTTCCATGGCATCCTGCTGTCTGATCCAATACTATGCTTGTACACAACACGAAACATCATACGGCAACAACTATTTAACCTGGATCGAATGTCTCTCTTGCAGGAAGCAGTGTGGTTCCTGTCTAACATCACAGCGGGGAACCAGCAGCAGGTCCAGGCAGTCATCGATGCCGAGTTGGTGCCCATGATCGTCCTCCTGCTTGACAAGGTGCCTGAATTTCATTCAGCTATTCACTTTGGGCATCTCATGATTTTATTTATTTATTTTTCGGTTTTCATGTCTGTTTGGTTTATACAATAATTATCAGTGTGTTGATAGATTTCCTTCATTCCACCCTTTTTTATATCAAAAGGAATACATTAATAGTTTAGTTTAGAAAGTTTTGCAGTAGTTGGACAAATCCTAATCTAATTTGTAATTTATTGCCACAGGGAGATTTCGGCACTCAGAAAGAGGCTGCTTGGGCCATCAGTAATCTCACAATCAGCGGCAGAAAAGACCAGGTAAGCGGCTCTCGGTTATTTCTGCTAGACATGCACTATATGACCAAATGTATGTGGACAACTGAGCGTTCATCAAATCAACATACAGGCAATGGATGCTCAGTTGTCCACATACATTTGGTCATATAGTGCATGTCTAGCAGAAATAGGCTCTAGGGTCATGGCATTCACCATTTCTTGCCCTATATGCAATTAAAAAATGTTTTTACCCTTGCTGTTATGACAGTGTGTGTTTATGTTCGTGTTCACTGGGTGCTGTCATGTGATTTAAGCACTGTCCAGGATTTAAAAGCCTATAGTGCATTACTAATTGTATGTGAGTTACAACCACCTGTACTTACGACCACGTCGAGCAGATGCCTATTAAGAGTTTACTTTATATGTCCAGCAGCGCGTAAGAGAGTTGTGGCTGCACAGCATCTCCCACATACTACCACTACACTCAGTGACTAGATACTGTCGCAGCAACATTTCTTTTACAGTACAATTTTACATTCATTTATGGTACACCGTTACCATGGCCACCAAGAGGAAATCCAACTCATCAGATGGCAATTTTACCAAGAAAGCAAGGAAGCCACTGTTGTTTGAGATGATGGTGATTAAAGCAGTATGAAGAAGGAAAAGAAGTAAATTCCATCGTTGGAGATCTCCATCTCTCCCACTCCACGGTGTCTACAATTTTGAAGGACAAGGACCGCATTAAGGAAGCAGTGAAAGCAGCAGCCCCAATTAAGTCCACGATCATCACAAAACAGCGTGAAGGACCGATTACAGAGATGGAAAAGTTACTATACACGTGGTTGGAAGATAATAGGCAAAGAAATGTGAAGGTGGTGTTGCGAGCAGTGCAAAGTAAGGCTACAGGTTTATTTCGCATGTTGAAAGAACATGCAGGTGAAGAATACGCTTTACATGAATTCATAGCGAGTGCTTGGTGTATAGGATCCCTCTTATGACTGGTTGATCGGAACCGATCTAGGTCGTAACTCGGATAGTGAATGTATATGTTTTGGCTCTGTTCCAATTGTTAACACCATTCAGAAATGTCAAAGCAGGTAGCCTTGGTATCACTCTGCATTAGACCTCTTCAAATTTGACTTTTTTCATCAAACATGTGCAATCTGATATTTTTCCCATTCTCCAAGGTCTAAATTAACTAAATATTACCAGTTCCTTTGATCTTGGACCTTGGCTATGCCTGCCCCAAGAGCCATGTAGTTTTGTTGACGTTTTTCAAAAATGCTGCAAAATTTGGGATATTATGTCTTTGTTTTCATTGTAGCTTCCCAGAGGTTGATGCTATAGAATTAAAAGTGGTACCAAATGAAAGCCAATAAAATTTCTTGCATATGGTAGTAAACACATGAACACCTGTGTAAAATTTAACTAATAAATACCTATTTTTTTTGTGCTTTGAAAGGATGACATACGATACATAACTGTCTCAAAAAGTTTGTCTGACACTTTGTTGTGCAAAATATGTCAGTGCATTGCTATCATGCTACTACGCTGATTTTTTGCAGTGTCTCAATTGTTTGTTCATTAAAATTATTTAAAATGTTAAAATGTGTTCATAAGTTTTGTTTTGCTATAGCATCAACCTCTGGGAAGCTACAATGAAAAACATAATATCCCCAATTTTTCAGCGTTTTTGAAAAACGTCAACAATAAAACTACATGGCTCTTGGGGCAGGTATAGCCAAGGTCAAAGTAACTGGTATATTTAGTTAATTGAGACCTTGGAGAATAGGGAAAATATCAGTTTGCATATGTTTGATGAAAAAAGTCAAATTTGAAGAGGTCTACTCTGCATGCACAGGGGTGAGATGGACAGGTGTCCATAAACATTTGGTCAGGGTGCCCCCCATGGTGGGGTACTTTTACGAACATCATTGATTTAAGCTGCACTGTCAATGTTCTCCAGGTGGCGTATCTGATCAAACAGCAAGTCATCCCACCCTTCTGTAACTTACTGACTGTTAAGGATGCTCAAGTGGTGCAAGTGGTTCTGGATGGACTGAGCAATATTCTCAAAATGGCTGATGATGAGGCAGAAACCATTGCCAACCTGATTGAGGAGTGTGGAGGTGAGGAGGAATAAACAGTACTCATTTTGTGGGAATTCAGTATGAGTGGTAATGGATGTCATTTACATTTATAACTAAATAGATGCACTTTAGGCCGTCACAGCCATGTAGTGATTAGACATCTACCTTATGGCAAGAGCGTCCTGAAAAAAGTTTGTTTTGTGTGGAGTGTGTATGTTCTCCCTGTGCTTGCATGGGTTCCCTTCTGTATGAGCACCATCTATTCAGCAAACTATTTAGTGGGTGGGATGATGGCATGGTGATTAGCATGTCTGCCTCACTGGAACAAGGTCCTTGGTTCAAGTCCCAAGTCCCAAGTTTGGGTGGGTTTTATTTCCCCCCCGAGTTGGTCTGCATGTTTTTTTTTTACACACACAGTCAAAAAATGTACACGTTCACTATCAGTAGGAATGGTTGTGTGTTGGCCCTGCAGTGGAACAGCAGCTTGTGACTTGGTTGAACGAGGGAGACTGCAGTGTTCAGCATTTCAGTGAATTAATGAATGAAAAGATGCATTCTAGTTAAAGCCACAGTTCATCACAACACCCTGTCCAATGAGGGTTATTCTTTACAAAAAAGAAAAGTCATGTAATGTT
Source organism: Plotosus lineatus (assembly GCA_024760905.1). Classification (NCBI taxonomy): domain Eukaryota; kingdom Metazoa; phylum Chordata; class Actinopteri; order Siluriformes; family Plotosidae; genus Plotosus; species Plotosus lineatus. The sequence goes on along the minus strand of CM045743.1, from coordinate 38,962,070 downwards.
TTACATTTGAAGATTGTATTTATTACATTTTGGATAAGTTTCTGTTTACGTGTGTGTGCTTATATTTATTCATTTTTTTCTTGCCCTTGTGTTTTAGGGATGGAAAAAATTGAGCAGCTCCAGAATCATGAGAATGAGGACATCTACAAACTGGCTTATGAAATCATCGATCAGTTCTTCTCGTCTGATGATGTAGGTTGCTCTTTTGGTAACTTGAAAAGCACGAGTGTTCAGTATATGGAATTTGAGATATTCAGTATTGTGTACAAGTACACCATGGTTTCAGAAGTAATTTTACAGACAGGAAGATTTTTATATTTAATAATTACTGTCTTCAATTAACCCTTTTAATGTTGCTCTGTCCAGGGTCGGTTAATCAAGTTGTCTTTCATGTCCTTCCGCAGATTGATGAAGACTCGACTCTGGTTCCAGAGGCAATCCAGGGTGGAACATATGGATTTAATTCATCAGCCAATTTGCCAGCAGAGAGATTCCAGTTTTAGAAGGGCAAGATGAAATCTGGAGATTTGTTTGCGATGCAGCACTCTAACATGTAAAAAAAATAATAATAATTAGGAGAGAAAGAGAGAAGTGCGCGAATGTGAGAAATTAGATCCATTGTGCTTGGCTCATGGGATCCATGGCTGCATCTAATCCAAGAGAAATTGTGTGGATTTCGTTTGGCATTCTGTCATGAATCCAGTCCAAATGAAGTTTGTGGCGGCGAGTGGGTGCGAATGAGAATGAGTGGGCTACTAAATGTTGCAACAAAACAAAAACAACCATCTACACTGAATGCGTTCAGAGAACATTTCGCGAAATGTCACAAATATCAGGACGTGTCTACCAATCAACGACAAAAGCAAATCAGCGCAACAACAAAAATGGGGAGAAACAAACAAGAACTCGCAACCTAGCAATTGGAAGGAATGATACAAGAAAACCGACAACCTCTGAACAAGAATATACTCAAAACAAACGACAAAAATGAACTGGGCAGTGGGAGGTGTCATAGCGGTCGGCGTCTCCCCTCCTCCCAATGGGCTCCCCGCTGTGAGAGGTGTGTGCTAGTGAGCCGTTTTTGCGTATGAATGTATGGACTTGGGGCCGAGGACGGCGGAGCTCACGTCCGAAATGTCTAACTTTCAGCGCATGTCATTCCTCGACTGCGCCACCTGTGCAAAGTCAGCAGATGAATGGATGGGGGTGTGTGTCTGTGTATGCCTGAGAGATAGAGGATGCATGTGTGACTGACTGGAGTGTGTGTCAAACAGGGCTGAATGTGGACGCTTGTGGAGTCACCATCGAAATACTGAAAGGAGCAGTAATACAAAGTAGTCTGGAAAAACAAATAAAGGATAAAATATGAATAAACAGGAAGACGTGACTGATCAAAAAAAGAAAAACTTCAAGAATTTAAAAAAAATTGTCAAGAAACAGCAATGATTTGAAATTTAAAGACATCAGGTTTCTTTTCTTTTTGTTTTATTAACGACACTGGACGAGGCTCTCGGAGTGGAGAAACGAGGAGCCGCCATGTTTATAAATGATGCACTCTGTAGATTTTGAAGTTTGCTTTTAGTCTCCAGTGTTTTACATTTTATTTTTAGCTTCTGAATATATTTTCATTTGTTGTGTAGAACTGCAGTTTAGCACTTACCATCCCTCAATAGAAGTACCGCTGTGGGTTTTTTCCTTTTTTTTTTTTTTTTTGAGGGGGAAAAATTGCCATCACCCAATCTTACCTATCAATGCGCTCTGTATTACTCTTCTGCATGATATATTTGTTCTTTTTATTTTGCTGCTTGTCGGTTCCTGCCCTCACACCTCACTGTCACATAAATGGAGAAATAAGGCCTTTTTATGTAAATTTATGAACATTTCAATGGGGTAATGAAATGCAGCCGTTTTATAGGCTTTCACCTCTGTTGGACCCCCCCCCCCCCTTTAAATGAGTAAACGGCTTTATATATTCTTCTTCCTGATCTCTATATGCTCAGCTCTCGGTACCCACCAGATCTTATTCAGGCTAACCTGTTTTGCGTACACACGCAAGTGACTGAGTGCAGATTTTGGACTGACATGCCTGTCCCATCAAACTATATGCATAATATAGATCTTTCTTTTCTTTATTTCTTTTTTATGTATATGTAGATAGTCATAATTGTCAAGCCACATTAGAGGTGTAATTCTTCATGATAGTTTCAATGATTTGAAATAAATGACCTGCCTCTTATTTTGGGGTGCCCTTTTTTTCCTCCAATCCCCCGGGACAAAAAGGGTTCTGCAGCTCCCTAAAGCCTCCAGTGTCTTGCAGACTGTTGTCTGGTACCTTCTTTTTAGAGCACAAGTATTGGGGGGGTGTGTGTGTGTGTGTGTGCATTAACAAAGCAGGCGTTCTCAAGTACACTATTGTCCTTATTCTAAGGACATCCCCCACCCCTGTGTTTAAATTTTCCCAGCACTGTAGCAATGGATTCCTCTTTGTTGTTGTAACCTTCTGTTGGACATGGGGTATATGTGCAGCATTCCTCAAAGATGCGGTCTTGTGCAAAATTAGGAAAGATGTGATTTCAAATGTGGGAAGACATTAAAATTAGATTATTTGCTTAACCTGTTGACCATATGACTACAGGGTAAGTTTCTTTGATGAAATAAATATTGAAACCATGCATAGCTTTTTGTGAGGTTTTTTGGTTTTGTAGCAGAAAACCGTGGCTATTAAAACATTTTAAGCTGTATTTGATTCATGTAATAGTCTTTGTTTTTAGAAACCTGATTTAGGTCCATGTTGAGGAGGCCAGGGCAAGGAGACCAGATAAGGATGAAACCTTAAGGAAACAGGCTCTGCTAGGTGTCTTCTGAAGAGTGAGTTTGTGAACCAGTGTAGTAAACAGGTGTAAAAGTAGCATTCAATTCATTTCAGTTTTTTGTCCAATGTCCTTTAAAAATGACATGGTTAAAGGAATTTGGTAAAGAATTTAAAGATTTTTCTACTAACCCTATACGTCCTGAATGAGCAAGACTATGCTAAGGGAGGAAAGACTGTCAACATGGCAGAACCAGACTCTACCCTACTCATTTTGGATAAAATCAGATAAAAATGCAAACCATGTAACAGAAACTTCACTAGTTTAACATAAGGTATTGTTAGTTATCTTAATAGCTGTAATGGTAATTGCAGTTTTCAGTCATTTTTAATGCGTTTATATCACCAGCATGTAGTCGTCTTCATAGATTGAGTGTATATTTAGCTCCATATTGATCAGCAGCAGGAGTGAGGAGCTTTGACGATGGGGACCTTAACCAGTGGCAACATGTTAAAACAGATGGCAGATTTAAGAGAGCAGAAAGATCAGGCTCACCGGTCTCTTTTAAGTAGCATGAGTACCTCAACAAAAACTGAGAGGGTTAGGTATGCTCATAACAATGTAATGGTTAAGGAAGAGAGGTTATCAGTGCTGAATGCAATCAGATGATATTTTGAGTAGGTTGTCCTGGGCAGTCATTATATTTAAAGAAACAACTCTACACCATCCGCACCAGTGAACCCTAAAGCAAAGGGTTTGATGCTTATTATTGTACGATTATTCAAGACCAGTAAATAACACAATATTTAACTCAAAATGAGCTGATAAATATTTACAAATAGTACTTAAAATAACAATGGCATGTTAAAGCTTGGAATGATTTTTGGAGTGTATTTTTTAATAGAAAATTTAAAAACTGGAAGGTTCAGTGGTTGCCCCAGTTTGATGGGAGTGAGTAATTTAAAGATGCTACAAAATTCACTTTGTAATGGGGGGAGCAATGATACCTTAAAGGTTACAGTTTTCACTAATTATGGCCCATTAAATCTGCATAATGCATTTTTTTTTTGTCAAATGTTTGTCCACATTTAAACTTTTTACTGGAAGTTGCAGTTTAGTGTGTGCGCATGTTGTGTACTCATCATGTACAACAAACCTGCCATTTCCACTGAAAAAAAAAACACTGCAAAAGGCTTAGGAGTGTCTTTATGGGACTTTTTCACTATTCTCCCTGAAGCACATTTGTGATGTCAGACATCGATGTTGGATGAGAAAGCCTGACTTGTGGTCTTCACTAATTCATTCCAAAGGTGCTCTAACAGGTTGAGGTCAGGACTCTGTTCTTCTGCACAAAACTTGCTCATCCATGTCTTTTGTGGATTTTGCTTTGTACACTCGTGCAGTCATGTTTGAACAGGAAGCAGCCATTTCCAAACTGATCTCACAAAGTTGGGAGCATGAACTTGTCCAAAATCTGTTTGTATGCAAGAGTGTTCAGAGTTCCTTTCACGAGAATTGTCAACTATGTCTTTTGTGCCAGATGTAACGGGATGCATTTCTACCAAAAAGTTCAACTTAAGTTCCATCAGTCCAGAGAACATTATCCCAAAAGCTTTTGGGGTGATAAAGATGATTCTTGGCAAAAGTGAGTTGTGCCTTGATATTCTTTGTCAACAGTGGCTTTTGCCTTGGAACCCTTCCATGGATGCCATTTTTGCCAAGTGTCTTTCTGATGCTGGAGTCATGAACATTTACATTAACTGAGGCAAGTGAGGCTTGTACAGTCTGCCCCCAACTTAGGAAATTAATCGTTCCAGAGCCCCTTTCGGATTATGGGGATTTCGTAAGTAGGGGTCGCATCTTGCATGTAAAACTCCTAATTCGTTCCAAGGCTCCAGTCTTTGGACTGGATAAACCCCATAAACCCTTTTAAAAATGATAAAAGTACACCAATTTTGTATGAAATGTGTTAAAAGAAAATTATTTATTCAACCATTTAAACATTTTATTAACATTAAACCATTAATTAACATTTATTAAATAACCATTCAACATTTTTTATTGACACACACACACACACACACACACCTCTCGCGCTGCGGGCCAAATTTCAAAATTCAAAGCGCATTCCCTGCTTGACAAACTCAACTTTAATTTGATTCCTTGAGGGGTCGGAATTCCAGATAAGCTCAAATGCGCCCACATTTATTAAACATTTACTGAATTAAAACAACTTAAAAAACTAAAGCGTTATTCCTTTTCTCTCGTGCACACGTGTGTCCTGCGGGCTACGCCCACAAGACGTGAATTCAAAGCGCATTCCCTGCTTGACCATTTACTGAATTGAAACAACTTAAAAAACTAAATGTGATTCCCTCTCTCTCTCTCTCGCTCTCTCTCCCCCTCTCCCTCTCACGCGTGCTGGGAGCCATGCCCACAAGACGTGAATTCAAAGCGCATTCCCTGCTTGACAAATTCAACTTTAATTTGAATCCTTGAGGGATCAGAATTCCAGATGAGCTCAAATGCGCCCACATTTATTAAACATTTACTGAATAAAACAACTTAAACTAAAATAAATAGTTAAGCTTCCTTCTGTCTCTATCTGGGAGGCCAGCGGGGTGGGATGTTGAGAGACAGCCAATGAGAGAGCAACTTGCGTGTCGTGAAATTTTGATTGGCGTTTTTGAATTTCTTTTTGTAAGAGGTGGTTGTTTCCTATCTCAAGGATGGAAACTGAGGAAAATACTTTTCGTAAACCGGGGGTTTCGTATACAGGGGTCTTCGTAAGTTGGGGGCCGACTGTAGTTGTTAAGTGGTTTTTAGATCATTTGTGACTTCTCCAGTTAGTCTGCACCATGCTCTTGGAGTAATTTTGGTATGTCGGCCACTCCTGGGAAGAGTCACCGCTGTGCCATGCCTTCTCCATTTATGGATAATGGCTCTGACAGTGGTCTGCTGGAGTCCCAAAGATTTACTAATGACTTTGTATCCTTTCCCAGACTGAGACAGCTCAAGAATCTTCTTTGCTCTTGAAGCCCACTGGATCGCGGCATTGAGATGTGTGTTTAGTAAGGCCTACCTACCTTGTCACAGGTTTTATGTTAGGGATCTCTTGATTGGAAATGTCTCGGAGCAATTAGGCCTGGATGTCTGGCTGTAGCTATGAAATTGAACTCTGTTTTCCTTAATAATAGGATTAACCACATTAACCTCACCTCTTTAAAATGGGGCAGTTACTTTTTTACAGAGGTTCATGTAGGTTTGGATAGGATTTCTCTCTTAACAAATAAAATCACAACAGGAAAAGTTTTTTTTTTTTTTTTTAAGTAGTTGGGTTATCTTTTGTCATGTTTAAATTTGATGATCTGAAAAAGTTAAGTGTGACAAAGGTGTAAAAAAAAATCAGTCGGAGGCAAAAACTTTTGCACAGCACTGTGTGTAAATATTTATTTACTTTTCCTTTTGGCTTTTCCCTCCAGGGGTCGCCACAGAAAACCATCCATATACATCTCACCTTATCCTCTGTATCTTCTACTCTTACTTCAACTACCGTCATGTCCTCCTTCACCACATCCATAAATCTTCTCTTTGGTCTTCCTCTAGACCTTCTGCCTGGTAGTTCCAACCTCAGCATCCTACTACCAATATATACGCACTATCCCTCCTCTGTACATGTCCAAACCATCTCAATCTAGCCTCTCTGACTTTGTCTCCAAAACCTCTAACATGTGCTGTCCCTCTGATGTACTCAGTCCTGATCCTATCCATCCTTGTTACTCCCAAAGAGAACCTCAACATTTTAATCTCTGCTACCTCCAGCTCAGCCTCCACCGGTATATCATCAGGACCAACTGCCTGTCCACTCTTCATCCTCTGGAAGGACATGCCAAGTACTCTCCTACCTGTCTCCCTGATCACATTAGCTGTAGTTGTCCAGTCATCTGGAAGCACTTCCTGACCACCCAAAGCCTGTTTCAACTCCTCCTCAAAGCCTGTTTCAACTCCTCCTTGAAGACAACCTGACACTTCCTTTTTCAGCTTTCACCACTTTGTCTTCTGCTCTGCCTTCTTCACCTTCCTCACCATCAGGGTCATCCTGCTCACCACCCCATCCTATGCTGTTTGGTTACACTCTCTCTCACCCACTACTACTTTGCAGTCACTGACTTCCTTCAAATTACATTGCCTGCACAATATGTAGTCTACTTGCATGCTCCTATCGCCACTTGAAAGTCTGTTGGGTTTTTACACCCAAGCCTCGTGGCTCATCGGGCCGGTGCTTATCCCCGGTTTCCATAGTGTGAAGCGACCAGGAGTTCAACTCCCCCTGGATGGGATGCTAGTCCATCGCAGGTTACCTTCCCAGTATATTTTTACTGGTACCCATTTATACTGCTGGGTGAACAGAGGCACACTTGTGGTTGAGACCTTGCCCAGGGTTCTTAGCACAGTGAGGGTCTCAGTGGGATTCGAACTCACAACCTCCCGATCATGAGAACAGCACCCTAACCACTATGCCACCGGCCCCACATCCGATTCATGGTGTGTGTGTGGTGGCAAAATAACCTTGTCCTCATCCAGGCTTGTTTAACACTGGTCTAGTTACAGTGCTACCTCACCTTACGAAAGACCAACAAATGAAAAATCCAGGTTATGAAACGCATTTACCTAAAATTTCCATCTCTGGATACGAAAAAATTTACGTTACGAGACGCGCCATCTCAAAACTTCAAACAATGCGCGAGTTGCTCTCCCATTGGCTATCTCCCAACACCCCACCTCACTGGCCTCCCATTGGCTATTATGGAGCTGCTCAGGCTTTTAATTTTGCAGAAACATTTGTAAGATTATAACTCTGTTAAGAAGACACGGGTCGCGTGTGATTCCCGGTCCGAGTGAAAAGAAGCGGGCTCGTGGCATGCGGTTGAGTGATATCGCAAAGGAATATGGCCGAAACCCGTCTACCATCGGTATGATATTGAAGCAGAAGGAGGCCTTAAACGGGATACTTTTATAATTTTTAAAGGGTTTAGGGGGTAGTATTGGGGGCCTTGGAACGAATCAGGCCTGTTACATGTAAAATGCGACTCAACTTAGGAAAAAAATCAGGTTACGAAACCACTTCTGGAACGGATGAATTTTGTAAGGCAGTGCTGTGAACACCTTTTAACTATTAGGTCATGAGCCACTTCCATAAGGTTTTGAAAAGAAGGCACAAACAAGCCACGTTAGAAATGTTCTTCAAGAAAAGAAAGGAATGTTTTGAAGATTCATCCATGCAAAGTGGTAGCAAGAAAAAACCCCCACCTTGGTTGATGTACCTAACGCTGTTATGGAAGGGAATCCGCTTCTATCTTCCTCTAACATTTACGTATGCCAACTGCTCACCACCACAAAGGTTAACATTCTTATCTTTATTGTTCTTATACTTAAAATATTCTGTGGGCTTAATTTTAGTCTCTCACAAGAGTTGCATGGTTCTCACATGCCAGTGGAGTGCGAAACACACACCTAATTCCAATTAATCACGGCCGATAAAAACTAGCAGCACCATTCCCCATGCTAGAAGACTGTCCGTTTCTGGCTCTCAGCTCTGTGCTCCACCAGTTCCTCCTTTAGTTTGGTTTCCGTGTTTCTCCGCATCTCTATTGCAGTGACTATGATTTCCCCATTTCATTTATGAAAATGGTTGCGTTTTAGTGCTCACAGGGAAGGCACTAGATCATTAGAAACACGGAAATCAAACTAAAGTGGGATCTGGTGGAGCACAGCTGAGAGCCAGAGAGATCACAGGGAAATGGGACAATCTTCTACCTCCGGGAATGGCGCTGCTAGTCTTTATAGTCTGTGATTAAATGGAGTTAGGTGTGTGTGTGTGTGTTTAGCATGCCACTGACTTGTAAGAGCCAAGCCCCTCTTCAACGCTCAACTCTTTTGCGAGAGAGAGACCATAGCACACTAAAATAAAAACCACAGAGAAGTTAGTCTCTCACAACACCGACCATAGCATAGTGTACTGCATTCAATCATTTTTCCCTTAATTTGAGGAGCTATGGTATGAGTAATGGTCCCGTTAACTTCTGTTCAAAAGATGACTGAACAGATTAAGACCATTTACATTATTTGTAACGGGGAAAAGTAAATTGAGAATCCGAACAAATCAGAATTAGAGCAGCCGTCTGGAAAGCATTAAGTTCGAGTACCATAGCGCCACTGTACTTCATTCAGATACTGCTGGGATGTGAACCTAGGATCTCATTTGCTGGATGGGCTCTTTTACCAACTGAGAAACATCAGCCAAAAGCTGTTCTCAAAGCAAGGTGACGCTACTGAGGTGATGCAGGCTTCACAAACAAAACAGAGTTCCATCATGGCAAAATGCTTTTCAATACACATGACAAGGCAGTTCTGCTCCCAATGCCAAATGTTTGTGACAGGACGATGAAGCAGAGGTGGGTGTGCTCACAGGCGATGAACATTGACATAACGCTCCCATTATTCCTGTGAAGGAAGGTTTCAAAACAAGGACAGTCACTCAATTTGTACCGAACACATTGCTTCAGTCAGGCACTGCTGGGATTTGAACACAGGCTCTCCTATTTACAAGACAGGTGATTTCACGAACTAAGCCACAATGCCCACATGTGTTAAAAAGCTTTAAAAATCTTTCACATACTGAGGTTCTTCATGACATCACCGACAAAACCGAGTTCCATCATGGCAAAAGCCTACCCCACTTTTTAAGGAACTGCCAAGATACATCTCAAGGCTGTTCTGCTCCCAATGTTTGTGACTGGGGGCATGAAGCAGAGGTTGGTGCCCTGATGGGGTTCTCACAGTGCATCTGTTATTTATGCGAACAAAGGTTTGACCGCACAGATAGATTCTTCAATTTGGCCCAAGTGCCATCCTTCATTCAAGCACTGCTAGGATTTGAACCCAGGATCTCCTGTTTATAAAACAGGTGTTTCCACACACTAAGTCACAATTCCCTCCTGCTTGAAATGGTTTTGCACATTTCAATGAACTGCTAAGGTACACACCTCAACTCCCAGCATTTGTCAGAGGAAGATAAAACAGATGTGGGTGTACTCCACCGTGAGCCTCCCAGTTCCCCAAATTCGGATGAAGTGGTTCAGAATACGAATGAATGAGGTTCCGATAAAGATGGAGCAGAGTTGGGTGTCCTCACAAGGGATGCAGTGGTCTTGATGCATCCATGATTCATGGAAAGAGATTTTGCAATGCAGATGGAATGCCAAATTTGAATTTAACAATGTGCTTCATTCAGGTACTGCCGGGATTTGAACCCAGTATCTCCTGTTTGCTAGACAGGAGCATTCACCAACTGAGCCACAGCACCAGAGTGGAAAGCTGTTCAAAATTCTCAAAGCAAGGCAAAGCTGCCTACTGTGGCTCTTCAGGGTTCACATATCAAACCGTGCTCCATTATGGCAAAACAAATTTCAAGATACATCACAAGGGAATTCTGCTCCAAAGGCCCAAAGTTTATGACTGGGGATGAAGCAGAGGTCGGTACCCTGATGGGCTTCTCACGATGAACCGGTTATTTATGCGAAGGAAGGCTTCACACTGACATTCTTTAATTTAAATTCAATTCTTTAATTGAGTACCATGCTTCATTCAGGCACTGCAACGCGAAGTTGCCTACCGAGGTTATTCAGGCTTCACATACAGAACTGAGTTCTGTTCATGGCAAAACGCTTTTCAAGACACATCACAAGGCAGTTCTGCTCCCAACACCAAATGTTTGTGACAGGAGGATGAAGCAGAGGTCGATGAACATGGATATGATGCAGCCATTAGTCCTGTGAAGGAAGGTTTCAAAACAATAACAGTCATGCCAATCTGGACCAAATACATTGCTTCATGCAGGCACAGCTGGGATGTGAGCCCAGGATCTCCTGTTTACAAGACAGGTGTTTTCACCAACTACGCCACAATGCCCATCTGCTTTAAAAAACTTCCACATACCGAGGCTTTTCATGACATCATGAAAAAAAAAACGACGTGCCACCAGGGCAAAGTGTACCACTCTTTTTCAGGCTCTGCCAAGATACAGCTCAAGGCTGTTCTGCTCCCAAGGTCCAATGTTTGTGACTGGGGGATGAAGCAGATGTCAAGATTCAAGATTCTTTATTGCCGTTTGTGCTTTTTACACACAGGAATTTCTTATGCAGTCATGCAAAGAGTCAAAGTTGTGGAAAAAAACACATACGACTATGGAATAAGTACCTCAGGCTTATGTTTAGAATGGACCTTACATTCAGGCCCAGTCAACAGTACAAATATTGTAGTAATTACCAGTTAAGCTCTATGATGCCACTCAAATGCTGTGCGTCTTCTCTGGCTAAGCGATAGAAAAGGTAATGATGTTGGATGTCTCTTCTGAAGAAATAAGACTTTCCTATGAAGTGCCTGAAGAGGAATAATCATCTGGACTGTTGTAAAGCACGAGTATTAAAGTATTTTTCAATTATTATTCCAGTACAGTACCTAAGTTAATGTTTAGAATGTTTGTGTGTGAGATTTTATGTTCTGTGGCATGTTGAACAAACGATACCAAAAGTATAAACTTGAATAATTACACTTCATGTCCCTGTGAGGGGGGCACAAACCAGTGTCTGTCCTCACGCCGGTCCCAAGCCCGGATAAATGCAGAGGGTTGTGACAGGAAGGGCATCTGGCATAAAACCTGTGCCAGAATACAGAATGCGAATCGTCAAAACAAATTCCATACCGCATCGGTAGAGGCCCAGGTTAACAACGACCGCTATCAGTGCTGTTAACCAACATGGTGCTGGTGGAAATTAGACTACTGTTGGTCGAAGAAGGAGAGGTGGGAGGCGTATCCGTAAGCAGGGAGAAGAGGAAAGGCATGAGTCTAGGACTGAGAGTAGGGACTTTGAATGTTGGAACCATGACAGGAAAAGGTAGAGAGCTTGCTGACATGATGCAGAGGAGGAAGGTGGACATACTGTGTATTCAGGAGACCAGGTGGAAAGGTAGCAAGGCTAGAAGCTTAGAAACAGGATTTAAGCTGTTTTATCATGGTGTGGATGGGAAGAGAAATGGAGTAGGAGTCATCTTGAAGGAGGGGTTTGTCAGGAATGTTCTAGAAGTGAAAAGAGTGTCCGACAGAGTGATGAGTCTCAAGTTAGAAATTGAAGGTGTGATGTTCAATGTTGTTCATGCTTATGCCCCACAGACAGGATGTGAGCTAGAAGAGAAGGAGAGATTCTGGAGTGAGTTAGATGAAGTGATGCAGAGTACCCACAGAGGTGAAAGAGTGGTCATTGGTGCAGACTTCAATGGACATGTTGGTGCAGACTTCAATGGACATGTTGGTGCAGGCAACAGAGGGGACAAGGAAGTGATGGGCAGGTTTGGTATCCAGAACAGGAACACAGGACAGATGTTGATAGATTTTGTAAAAGGATGGAAATGGCTGTGGTAAATACTTTCTTCCAGAAGAAACAGGAGCATAGGGTGACTTATAAAAGTGGAGGTCGGAGCACACAGGTAGACTACATCTTGTGTAGACGATGTAATTTGAAGGAAGTCAGTGACTGCAAAGTAGTAGTTGGTGAGACTGTTGCCAAATAGCATAGTATGGTGGTGTGCAGGATAACGCTGATGATGAGGAAGGTGAAGAAGCAAAGGCAGAGCAGAAGACGAAGTGGTGGAAGCTGAAAAAGGAAGAGTGTGGTGTATTCAAGGAGGAGTTAAAACAGGCTTTGGGTGATCAGGAAGTGCTTCCCGATGACTGGACTACAGCTAATGTGATCAGGGAGACAGGTAGGAGAGTACTTGGTGTTTTCTAGAAAAAAAGTAGATAATGAGACTTGGTGGTGGAATAAGGAAGTGCAGGAGTGTGTACAAACGAAGAGGTTAGCTAAGAAGTGGGACATTGAGAGGACTGAATAGAGTAAACAGGAGTACAGGGAGACACAGTGTAAGGCGAAGGTAGCAGTATCAAAGGCCAAACAGAAGGTGTATGATGACTTATATGATAGGTTGTACAGTAGGGAGGGAGAAAATGATTTATGCAGGTTTGCACAGCAGAGAAATAGATGAGAAGGACGTGCAGCAAGTTAGAGTGATTAAGGACAGAGTGGGAAATGTATTGACTGATGACAGAAGTGTGCTGGGAATATGAAGAGTACTTTGAAGAGCTGATAAATGAGGAAAATAAGAGAAAAAAAGAGTAGAAGAGGTGACTGTTGAGGACCAGGAAGTAACAAAGATTAGTAAGGGCATTGAAGAGGATGAAGAGTGGAAAGGCAGTTGGTCCTGATGACATACTGGTGGAGGTCTGGAAGTGTCTAGAAGAGGTAGCAGTAGATTTTCTGACAAGAACATTCAACAATAAGCACCAACTGAGCCGCAGCACCACAAGAGCCAGACACTGTTCACAATTCTCAAAGTAAAGCGAAGCTGCCTACCGAGGCTACTCAGGCTTCAAATAGAAAAAAAACAAAAAACGAGCTCCATCATGACCAAATGCTTTTCAAGATACTACCAAGATACAGCACCATACAATTCTGCTCCCAAGGACAAATGTTCGTGACAGGAGGATGAGGCAGAGGTGGGTGTGCTCATAGGGGATGAACATTGACTTGATGCACCCTAATACTCCTGTAAAAAGAAGCATGGCAATACAGATGGAATGTCAAATTTTGTCCAAGCAATGTGCTTCATTCAGGTACTGCTGGGATTTGAACCCAGGATCTCCTGTTCACTAGACAGGTGCTTTCAACAACAGCCACAGCACCATGAAAACCAAAGCCTGTTCACAATTCTCAAAGCAAGACAAAGCTGCCTACCATGACTATGAAGGCTTCAGAGACAAAAGCAAGTACCATCATGGCAGAACATTTCTCAAGATACATCACAAGGCAATTCTGCTCCCAAGGCCCAAAGTTCATGACTCGTGGATGAAGCAGAGGTTGGTGCTCTGATGGGGTCCTCACAATGCACTGGTTATTGAAGCAAAGGAAGATTTCACCACAGAGGCAGATTCTTTAATTCAGCCTGACTTCAATGTTTCATTTAGGCACTGCTGGGATTTGAACCCAGTGTCTCCTGTTTACAAGACAGGCATGTTCACCAACTAAGCCACAGCACCACATAAGCCAAAAGCTGTTCTTAATTCACAAAGCAAGGCGAAGCTGCTGACCGAGGCGAAAGCCAAGTTCCATCATGGCAAAAGGCTTTTCAATATCCATCATAAGGCAATTCTGCTCCCAACACCAAATGTTTGTGACAGGAGGATGAAGCAGAGGTGGGTGTGCTCACAGGGGATGAACCTTGAAGTCAAGATCTAGCACAAGGCTGTTGTGCTCCAAAGGCCCAGTGTTTGTGACCAAGGGATGAAGCAGAGGTTGGTGCCCTGATGGGGTTCTCAATACACTGGTAACTCATTTGAAGGATGGTTTCACCACACAAATGGATTCTTTAATTTAGCCCAACTCCCACAGTTTATTCAGGCCCTGCTGGGATTTGATCCCAGGATTTCCTGTTTACAGAACAGGGTGCTTTCATCAACTCTGCCACAATGCCCACATGCTTTCAAAAGCTTTCACACACCAAGACTCTTCATGCCATCATGGACGAAAACAGGTTCTCTCATGGCAAAACACACACCTTTTAAAGCTCTGCCAAGATCCAGCACAAGGCTATTGCGCTCCAAAGGGCCAGTGTTTGTGACCGCGGGATGAAACAGAGGTGAATGTCATGATGGGGTTCTCATGATGCACCGGTTACTCATTTGAAGGAGGGTTTCACCACACAAACAAATTCTTTAATTTAGCCCAAATCCCACACTTTATTCAGGTACTGCTGGGATTTGAACCCAGGATCCCCTGTTTACAAAACAGGTGCTTTCACACACGAAGTCACAATGCCCACATGCATGACATCTTTTTACATTTTTCAATGAACTGCTAAGCTACACACCTGAACCTGTTTGCCAACACAGCCGAGTTCCCAGCATCTGACAGATGAAGATAAAGGTGCACTCTACCTTCTCCAAGAGTCAGTTGAGCTTGGCACAAGCCTCCCCATTCCCCACATTCGGATGAAGTGGTTCAGGAAACGAATAAATGAAGTTTGTGTTCCTGTGAAGAAGCAGCATGGTTGGGTGTCCTCACAAAGGATGCAGGTGTCTTGATGCATACAATATTCCTGCAAAGAGAGATCTGACAATGCAGAGTGCCCAAATTGGACTTGAGAGTGTGATTCAGTCAGGTACTGCTGGGATTTGAACCCAGGATCTACTGTTTACTAGACAGGCACTTTCACCAACTGAGCCACAGTACCATGAGAGCCAAAACCAGTTCACAATTCTCAAAGCAAGGCGAAGCTGCCTACCATGGCGATGAAGGCTTCACAGGCAAAACCAAGTTCCATGACTGCAAAGCAATGTTCAAGACAAGGCAATTCTGCTCCCAAGGCCCACTGTTTATCCCACTGGGGACAAAGCAGAGGTCAGTGCCTTGATAGGCTGCACCAGTTATTTCTGCAAATTAATGTTTGACCACACATGCAGATTCTGTAATTTGACCCAAACTCCACACAGGCACTGCTGGGATTTGAACCCAGGATCTCCTATTTACAAGGCAGGTGTTTTCACACACTAAGCCACAATGCCTACAAGCATTGCAGCTCTTCACACTTTTGAATGAACTTCTAAGCTACACTCTTCAACTGGTGTGCCAACACGGCCCAGTTCCCAGCATTTGACACAGGAAGAAAAAACTGACGTGGGTGTACTCTGCCTTCTCCAAGAGTCAGTTGAGCTGGGTGCAAGCCTCCCCGTTCCCCACATTCGGATGAAGTAGTTTGATAACATATCGTGTGCTGAAAGGATATGTTTATAAACACAGAAGTCTGCCATGATTAGCCGCAAACGGAATTGGATACCTGAGCATATGCAGACGTGACTGGAGGTTGTGTGTGGAGAACATCGTTGAGGAGCAGGAGCGAGGCACACGTGGTTATAGAGTGAATGGGAAGTGAGGCACATGTAAGGGTTACCAATATTTCATGGTAGCAGAGTGAAACAAAGATGGCCCAAAGTTATAAATATCCTCTGAAATTGGGACCATGTGTTATCTATGAGGATTGGAAAAGAGAACTTGAACTGTGGCAGGTTGTAACTGATGTGAAAGAGGATAAGTGTGGAGCAGCTCTGATTTTGTCGGAGCGAAGGCGAAAAGCACTTGAGATTCCATTCGCAGATGTAAACAAGAATGATGGTTTGGAGAAAGTAGTAGCAGCGCTAGATAAACTGTATCTCAAGGACACACCTAAAGAAAGGGGATGATGAAGACATGAATGACTTCATTATCAGGTTTGACAGAAAGAATCACAACTGTTCACTTCATGATATCAAATATTGAGATGCTGTTTTAGCTTTTAAGCTACTTGACTCAACAAATTTGAACAAGAGAGATAGACAGTTAGTGTTGATTGCTACAACTGATAGGACATATGAGACTGAAAAGTTCCCTGAGAAGAATTTTTTGTGATGTTAGGACATCTCCTAGTCCATTATATAACACTGTTACACGTAAAGCAAGAAAATGTCATGTACACAAAACAGGACAGAACCTACAAGAGACCAGCTGGGACAAATCCTGTAAGAACTCTCTCAGAAGAAGCTCTCATGTAAACCTGCACGATCTAGATTCCTGTATCTCAACGTCTGGGAGTACTCCGGGAACAGAGGACAACAAACCACACGAGTGAAATCAATCTGGTTTATTCATCTGCTGCTCAGTGTGTCACTGGGCATAAAGCTTTTATACAGTGGAGGTGTGTGCGTGAAAAAGTGGGTACAGAGTCACATGTTTCTTTGTTCACAGCCTAAAAGTTGTACCATAATCAAAGTGCATGATAAGAAACCATCCATCACATTCCTTTGCCTTAGGGGTGACATTTACTACTCTGTGAACTTTGACCTCAGAAAGGATGCTGCCTTGTAAAGCATCACAACAGCAATAAAAGTCCACGGTTAAAAGCACAGGAATGCTGCTAATTATACAATGGTTAAAGATAAGTCAGAATGTGACCTTACAGTTCCCCTCTTTTATACTTAAATGCAATTAAAGTATAACAACATGAACAGAGTCTTTTCTTGATATAAGATAGAGTCGTGTTGGCGTGCAAGCTGACAGGATCTAGGGACATCAGAGGACCGCGGTTGACCGGGACCGGTGCTTGAAGGGCAGGCGGGGCCTCATCGCCCTTCGCCCACTATCTCGGGATCCTCGTAACATCCTTCCACCCTAGTCAAGCTCTACACACGTGACATGGCCCGATAGATGTCATCCTCTCGGGTAGGCAGCTGGGTGTATTTGGGTTCGCTGAAGGAGCTCGCCAGGGTCCACACACGATCCATCAGGCACCTGAAAATACAGGGTCCGAACACACAAACCAACAACAAGCATATACATACAGGAACAAGCATGGTTAAATACGGGGTAAACATGCCGAAAAGAGAGTGGAGGAATCCCCAGCCATAGTTTGGACTTTCGTCGTGTCGCAATTGGGCCGCTACGGCACGCATTTTTTGTAAAGCCTGAGATATATTGCCCCCAGGTGAGTCATTCGGTGGGATGTAGGTACAGCAGTGTTCGCCTATAAGAACGCAGACCCCACCTTCCTTTGCGAGCAGTCCATCGAGTGCCATACGATTCTGGGTGGCCATAAGCCTCAGGGCCGTCAGTTCCTGTTTGATTCCATCGACAGCTAGGATGGTGTTGTTTACAAACACAGCGAGCCTATAGTGAACCTTATTCAGTTGTCGGCGAATACTACCCACACCGAAGTTTGGGAACAGGATTTCCGCAAATCTCGTGCCCTCACTTACCAATTGGTGCTCTTCGGGCACCTCAAGATCACTAAGGGCCGGCGTGGAGGCGTTTCCGACGAGCTGAGGAAGGAAACTGTTTGGAGAAAACGGTGAGGATGTTTCAATCCGGACGGCGCACACCTACCTCGCTGTAGCTTCGAAGATACAACCACAGTTGACCATTGCCACAATCCCAATACCAATCAGGAATCCATAAAGGTCGCTCCTGATTGAACATTACCCTCCCTGCACTGTCACTTTTTAAGTTAATGGTGTGATTACATCTAACCGGATCTAATCCTTGTCCCCAGTGAGATGTTTGGTTGCCAGGTAATTTAACGCATTGTTCGGCACCATCTGTGTCTAGGGAACAGTCATTTTGTGCCTCCCGATCCGGTTCTGTGCCATTGCCGTCGTAT
The DNA here is from genome assembly GCA_024760905.1 of Plotosus lineatus. NCBI lineage: Eukaryota > Metazoa > Chordata > Actinopteri > Siluriformes > Plotosidae > Plotosus > Plotosus lineatus. The sequence goes on along the minus strand of CM045743.1, from coordinate 38,943,960 downwards.
CGCCAAAAACATATGGGATACTGCATCCTTAGGTCCCAATGCACAGAAAAGCCTGAATTTGGGTCCAGGTGGCGCCTCAGAAATACTTCCGACTGATTAGATGTTCCCCACTCACCCCGTACCCATGTCATGTTTATAGTGGTGTAATTGTCCCGTGCTGGGGTATATACATATGGGGTTCCTCCATCATGGGGAAAGAGAGAGCAGACAATACATTCTTCCAGAGTCACATCTCGTTTTACCGTGAAATTCAAATACTGCCAGAACATATTATTTTCTGGATGACGGTAATGTGTGCACCAACCCGGGACCACGCATAGCAGCCCGATTAAGAGCAGGGCATAAGAGGTATACATAACTTGGATTTTAAATGGGCGGTTATCCGACCCGGGTGCGAGAGGATGTGGTGGTGATACTCATATGTCTATGTCAGGTCTGATCCGTTGGGAGGTACTTCTCCCCTCTTAAGTGATATATGTATCTCCGGACCTGGAACAGAGGTAATAAAAATGGACAACATCATAGTCACACAATACAAATAATACTTCATTGTGGGCTTTTCTTCAGTCTGGTAGCATGGATCCACTGTGGAAAGAGGTCAGTTAGTACGGGCGGTACGAGTAACAGCGAGTATCTCCGTGGGCTCACTGTAAGGAGAGTCTCCCAAAGAGGAATTTAGTTTCGCAAATTTCTTAACCAGCACCTTGTCTCCTACCTTGAAGGCATGAGTGCTTGCATCGGCCGGGACCAAAGTATTCTGATTAGTGCGTTCCCAATAGTCATTTAGGACCTTAACAAGGCCCACAGCATACTCGCTCATGTGTATATCTAAATCTTCCGTCCCCAAAGCCTGTTTTCCCTTCCTCCAAGGTGCGGGAAAGGGTCTCCCCATTACCACTTCGTAAGGGGATAAATTCCCTAAGGCCACCTGCGAGGTCATCCGCAGATCCGCTAGGACCACAGGCAGCACCGAAACCCAATTCCTGGATCCGGTGGCGTGCATTGCTTTTCGTAATTTCCCTTTAATTGTTCTGTTTGTTCGTTCCACGATTCCGGAGGACTGAGGGTGATATGGGACATGGAAACGCCAATTGATCTTTCGCTCTTGGGCCAACAGTTGAGTGACTTTTGAGGTGAATGGTGTGCCTTTGTCCGAATCAATACCCAACGGGAGGCCATATCTGGGAATAATTTCCTGTGATAACTTTTGAACCACTACTCGGGCGTTTTCGTTCCCACACGGGAAAGCTTCAACCCATCGGGAAAATTTATCCACGATAACCAATAGATATTTAAAGGGACCCTGCCGGGGCATGTGGGTAAAGTCTATCTGCCACTCCTGGAAGGGAGTATCTGGTTTCGGCAGATGCTGATGTGATGCATGTGGTTTGGACACATTGTTCTGTGCACAAATCAGGCATTTTTCCAGAATGCTGTGTACCGTAGAGGCTAGTTGTCGTATACAAAAATCTTTTTCCATATCTGTCACCACCCCTCTTCGACCGCGATGTGTAGGCCCGTGAAACTCGCGGACGAGGAAAGGAAGGCAGTGCGTGGGCAGGCATAAACGACCGGTCGAATCGAGTAGAATGCCGTCACTCGAGGGCTGAGAGCCCTGCGAGGACCAAAAATCAGTGTCTTCTGTGGACGCCGAGGACTGAAGGGATTTCAGATCCAAGTCAGGGAGGAGGGCGCTAAGCATGTGTGAGGATGACACCAGCGCGGGCTGCAGGAACGGCGGCATGGAGCCGAGCGAGGCAGCCTGTTTAGCCGCGCGGTCAGCCAGAGTTACCTCGTGCCTCATCAGTGTGCTCAGAGGAATGACCGCGGGTCTTTACGATCGCTAAACGGAGCGGGAGATTGCAGGACACAATAAGGTCCTGTACCAAAATAGAATGTGAAATGGGCTTACCGTCAGCAGCAGTGAAACCACGAGATTGCCAGATACGACCGAAATCATGCGCCACCCCGAAAGCGTAACGAGAGTCAGTGTATATAGTAACATCCTGGTCGGAAGCGAGTGCATGCCCGAGTGGCGCATATAACTCTGCTGCTTGAGCGGAATTAAAGGGAAGCGAGTACGCTTCCAAAACTTGGTCCGGTAAGGAACATACCGCGTAGCCACAGAGGAACACTCCGTCGAAGGGTTTCGAGCATGACCCATCTACAAACAGGGAGAGACATGTCGAGAGAGGTGTGGATAATAAGTCGGACCTAATACTGGTGTCATGGACAATGGTGTCCATGCAGTCATGTTCCAACGGTTCGCAGTCATCTTGAACATTAAGCAGGCGCTGTAGGGCCTGGGCCACGTTATCTAGGGAAGAGGAACAAGAGATGGTTAGATTATCAGTAGCACAAAGGATGGCCTCGTAACCTGAGCGACGTTGAGAAGACATGTGTTGTGTAGACAGAGTATTAAGGATGTGCCTAACCTGATGGCTGGTGTGTAAAACGAGTGGATGAGAGAGCACTATTTTTCTGCTTCGAGAACTAACACCGCACTGGCAGCGACGGCACGGAGACATGCAGGTAAACCCTGAGCCACAGTATCTAGAGTTTTGGAAAGAAAAGCACAAGGCCTAAGTCCCCCCCCGTGGTCCTGCGCCAAGACTCCAGAAGCCGTGCCCGGCCTGGTGAGCGACGTAGAGATGAAAGGGTTTGTTGTAATCCGGGAGCCCGAGAGCGGCGCGGAGCATAGGGCCGACTTCAGGGCTTTGAATGCGTCCAGCATGTCCTCAGTCCAGACCAAGGGTTGGTGGAGAGGGTCAGTGTGAGCCACGGCAGAGCGTAAACGTTTGTCATAAAAGGAACAGTCCGGGATCCATTGTCGGCAGTAGTTAATGAGGCCCAGGAAAGCCAGGAGCGCTTGTTTAGTGGCAGGCTTATGAGTGTCCACTATGATTTTGACGCGATCCTGAGTAAGGCGTTTTATCCCGTGAGAGAGTTCGTAGCCCAGGTATATCACAGTGGGGAGACAGAACTGTAACTTGGGCTTGGAGACCTTGAAACCCTTTTTTTCCAGTAAGAGGAGCAGTTGAACGGTTGCATCGAAACACAGTTCATAAGTTAGGCCGGACACCAGGAGGTCATCAGCATAAGAGTGAACGCAGGAACCAACGGGGACGTCCAAAGAACCCAACGCGTCCCTAACTGCAGCCGAGAAAACGGCAGGAGAGTCAATAAATCCTTGAGGTAATCTAGTCCACGTGTACTGTCGCTGCCAGTGTGTGAAAGCGAAGAGGGGTTGTGTGCTGGGCTCAACCGGGATACTAAAAAACGCCGAGCACAGGTCGATCACGGAGAAATGGGTGTGATCGCAAGGAATAGAAGCCATAATAGAGGGCACGTCCGGAATGACCGGCGAAACTGGAATGATGAGCTCGTTAATTTTTCTGAGGTCCTGTGTCAAACGCCAGGAACCGTCCGGCTTGGGAACCGGGTTCACAGGCGTGTTATAAGGGCTTGTGCACGGCACGATGATACCCTGTTCCAGAAGAGCGGCCAAAATAGTGTCGATACCCGACATTTTTTGAGGCGATAAGGGGTATTGTCGGATGTACACGGGCGAAATGTGCTTCACAGTAGCTTCATACGGGACGCAGTCCACACAATCCACGTCATTCTTATGTTCTGCCCAAAGATTGGTGGGCAACGTGTCGAGTACAGGGGGCGAGGTGGAACTCGCCACGCACGCCGAATTAACATTAAAGGGCAAGGGCTGCGCTTGCAATGATAACAGAGAAACAGAGGAGGTGTCGCACGTTTGAATGGTCATGCTCGAACCTTGGAAAGAGATTTGGAACCCCAGAACGCTCATGAGGTCACGGCCTAGCAAATTAAAAGGGCATTCGGACATATGTACAAAGGAGTAGGATATTTGCAATTTATCAAGCGTAGGGTCATCAGGAAAACATAAAAGAAGGGGCGGCGTATATGGGGAGGAGAAGGGGACCCCATCTATTCCCACAGAGCTGGTAGACCTGGAGGATACAGCACCCTGATAGTCCCTGCCTAAAGAAGATAGGGTTGCACCGCTATCGATAACAAAAGATATTCTACCCCTTCTAGAACAACAGGAAGGAGGGGCAGATTCTCATTGCAGGGTGAATTAAACACTAGGTGCATTAAGCTACAGGTCACGGGGTCCCTACTCCGTGGGCATCCCTATTCGTGCTCCCGCGGGTATGGCCGTGTTGGCGCTACGCCTGCGGAATCTGAGTGGGGGCGAGACAAATTATCTCCTTGGTGGGTCCGAGAGGCAGAATTACATTCGTCTCTTTGTTTCTTTCTACACTCTTTTTTCCAGTGCCCTTCCTTACCACAATAATGACATTTTCCGGTCTTTCTATACGAATCCCTTCTCCTATTCTTATCACGCGGGCCCTGGGGGGCCACCGCCAGCAGAACCTTATTCTTCACATTCAATAGTCCATCTGATTCTAACATACGAACCCTTTCTCCGGCAGTTCTAACGATGAGACGTTGACGGTCTGTGAAATGCGGTTTAAGTGCGCTCTTGACTTCTGGGAGACAATTACTTAAAAACTGGACACGAACATAGAGTTTGCCGCCGGTATCAAGAGGAAATCCTCCTACATGACGCCAAGTTTCAGTAAAGCGATTCCAAAATACCGAGGTTAGTTCGCCTCGCTTCTGCTTGCAATTGGTCACGTGTGAAAGATCACAAGCTCCCTCCCGTCGGGAGACTAAATAAGCCGTAAGTTCTTGCGCGCAGTTGAGTCAATGCCTCGGGATCATCCCGCCAAAAGAGGGTGGACCGATAGGTGGTGTTCTGACGACCCTCGACTTCCCCTTCTTCTTCTACTTTAACATTAGTCACTACGTCATTCTCGGGGGCCAAACAGGGGATGTTCTGAAGGACCACAGCCTCATTGTAAGCTTCCTTGAGGGTGTGTTGCAGGATAAAGCGATAATCCCCTCCCGTTAGCTGGCAATATCTGGTGGACCGTATAAGCATATCTACATAGGCGAGGGGTGTGTCCAAGCCGGGGAGCATGGAGATAATGTCCTTAAGTGCGGCCACGGATGGTGGCTCCACGACAATACCTCTTCCACGTTTCTGCCATATACAAGCTACATTCTCCACGGCCCTAGGTTTAGGTGGCTTCGGGAGAGGAGGGGGATCGGGCTGAGAGCCCGTGTCGGGACCAATGTCCGCCGGGTTTTCCCAATCCGAATCCTCATTCCCTTCTGTATCTTCAGAATCCTCCTCATTTACTGGCGGAGGCGGGGAGGGAATCACAACCTTGGGTCTTTGTTTCGATTTAATTTTAGGTCGCGCTCCGGCTCCGGGGGTTCCTCCTTCGGCAGCGAGCAGGGTTGGGTATAAGGCGGGGACCTCCGCTGGCTTAGGGTCAGCGGGGAGTAGCGGAACTATCTCTCCCGATCCTACTGGATAGGGTGGGGGAGCCGACGGGGGAGTTACGGGGGACACAGTTTTGCACACAGCAAGCTGGACTTTTGGTATTTTTCCCTTTTCCCTTTTCTTTACTCATTAATTTAGGTTTGGGGACACTCTGAGTCACCTTCTTGGGCTCAAAGAGCTTTTTAAGTTGCAACCAGTACGAGCGCATTTCATACCATTTTTCATAAGCCTCCTTCATGTATTCATAATCCCAAGAGGGGTTGCCCAATCCATCATAAATCATGCGATGCGCGGATGTCAGAAATCCTGCATCAAAAGTCCCATTTCGAGGAAAGTTTGGTACTTGGTCTAGTCCCTCCGTCCATCCGGCTAGATTACTAAGCCATGGTTCAGTATAATAAGCAAGACCACATTTATTCATCCATTCCTTGGGGGTTTCCCCGGGATTAGGCTTTGGGTAGGAATTTCCCATTGTTTACCCTCTAACAAAAATAAAAAATACGTTGGCATACAGGAATACACGTGCACCTTTTGTATAGCGCTCTTCCCAGTTATAGCAACTGAGGATAAACCATCCCAGTTATAGCAACTGAGGATAACCGTCCCTTCTAGAGAAGGGGATAACAGACGCTCAGATACTGCTAACCAGGTAGTCAACCAAATCTTGTCTTACCTGATCAGGACTATCACGTCGGGGTCACCAAATTGTAAGAACTCTCTCAGAAGAAGCTCTCATGTAAACCTGCACGATCTAGATTCCTGTATCTCAACGTCTGGGAGTACTCCGGGAACAGAGGACAACAAACCACACGAGTGAAATCAATCTGGTTTAGTCATCTGCTGCTCAGTGTGTGTCACTGGGCATAAAGCTTTTATACAGTGGAGGTGTGTGCGTGAAAAAGTGGGTACAGAGTCACATGTTTCTTTGTTCACAGCCTAAAAGTTGTACCATAATCAAAGTGCATGATAAGAAACCATCCATCACATTCCTTTGCCTTAGGGGTGACATTTACTACTCTGTGAACTTTGACCTCAGAAAGGATGCTGCCTTGTAAAGCATCACAACAGCAATAAAAGTCCACGGTTAAAAGCACAGGAATGCTGCTAATTATACAATGGTTAAAGATAAGTCAGAATGTGACCTTACAAATCCTCTGAATAGGTATGGGAAAGTTTCAAGATGCATGATATGTGGATCAACATTCCACTGGACAAGGAATTGTCCTAATAAACAGGAAGAAAATACTCAGAAAAAAACGGAAGACCTTGAACATGTAAAATTAACATTATTCACAGAAGAAAGGAAAAGACTCAATCAGATTCTTATAAGTGAGGCAAGTGGGTGTGCGGTCATTGATACCGGTTGCACTAAAACTGTATGCGGAAAGTTGTGGTATGATAATTTCACCAAAACTTTCAAATGAAGAAAAGGAAAATATCAAGATTTTAAAGGGAGAGATGAGTAACAAGTTTGGCAGTGGAGAAATTCACAAGTCTGTGTTTGAGGCATCTATCCCAGCTGTAATCGGAAGTACCAAGTGCAACATAGAAATAGATGTAGTGGATGTGGATATACCACTGCTTCTCAGCAGGCCATCGATAAAGAAGGCACAGACCAAGCTAAATATTATGGAGGATCAAGCTTCAATGTTTGGTGAAGACATTCAACGACAGTTGACGTCAACAGGACATTATTGTGTCAACATTCTTGGAAAAGAAGGAGAAGGAATACACACAGAAAGCCCTGAAGTAGTGTTACTGGCAGCTGATGAGGATAAACTCAAACCAGAAGTAGAGAAGTTACATAAACAGTTTGGACATTGTTCAGCAGAGAACTTAAAGAGATTGATGAGAAACTCGGGTGAAATGAAGTCAAGTTACACTGAGAAAGTTATAGACAAAGTAGTTAGGGACTGTGATGTATGCAAGAGATATGCCAAAACACCAGCTATGGTTGTTTCCATCCCATGGGCAAAATAATTTAATGAAGTAGTGGCTGTTGACCTACATGAACTTCAGAGCAATGTGTACTACTTATATATCATTGATCACTTTACAAGGTACAGTGCAGGGGCAATCATCCATGGCAAGAGAGCAGAGACTTTCGTGCAAGCATTCATGCAGAGTTGGGTAAGCGTTCATGGGGCGCCACAGAAGATATTGTCAGACAATGGTGGAGAATTCAATAATCATCAGGTCCATGAGATGTGCCATATGTTCAACATTACCATCAAGACAACTCCAGCCTACAGTCCATGGTCAAACGGTGTAGTGGAACGACATAACCAGACATTAATGAACATGATGCTGAAAGTGAGAGATGACAGTGGCTGTGACTGGGACACTGCTTTGAGATGGGCACTCAGTGCCAAGAATTCTATGATCAATGTGAGTGGATTTAGTAGCTTCCAACTGGTATATGGAAGAAATTCGAACCTCCCATCATGCTTGATTGACAAGCCACCAGCTCTAGAAGGGGAAACCACTAGTGAGATAGTGGGCAGACACCTCAATACCCTACACAGGATGAGACAAGCTTTCACAAAGGCAGAAAGCAGTGAGAAGATAAAGAGAGCTCTCAGGAAACAAATTAGGACAACAGATGGACCATTTTACACAGGAGAGAGAGAGTACACTTTAAACACCCAGAACAAAACACTTGGAAAGGGCCAGCAACCGTTATTGGCCAGGATGGGGTGGTGATTTTTCTCAGACAAGGTGGACTGATAATCCATGTTCATCACAGCAGAATGAGAAGAGCATCTGATCCTGATTCGATCAGTGAACAAGGAGTGAAAAGTGGCAGGACAACAGAGACAGATCAGCAAACAAGTGTGCCAGCTCATGAACAAAAAGAAGACACTACACTGAAGAAGAGGAAGTAATCTTCGCAGATACTGACGTGTTGACTCTGACGAAGAGCACCAGGAGCCAGGCGGACAAGCAATGAAGAACAATGCACTGCAAGGAGTTGTTCCAAAGTTAAACAAAGACGATATTGTGGAATACACAAACATTGAAACTGAAGAAAAGATGGAGGCAAGAGTTCTTGGAAGAGCTGGAAAAGCATCAGGCGGTAACAAAGACTGGTTTAAGGTGGAATTCTTAAAACCAATCCAGTATCAGGGAGTTCAGCAATCAATTGATACAAGTAAAATAAATGACTTGGAAGTAAGGAGAGAAACAGATACACAAGGTTTGACTGACAATGAAGAAACAGTGTTAGTTGTTCAGCATTCATTATGGGATGAGGCAAAACAGAGAGAGATGGATAGCTGGAAAGAAAATGCTATGTACATAGAGGCAGATGATGAAAGTCAGAAGTGTATATCGACAAGGTTGGTTTATACCATGAATGAGACAGAACATGGAATGAAGTGAAAAGCTAGACTAGTTGCCAGAGGGTCTGAGGAGCCATCGTCAGGGATCCAGAAAGATGCCCCAACATGTTTGAATGAATCACTGAGGATTGTCTATTCCATTATGGCTGGTAGAAAATGGTCACCGCAGTCGATGGATATTAAGACTGCTTTTTTGCAGGGTCAAGCAATTCAGCGAGATGTGTTTCTGATACCACCCAATGACAATGACATGAAAAGACCAGGCAGGTTATGGAAACTACAAAAATGTGTATATGGTTTAGTTGATGCGTCATTGCAATGGTACAACAGGGTCCAAAGTGTGATGAAAGAACTAGGTGCAGAGAAGTCAAGTTTGATCCAGCTGTGTTCTTCTGGAGAGACCAGGACAATCTGATTGGAGTGTTGGCATGCCATGTAGACGATTTCATATGGGGTGGAACAGACTGGTTTAGAAAATCCATCATACAAAAAGTAAGAGAAACTCTTAGGGTTGGCAATGAAAATGATTCTGCTTTCAAGTATTTGGGAATCACACTTCAAGAAGTTGAGAATGAGATCTACCTACATCAAAAGGACGACACTGAAAACATTGATTTTATCCAAGTCAGTAAATCCAGATTACGAGAAAGAAAAGATAGTCTCACAGAAGAAGGAAAAAAAATGAAAGCAAAACTGGGACAGCTGTTGTGGATAGGTCGTCAGACACGGCCTGATATACTGTTTGAAACATGTAGACTTTCAGGAGCCTTGAAGAGAGGGAAAGTGGAAAACAGCTGAAGTGAACAAAGTCATCAAACAACCCAAGTCAGAACACGTGAGGCTGAAGTTTTCAGAGATCAGGCCTGAGAATTCCTTGAGACTAGTGGTATATAGTGACTCCTCAATGGGGAATCTGGAGGATGGAGGAACACAAGGGGCACATGTTATATTCTTAGCGTCACCAGACAAGAGAGCCTTGCCAATCAGTTGGTCCTCAAAGAGGGGAAGGAGGGTTGTCAGAAGTTCCCTGGTAGCGGAGACACGAGCAATGGCAGATGCCATCGATGCCGCCACACATTTGTTATCATTGTACTCAGAACTCACAGAAATGCCCCCCATTTTTTGCATCACTGCCTGTAGGTCATTAGTTGATACCATTAACTCAAATACAGCTGTCAGAGAAAAGAGACCACGAGTTGATACAGCAGGGATCAAAGAACTTTTGGAGATAGGTGAATTGCAAGTCAAGTGGTTCAGCAGTGGACATCAACTTGCAGACTGCTTGACGAAAAAGGGGGCTTCCACTAAAAGTCTCCTGAAAGCCTTGGAGGAAGGCAGATTGATGGAAACTGATCAACGTTGTACAGTTTTTTTGTTTTGTTTTTTTTTTGTTATGTAAATGCTGGAAAAGTTTCACTGAAAGAACTATAAAAAAAAATGAAGAAAGGACCAGATTGATAACATATCGTGTGCTGAAAGGAAATGTTTATAAACATGGAAGTCTGCCATGATTATCTGGAAACGGAATTGGATACCAGAGCATGCGCAGATGTGACGGGAGGTTGTGTGTGGAGGACATGGTTGGGGAACGCGAGCGGGAGTGAGGCACACGCAGTTACGGAGTTGAACGGGAAGCGAGGCACACGGAAGTGTGACCAATATTTCATGGTTCAGGAAATGAATGAATGAAGGCTGGGTTCCCAACACGGCCCAGTTTACAACATTTGACAGATGAAGAGAAAACAAATGTGGGTGCATGACGGCAGTTCCATGACGGCAAAACAATGTTCAATGGACATGACAAGGCAATTCTTCTCCGAAGGCCCACTGTTTCTTACTGGGGAAAAAAGCAGAGGTTGGTGCCCTGATGGGTTTGACACGATGCACCGGGAATTTCTGCAAAGGAAGATTTCACCACACATGCAGATTGTATAATTTGGTCTGACTTCCACACTTCATACAGGCATTGCTGGGATTTGAGCCCAGGATCTCCTGTTTACAAGACAGGTGCTTTCACCAACTAAGCCACAATGCCTACACGGGTGACAGCTCTTCACACTTTTCAATTAACTGCTGAGATACACACCTCAACTGGTGTGCCAACACGGCCCAGGTCCCAGCATTGGACAGAGGAAGAACAAACTGACGTGGGTGGACTCTGCCTCCTCCAAGAGTCGGCTGAGCTGGGCGTGAGCTTCCCCGTACCCCAAATTCGGAGGAAGAGGTTCAGAAAAGGAATGAATGAGGGCTGGGGTTCCCAATGAAGGATCAGCATGGTTTGGTGTCCTCACAAGGGATGCAGGTGTCTTGATGCATCCAAGATTTCTGTAAAGAGAGATTTGGCAAGACAGATTGAATGACCCATTTGTACTGAACAATGTGCTTCATTCAGCTCCTGCAGGGATTTGAACTCAGCATCTCCTGTTTCCTGGACAGGTGCTTTCACCAACTCAGCCACAACACCCACATGCTTGAAAAAACTTTCACACACCGAGGCTCTTCATGACATTCTGGACAAAACCGAGCTTTATCACGACTGAAGCACAACACAGTTTTTCAGGCTCTGCCAAGGTACATTCTTCTCCCAATGCTTGTGACATGAAGCAGAAGTCGGTGCAACTATGGGGTTCTCAGGATACTTTGGCTATTTAAGCAGAGGAGGGTTTTAACACACAGCCACCACTGTCAATTTAGCCCAAGTACCATGCAACATTCAGGCACTGCTGGGATTCGAACCCAGGATCCCCTATTTACGAGACAGGCGCTTTCACACACTAAGCCACAATGCCCACGTGCAAAACATCTTTTTAGATATTTGAATGAACTGCTAAGCTCCACACCTGACCCGGTGGGCCAACACGGCCCAGTTCCCAGCATTTGACAAATGAAGATAAAACAAATGTGGGTGCACTCTGCCTTCTCCAAGAGTCAGTTGAGCTGGGCACAAGCCTCCCCGTTCCCCACATTCGGATGAAGTGGTTCAGGAAACAAATGAACGAAGGCTGGGTTCCCATGAAGAAGCAGCATGGTTGGGTGTCCTCACAAAGGATGCAGGTGTCTTGATGCATACAATAATCCTGCAAAGAGAGTTGTGACAATGCCCAAATTGGGTTTGAGAGTGTGATTCATTCAGGTACTGCTGGGATTTGAACCCAGGATCTCCTGTTTACTAGACAGGCACTTTCACCAACTGAGCCACAGCACCACAAGAGTCAAAGCCAGTTCACAATTCTCAATGAAATGCGAAGCTGCCTACCATGGCGATGAAGGCTTACAGACAAAATCAAGTTCCATGACGGCAAAACAATGTTCAATGGACATGACAAGGCAATTCTGCTCCGAAGGCCCACTGTTTCTTCCTGGGGAAAAAAGCAGAGGTTGGTGCCCTGATGGGTTTCACACGATGCACCTGTAATTTCTGCAAAGGAAGATTTCACCACACATGCAGATTGTATAATTTGGCCTGACTTCCACACAGGCATTGCTGGGATTTGAGCCCAGGATCTCCTGTTTACAAGACAGGTGCTTTCACCAACTAAGCCACAATGCCTACACGGGTGACAGCTCTTCACACTTTTCAATTAACTGCTGAGATACACACCTCAACTGGTGTGCCAACACGGCCCAGGTCCCAGCATTGGACAGAGGAAGAACAAACTGACGTGGGTGGACTCTGCCTCCTCCAAGAGTCGGCAGAGCTGGGCGTGAGCTTCCCCGTACCCCAAATTCAGAGGAAGAGGTTCAGAAAAGGAATGAATGAGAGCTGGGGTTCCCACTGAAGGATCTGCATGGTTTGGTGTCCTCACAAGGGATGCAGGTATCTTGATGCATCCAAGATTTCTGTAAAGAGAGATTTGGTAAGACAGATTGAATGACCCGTTTGTCCTGAACAATGTGCTTCATTCAGCTCCTGCAGTGATTTGAACTCAGCATCTCCTGTTTCCTGGACAGGTGCTTTCACCAACTAAGCCACAACACCCACATGCTTGAAAAAACTTTCACACACCGAGGCTCTTCATGACATGATGGACAAAACCGAGTTTTATCACGACTTCAGCACAACACAGTTTTTCAGGCTCTGCCAAGGTACATTCTTCTCCCAATGCTTGTGACATGAAGCAGAAGTCGGTGCAACGATGGGGTTCTCAGGATACTTTGGCTATTTAAGCAGAGGAGGGTTTTAACACACAGCCGCCCCTGTTAATTTGGCCCAAGTACCATGCAACATTCAGGCACTGCTGGCATTTGAACCCAGGATCTCCTATTTACGAGACAGGCACTTTCACACACTAAGCCACAATGCCCACGTGCAAAACATCTTTTTAGATATTTGAATGAACTGCGAAGCTCCACACCTGACCTGGTGGGCCAACACGGCCCAGTTCCCAGCATTTGACAAATGAAGATAAAACAAATGTGGGTGCACTCTGCCTTCTCCAAGAGTCAGTTGAGCTGGGCACAAGCCTCCCCGTTCCCCACATTCGGATGAAGTGGTTCAGGAAACAAATGAACGAAGGCTGGGTTCCCATGAAGAAGCAGCATGGTTGGGTGTCCTCACAAAGGATGCAGGTGTCTTGATGCATACAATAATCCTGCAAAGAGTGTTCTGACAATGCCCAAATTGGGTTTGAGAGTGTGATTCATTCAGGTACTGCTGGGATTTGAACCCAGGATCTCCTGTTTACTAGACAGGCACTTTCACCAACTGAGCCACAGCACCACGAGAGTCAAAGCCAGTTCACAATTCTCAATGCAATGCGAAGCTGCCTACCATGGCGATGAATGCTTACAGAAAAAACCAAGTTCCATGACGGCAGAACAATGTTCAATGGACATGACAAGGCAATTCTGCTCCGAAGGCCCACTGTTTCTTACTGGGGAAAAAAGCAGAGGTTGCTGCCCTGATGGGTTTGACACGATGCACCGGTAATTTCTGCAAAGGAAGATTTCACCACACATGCAGATTGTATAATTTGGCCTGACTTCCACACTTCATACAGGCATTGCTGGTATTTGAGCCCAGGATCTCCTGTTTACAAGACAGGTGCTTTCACCAACTAAGCCACAATGCCTACACGGGTGACAGCTCTTCACACTTTTCAATTAACTGCTGAGATACACACCTCAACTGGTGTGCCAACACGGCCCAGGTCCCAGCATTGGACAGAGGACGAAGAAACTGACGTGGGTGGACTCTGCCTCCTCCAAGAGTCGGCAGAGCTGGGCGTGAGCTTCCCCGTTCCCCAAATTCAGAGGAAGAGGTTCAGAAAAGGAATGAATGAGGGCTGGGGTTCCCAATGAACGATCAGCATGGTTTGGTGTCCTCACAAGGGATGCAGGTGTCTTGATGCATCCAAGATTTCTGTAAAGAGAGATTTGGTAAGACAGATTGAATGACCCGTTTGTACTGAACAATGTGCATCATTCAGCTCCTGCAGGATTTGAACTCAGCATCTCCTGTTTACTGGACAGGTGCTTTCACCAACTAAGCCACAACACCCACATGCTTGAAAAACTTTCACACACCGAGGCTCTTCATGACATTATGGACAAAACCGAGTTTTATCACGACTTCAGCACAACACATTTTTTCAGGCTCTGCCAAGGTACATTCTTCTCCCAATGCTTGTGACATGAAGCAGAAGTCGGTGCAACTATGGGGTTCTCAGGATACCTTGGCTATTTAAGCAGAGGAGGGTTTTAACACACAGCCACCCCTGTTAATTTGGCCCAAGTACCATGCAACATTCAGGCACTGCTGGGATTTGAACCCAGGATCTCCTATTTACAAGACAGGCGCTTTCACACACTAAGCCACAATGCCCACGTGCAAAACATCTTTTTAGATATTTGAATGAACTGCTAAGCTCCACACCTGACCCGGTGGGCCAACACGGCCCAGTTCCCAGCATTTGACAAATGAAGATAAAACAAATGTGGGTGCACTCTGCCTTCTCCAAGAGTCAGTTGAGCTGGGCACAAGCCTCCCCTTTCCCCACATTCAGATCAAGTGGTTCAGGAAACAAATGAACGAAGGCTGGGTTCCCATGAAGAAGCAGCATGGTTGGGTGTCTTGATGCATACAATAATCCTGCAAAGAGAGTTGTGACAATGCCCAAATTGGGTTTGAGAGTGTGATTCATTCAGGTACTGCTGGGATTTGAACCCAGGATCTCCTGTTTACTAGACAGGCGCTTTCACCAACTGAGCCACAGCACCACGAGAGTCAAAGCCAGTTCACAATTCTCAATGCAATGCGAAGCTGCCTACCATGGCGATGAAGGCTTACAGACAAAACCAAGTTCCATGACGGCAAAACAATGTTCAATGGACATGACAAGGCAATTCTGCTCCGAGGGCCCACTGTTTCTTACTGGGGAAAAAAGCAGAGGTTGGTGCCCTGATGGGTTTGACACGATGCACCGGTAATTTCTGCAAAGGAAGATTTCACCACACATGCAGATTGTATAATTTGGCCTGACTTCCACACTTCATACAGGCATTTGAGCCCAGGATCTCCTGTTTACAAGACAGGTGCTTTCACCAACTAAGCCACAATGCCTACACAGGTGACAACTCTTCACACTTTTCAATTAACTGCTGAGATACACACCTCAACTGGTGTGCCAACACGGCCCAGGTCCCAGCATTGGACAGAGGAAGAACAAACTGACGTGGGTGGACTCTGCCTCCTCCAAGAGTCGGCTGAGCTGGGCGTGAGCTTCCCCGTTCCCCAAATTCGGAGGAAGAGGTTCAGAAAAGGAATGAATGAGAGCTGGATTTCCCAATGAAGGATCTGCATGGTTTGGTGTCCTCACAAGGGATGCAGGTGTCTTGATGCATCCAAGATTTCTGTAAAGAGAGATTTGGCAAGACAGATTGAATGAACCGTTTGTACTGAACAATGTGCTTCATTCAGCTCCTGCAGGGATTTGAACTCAGCATCTCCTGTTTACTGGACAGGTGCTTTCACCAACTAAGCCACAACACCCACATGCTTGAAAAAACTTTCACACACCGAGGCTCTTCATGACATTATGGACAAAACTGAGTTTTATCACGACTTCAGCACAACACAGTTTTTCAGGCTCTGCCAAGGTACATTCTTCTCCCAATGCTTGTGACATGAAGCAGAAGTCGGTGCAACTATGGGGTTCTCAGGATACTTTGGCTATTTAAGCAGAGGAGGGTTTTAACACACAGCCACCCCTGTTAATTTGGCCCAAGTACCATGCAACATTCAGGCACTGCTGGGATTTGAACCCAGGATCTCCTATTTACGAGACAGGCGCTTTCACACACTAAGCCACAATGCCCATGTGCAAAACATCTTTTTAGATATTTGAATGAACTGCTAAGCTCCACACCTGACCCGGTGGGCCAACACGGCCAAGTTCCCAGCATTTGACAAATGAAGATAAAGCAAATGTGGGTGCACTCTGCCTTCTCCAAGAGTCAGTTGAGCTGGGCACAAGCCTCCCCGTTCCCCACATTCAGATCAAGTGGTTCAGGAAACAAATGAACGAAGGCTGGGTTCCCATGAAGAAGCAGCATGGTTGGGTGTCCTCACAAAGGATGCAGGTGTCTTGATGCATACAATAATCCTGCAAAGAGAGTTGTGACAATGCCCAAATTGGGTTTGAGAGTGTGATTCATTCAGGTACTGCTGGGATTTGAACCCAGGATCTCCTGTTTACTAGACAGGCGCTTTCACCAACTGAGCCACAGCACCACGAGAGTCAAAGCCAGTTCACAATTCTCAATGAAATGCGAAGCTGCCTACCATGGCGATGAAGGCTTACAGACAAAACCAAGTTCCATGACGGCAAAACAATGTTCAATGGACATGACAAGGCAATTCTGCTCCGAAGGCCCACTGTTTCTTACTGGGGAAAAAAGCAGAGGTTGCTGCCCTGATGGGTTTGACACGATGCACCGGGAATTTCTGCAAAGGAAGATTTCACCACACACGCAGATTGTATAATTTGGCCTGACTTCCACACAGGCATTGCTGGGATTTGAGCCCAGGATCTCCTGTTTACAAGACAGGTGCTTTCACCAACTAAGCCACAATGCCTACACGGGTGACAGCTCTTCACACTTTTCAATTAACTGCTGAGATACACACCTCAACTGGTGTGCCAACACGGCCCAGGTCCCAGCATTGGACAGAGGAAGAAGAAACTGACGTGGGTGGACTCTGCCTCCTCCAAGAGTCGGCAAAGCTGGGCGTGAGCTTCCCCGTACCCCAAATTCAGAGGAAGAGGTTCAGAAAAGGAATGAATGAGGGCTGGGGTTCCCAATGAACGATCAGCATGGTTTGGTGTCCTCACAAGGGATGCAGGTGTCTTGATGCATCCAAGATTTCTGTAAAGAGAGATTTGGTAAGACAGATTGAATGACCCGTTTGTCCTGAACAATGTGCTTCATTCAGCTCCTGCAGTGATTTGAACTCAGCATCTCCTGTTTCCTGGACAGGTGCTTTCACCAACTAAGCCACAACACCCACATGCTTGAAAAACTTTCACACACCGAGGCTCTTCATGACATTATGGACAAAACCGAGTTTTATCACGACTTCAGCACAACACAGTTTTTCAGGCTCTGCCAAGGTACATTCTTCTCCCAATGCTTGTGACATGAAGCAGAAGTCGGTGCAACTATGGGGTTCTCAGGATACTTTGGCTATTTAAGCAGAGGAGGGTTTTAACACACAGCCACCCCTGTTAATTTGGCCCAAGTACCATGCAACATTCAGGCACTGCTGGGATTTGAACCCAGGATCTCCTATTTACGAGACAGGCGCTTTCACACACTAAGCCACAATGCCCACGTGCAAAGCATCTTTTTAGATATTTGAATGAACTGCTAAGCTCCACACCTGACCCGGTGGGCCAACACGGCCCAGTTCCCAGCATTTGACAAATGAAGATAAAACAAATGTGGGTGCACTCTGCCTTCTCCAAGAGTCAGTTGAGCTGGGCACAAGCCTCCCCTTTCCCCACATTCAGATCAAGTGGTTCAGGAAACAAATGAACGAAGGCTGGGTTCCCATGAAGAAGCAGCATGGTTGGGTGTCTTGATGCATACAATAATCCTGCAAAGAGAGTTGTGACAATGCCCAAATTGGGTTTGAGAGTGTGATTCATTCAGGTACTGCTGGGATTTGAACCCAGGATCTCCTGTTTACTAGACAGGCGCTTTCACCAACTGAGCCACAGCACCACGAGAGTCAAAGCCAGTTCACAATTCTCAATGCAATGCGAAGCTGCCTACCATGGCGATGAAGGCTTACAGACAAAACCAAGTTCCATGACGGCAAAACAATGTTCAATGGACATGACAAGGCAATTCTGCTCCGAAGGCCCACTGTTTCTTACTGGGGAAAAAAGCAGAGGTTGGTGCCCTGATGGGTTTGACACGATGCACCGGGAATTTCTGCAAAGGAAGATTTCACCACACACGCAGATTGTATAATTTGGCCTGACTTCCACACTTCATACAGGCATTTGAGCCCAGGATCTCCTGTTTACAAGACAGGTGCTTTCACCAACTAAGCCACAATGCCTACACAGGTGACAGCTCTTCACACTTTTCAATTAACTGCTGAGATACACACCTCAACTGGTGTGCCAACACGGCCCAGGTCCCAGCATTGGACAGAGGAAGAACAAACTGACGTGGGTGGACTCTGCCTCCTCCAAGAGTCGGCAGAGCTGGGCGTGAGCTTCCCCGTTCCCCAAATTCGGAGGAAGAGGTTCAGAAAAGGAATGAATGAGAGCTGGGGTTCCCAATGAAGGATCTGCATGGTTTGGTGTCCTCACAAGGGATGCAGGTGTCTTGATGCATCCAAGATTTCTGTAAAGAGAGATTTGGCAAGACAGATTGAATGAACCGTTTGTACTGAACAATGTGCTTCATTCAGCTCCTGCAGGGATTTGAACTCAGCATCTCCTGTTTACTGGACAGGTGCTTTCACCAACTAAGCCACAACACCCACATGCTTGAAAAAACTTTCACACACCGAGGCTCTTCATGACATTATGGACAAAACCGAGTTTTATCACGACTTCAGCACAACACAGTTTTTCAGGCTCTGCCAAGGTACATTCTTCTCCCAATGCTTGTGACATGAAGCAGAAGTCGGTGCAACTATGGGGTTCTCAGGATACTTTGGGTATTTAAGCAGAGGAGGGTTTTAACACACAGCCACCCCTGTTAATTTGGCCCAAGTACCATGCAACATTCAGGCACTGCTGGGATTTGAACCCAGGATCTCCTATTTACGAGACAGGCGCTTTCACACACTAAGCCACAATGCCCATGTGCAAAACATCTTTTTAGATATTTGAATGAACTGCTAAGCTCCACACCTGACCCGGTGGGCCAACACGGCCAAGTTCCCAGCATTTGACAAATGAAGATAAAGCAAATGTGGGTGCACTCTGCCTTCTCCAAGAGTCAGTTGAGCTGGGCACAAGCCTCCCCGTTCCCCACATTCGGATCAAGTGGTTCAGGAAACAAATGAACGAAGGCTGGGTTCCCATGAAGAAGCAGCATGGTTGGGTGTCCTCACAAAGGATGCAGGTGTCTTGATGCATACAATAATCCTGCAAAGAGAGTTCTGACAATGCCCAAATTGGGTTTGAGAGTGTGATTCATTCAGGTACTGCTGGGATTTGAACCCAGGATCTCCTGTTTACTAGACAGGCACTTTCACCAACTGAGACACAGCACCACGAAATTAAAAGCCAGTTCACAATTCTCAATACAATGCGAAGCTGCCTACCATGGCGATGAAGGCTTACAGACAAAACCAAGTTCCATGACGGCAGAACAATGTTCAATGGACATGACAAGGCAATTCTGCTCCGAAGGCCCACTGTTTCTTCCTGGGGAAAAAAGCAGAGGTTGGTGCCCTGATGGGTTTGACACGATGCACCGGTAATTTCTGCAAAGGAAGATTTCACCACACACGCAGATTGTATAATTTGGCCTGACTTCCACACTTCATACAGGCATTGCTGTGATTTGAGCCGAGGATCTCCTGTTTACAAGACAGGTGCTTTCACCAACTAAGCCACAATGCCTACACGGGTGACAGCTCTTCACACTTTTCAATTAACTGCTGAGATACACACCTCAACTGGTGTGCCAACACGGCCCAGGTCCCAGCATTGGACAGAGGAAGAACAAACTGACGTGGGTGGACTCTGCCTCCTCCAAGAGTCGGCAGAGCTGGGCGTGAGCTTCCCCGTACCCCAAATTCAGAGGAAGAGGTTCAGAAAAGGAATGAATGAGAGCTGGGGTTCCCACTGAAGGATCTGCATGGTTTGGTGTCCTCACAAGGGATGCAGGTGTCTTGATGCATCCAAGATTTCTGTAAAGAGAGATTTGGTAAGACAGATTGAATGACCCGTTTGTCCTGAACAATGTGCTTCATTCAGCTCCTGCAGTGATTTGAACTCAGCATCTCCTGTTTCCTGGACAGGTGCTTTCACCAACTAAGCCACAACACCCACATGCTTGAAAAAACTTTCACACACCGAGGCTCTTCATGACATTATGGACAAAACCGAGTTTTATCACGACTTCAGCACAACACAGTTTTTCAGGCTCTGCCAAGGTACATTCTTCTCCCAATGCTTGTGACATGAAGCAGAAGTCGGTGCAACGATGGGGTTCTCAGGATACTTTGGCTATTTAAGCAGAGGAGGGTTTTAACACACAGCCGCCCCTGTTAATTTGGCCCAAGTACCATGCAACATTCAGGCACTGCTGGCATTTGAACCCAGGATCTCCTATTTACGAGACAGGCGCTTTCACACACTAAGCCACAATGCCCACGTGCAAAACATCTTTTTAGATATTTGAATGAACTGCTAAGCTCCACACCTGACCCGGTGGGCCAACACGGCCCAGTTCCCAGCATTTGACAAATGAAGATAAAACAAATGTGGGTGCACTCTGCCTTCTCCAAGAGTCAGTTGAGCTGGGCACAAGCCTCCCCTTTCCCCACATTCAGATCAAGTGGTTCAGGAAACAAATGAACGAAGGCTGGGTTCCCATGAAGAAGCAGCATGGTTGGGTGTCCTCACAAAGGATGCAGGTGTCTTGATGCATACAATAATCCTGCAAAGAGTGTTCTGACAATGCCCAAATTGGGTTTGAGAGTGTGATTTATTCAGGTACTGCTGGGATTTGAACCCAGGATCTCCTGTTTACTAGACAGGCACTTTCACCAACTGAGCCACAGCACCACGAGAGTCAAAGCCAGTTCACAATTCTCAATGCAATGCGAAGCTGCCTACCATGGCGATGAAGGCTTACAGACAAAACCAAGTTCCATGACGGCAGAACAATGTTCAATGGACATGACAAGGCAATTCTGCTCCGAAGGCCCACTGTTTCTTACTGGGGAAAAAAGCAGAGGTTGCTGCCCTGATGGGTTTGACACGATGCACCGGTAATTTCTGCAAAGGAAGATTTCACCACACATGCAGATTGTATAATTTGGCCTGACTTCCACACTTCATACAGGCATTGCTGGGATTTGAGCCCAGGATCTCCTGTTTACAAGAGAGGTGCTTTCACCAACTAAGCCACAATGCCTACACGGGTGACAGCTCTTCACACTTTTCAATTAACTGCTGAGATACACACCTCAACTGGTGTGCCAACACGGCCCAGGTCCCAGCATTGGACAGAGGAAGAAGAAACTGACGTGGGTGGACTCTGCCTCCTCCAAGAGTCGGCAGAGCTGGGCGTGAGCTTCCCCGTTCCCCAAATTCAGAGGAAGAGGTTCAGAAAAGGAATGAATGAGGGCTGGGGTTCCCAATGAACGATCAGCATGGTTTGGTGTCCTCACAAGGGATGCAGGTGTCTTGATGCATCCAAGATTTCTGTAAAGAGAGATTTGGTAAGACAGATTGAATGACCCGTTTGTACTGAACAATGTGCATCATTCAGCTCCTGCAGGGATTTGAACTCAGCATCTCCTGTTTACTGGACAGGTGCTTTCACCAACTAAGCCACAACACCCACATGCTTGAAAAAACTTTCACACACCGAGGCTCTTCATGACATTATGGACAAAACCGAGTTTTATCACGACTTCAGCACAACACATTTTTTCAGGCTCTGCCAAGGT
The DNA here is from genome assembly GCA_024760905.1 of Plotosus lineatus. Lineage (NCBI taxonomy): Eukaryota > Metazoa > Chordata > Actinopteri > Siluriformes > Plotosidae > Plotosus > Plotosus lineatus. The sequence goes on along the minus strand of CM045743.1, from coordinate 38,922,080 downwards.
ACATTCTTCTCCCAATGCTTGTGACATGAAGCAGAAGTCGGTGCAACTATGGGGTTCTCAGGATACCTTGGCTATTTAAGCAGAGGAGGGTTTTAACACACAGCCACCCCTGTTAATTTGGCCCAAGTACCATGCAACATTCAGGCACTGCTGGGATTTGAACCCAGGATCTCCTATTTACAAGACAGGCGCTTTCACACACTAAGCCACAATGCCCACGTGCAAAACATCTTTTTAGATATTTGAATGAACTGCTAAGCTCCACACCTGACCCCGTGGGCCAACACGGCCCAGTTCCCAACATTTGACAAATGAAGATAAAACAAATGTGGGTGCACTCTGCCTTCTCCAAGAGTCAGTTGAGCTGGGCACAAGCCTCCCCTTTCCCCACATTCAGATCAAGTGGTTCAGGAAACAAATGAACGAAGGCTGGGTTCCCATGAAGAAGCAGCATGGTTGGGTGTCTTGATGCATACAATAATCCTGCAAAGAGAGTTGTGACAATGCCCAAATTGGGTTTGAGAGTGTGATTCATTCAGGTACTGCTGGGATTTGAACCCAGGATCTCCTGTTTACTAGACAGGCGCTTTCACCAACTGAGCCACAGCACCACGAGAGTCAAAGCCAGTTCACAATTCTCAATGCAATGCGAAGCTGCCTACCATGGCGATGAAGGCTTACAGACAAAACCAAGTTCCATGACGGCAAAACAATGTTCAATGGACATGACAAGGCAATTCTGCTCCGAAGGCCCACTGTTTCTTACTGGGGAAAAAAGCAGAGGTTGGTGCCCTGATGGGTTTGACACGATGCACCGGGAATTTCTGCAAAGGAAGATTTCACCACACACGCAGATTGTATAATTTGGCCTGACTTCCACACTTCATAGAGGCATTTGAGCCCAGGATCTCCTGTTTACAAGACAGGTGCTTTCACCAACTAAGCCACAATGCCTACACAGGTCACAGCTCTTCACACTTTTCAATTAACTGCTGAGATACACACCTCAACTGGTGTGCCAACACGGCCCAGGTCCCAGCATTGGACAGAGGACGAACAAACTGACGTGGGTGGACTCTGCCTCCTCCAAGAGTCGGCTGAGCTGGGCGTGAGCTTCCCCGTTCCCCAAATTCGGAGGAAGAGGTTCAGAAAAGGAATGAATGAGAGCTGGGGTTCCCAATGAACGATCAGCATGGTTTGGTGTCCTCACAAGGGATGCAGGTGTCTTGATGCATCCAAGATTTCTGTAAAGAGAGATTTGGTAAGACAGATTGAATGACCCGTTTGTACTGAACAATGTGCATCATTCAGCTCCTGCAGGGATTTGAACTCAGCATCTCCTGTTTACTGGACAGGTGCTTTCACCAACTAAGCCACAACACCCACATGCTTGAAAAAACTTTCACACACCGAGGCTCTTCATGACATTATGGACAAAACCAAGTTTTATCACGACTTCAGCACAACACATTTTTTCAGGCTCTGCCAAGGTACATTCTTCTCCCAACACTTGTGACATGAAGCAGAAGTCGGTGCAACTATGGGGTTCTCAGGATACCTTGGCTATTTAAGCAGAGGAGGGTTTTAACACACAGCCACCCCTGTTAATTTGGCCCAAGTACCATGCAACATTCAGGCACTGCTGGGATTTGAACCCAGGATCTCCTATTTACAAGACAGGCGCTTTCACACACTAAGCCACAATGCCCACGTGCAAAACATCTTTTAGATATTTGACTGAACTGCTAAGCTCCACACCTGACCCGGTGGGCCAACACGGCCCAGTTCCCAGCATTTGACAAATGAAGATAAAACAAATGTGGGTGCACTCTGCCTTCTCCAAGAGTCAGTTGAGCTGGGCACAAGCCTCCCCGTTCCCCACATTCGGATGAAGTTGTTCAGGAAACAAATGAACGAAGGCTGGGTACCCATGAAGAAGCAGCATGGTTGGGTGTCCTCACAAAGGATGCAGGTGTCTTGATGCATACAATAATCCTGCAAAGAGAGTTCTGACAATGCCCAAATTGGGTTTGAGAGTGTGATTCATTCAGGTACTGCTGGGATTTGAACCCAGGATCTCCTGTTTACTAGACAGGCGCTTTCACCAACTGAGCCACAGCACCACGAGAGCCCAAACCAGTTCACAATTCTCAATGCAATGCGAAGCTGCCTACCATGGCGATGAAGGCTTCACAGACAAAACCAAGTTCCATGACGGCAAAACAATGTTCAATGGACATGACAAGGCAATTCTGCTCCGAAGGCCCACTGTTTCTTACTGGGGAAAAAAGCAGAGGTTGGTGCCCTGATGGGTTTGACACGATGCACCGGGAATTTCTGCAAAGGAAGATTTCACCACACACGCAGATTGTATAATTTGGCCTGACTTTCACACTTCATACAGGCATTGCTGGGATTTGAGCCCAGGATCTCCTGTTTACAAGACAGGTGCTTTCACCAACTAAGCCACAATGCCTACACGGGTGACAGCTCTTCACACTTTTCAATTAACTGCTGAGATACACACCTCAACTGGTGTGCCAACTTGGCCCAGGTCCCAGCATTGGACAGAGGAAGAACAAACTGACGTGGGTTGACTCTGCCTCCTCCAAGAGTCGGCAGAGCTGGGCATGAACTTCCCCGTTCCCCAAATTCAGAGGAAGAGGTTCAGAAAAGGAATGAATGAGGGCTGGGGTTCCCAATGAACGATCAGCATGGTTTGGTGTCCTCACAAGGGATGCAGGTGTCTTGATGCATCCAAGATTTCTGTAAAGAGAGATTTGGTAAGACAGATTGAATGACCCGTTTGTACTGAACAATGTGCTTCATTCAGCTCCTGCAGGGATTTGAACTCAGCATCTCCTGTTTACTGGACAGGTGCTTTCACCAACTAAGCCACAACACCCACATGCTTGAAAAAACTTTCACACACCGAGGCTCTTCATGACATTATGGACAAAACCGAGTTTTATCACGACTTCAGCACAACACAGTTTTTCAGGCTCTGCCAAGGTACATTCTTCTCCCAATGCTTGTGACATGAAGCAGAAGTCGGTGCAACTATGGGGTTCTCAGGATACTTTGGCTATTTAAGCAGAGGAGGGTTTTAACACACAGCCACCCCTGTTAATTTGGCCCAAGTACCATGCAACATTCAGGCACTGCTGGGATTTGAACCCAGGATCTCCTATTTACGAGACAGGCGCTTTCACACACTAAGCCACAATGCCCACGTGCAAAGCATCTTTTTAGATATTTGAATGAACTGCTAAGCTCCACACCTGACCCGGTGGGCCAACACGGCCCAGTTCCCAGCATTTGACAAATGAAGATAAAACAAATGTGGGTGCACTCTGCCTTCTCCAAGAGTCAGTTGAGCTGGGCACAAGCCTCCCCGTTCCCCACATTCGGATGAAGTTGTTCAGGAAACAAATGAACGAAGGCTGGGTTCCCATGAAGAAGCAGCATGGTTGGGTGTCTTGATGCATACAATAATCCTGCAAAGAGAGTTCTGACAATGCCCAAATTGGGTTTGAGAGTGTGATTCATTCAGGTACTGCTGGGATTTGAACCCAGGATCTCCTGTTTACTAGACAGGCGCTTTCACCAACTGAGCCACAGCACCACGAGAGCCCAAACCAGTTCACAATTCTCAATGCAATGCGAAGCTGCCTACCATGGCGATGAAGGCTTCACAGACAAAACCAAGTTCCATGACGGCAAAACAATGTTCAATGGACATGACAAGGCAATTCTGCTCCGAAGGCCCACTGTTTCTAACTGGGGAAAAAAGCAGAGGTTGGTGCCCTGATGGGTTTGACACGATGCACCGGGAATTTCTGCAAAGGAAGATTTCACCACACACGCAGATTGTATAATTTGGCCTGACTTCCACACTTGATACAGGCATTGCTGGGATTTGAGCCCAGGATCTCCTGTTTACAAGACAGGTGCTTTCACCAACTAAGCCACAATGCCTACACGGGTGACAGCTCTTCACACTTTTCAATTAACTGCTGAGATACACACCTCAACTGGTGTGCCAACATGGCCCAGGTCCCAGCATTGGACAGAGGAAGAACAAACTGACGTGGGTGGACTCTGCCTCCTCCAAGAGTCGGCAGAGCTGGGCATGAGCTTCCCCGTTCCCCAAATTCAGAGGAAGAGGTTCAGAAAAGGAATGAATGAGGGCTGGGGTTCCCAATGAACGATCAGCATGGTTTGGTGTCCTCACAAGGGATGCAGGTGTCTTGATGCATCCAAGATTTCTGTAAAGAGAGATTTGGTAAGACAGATTGAATGACCCGTTTGTCCTGAACAATGTGCTTCATTCAGCTCCTGCAGTGATTTGAACTCAGCATCTCCTGTTTCCTGGACAGGTGCTTTCACCAACTAAGCCACAACACCCACATGCTTGAAAAAACTTTCACACACCGAGGCTCTTCATGACATTATGGACAAAACCGAGTTTTATCATGACTTCAGCACAACACAGTTTTTCAGGCTCTGCCAAGGTACATTCTTCTCCCAATGCTTGTGACATGAAGCAGAAGTCGGTGCAACTATGGGGTTCTCAGGATACTTTGGCTATTTAAGCAGAGGAGGGTTTTAACACACAGCCACCCCTGTTAATTTGGCCCAAGTACCATGCAACATTCAGGCACTGCTGGGATTTGAACCCAGGATCTCCTATTTACAAGACAGGCGCTTTCACACACTAAGCCACAATGCCCATGTGCAAAACATCTTTTTAGATATTTGAATGAACTGCTAAGCTCCACACCTGACCTGGTGGGCCAACACGGCCCAGTTCCCAGCATTTGACAAATGAAGATAAAACAAATGTGGGTGCACTCTGCCTTCTCCAAGAGTCAGTTGAGCTGGGCACAAGCCTCCCCGTTCCCCACATTCGGATGAAGTTGTTCAGGAAACAAATGAACGAAGGCTGGGTTCCCATGAAGAAGCAGCATGGTTGGGTGTCCTCACAAAGGATGCAGGTGTCTTGATGCATACAATAATCCTGCAAAGAGAGTTCTGACAATGCCCAAATTGGGTTTGAGAGTGTGATTCATTCAGGTACTGCTGGGATTTGAACCCAGGATCTCCTGTTTACTAGACAGGCGCTTTCACCAACTGAGCCACAGCACCATGAAATTAAAAGCCAGTTCACAATTCTCAATGCAATGCGAAGCTGCCTACCATGGCGATGAAGGCTTACAGACAAAACCAAGTTCCATGACGGCAAAACAATGTTCAATGGACATGACAAGGCAATTCTGCTCCGAAGGCCCACTGTTTCTTCCTGGGGAAAAAAGCAGACGTTGGTGCCCTGATGGGTTTGACACGATGCACCGGTAATTTCTGCAAAGGAAGATTTCACCACACACGCGGATTGTATAATTTGGCCTGACTTCCACACTTCATACAGGCATTGCTGTGATTTGAGCCGAGGATCTCCTTTTTACAAGACAGGTGCTTTCACCAACTAAGCCACAATGCCTACACGGGTGACAGCTCTTCACACTTTTCAATTAACTGCTGAGATACACACCTCAACTGGTGTGCCAACACGGCCCAGGTCCCAGCATTGGACAGAGGAAGAAGAAACTGACGTGGGTGGACTCTGCCTCCTCCAAGAGTCGGCAGAGCTGGGCGTGAGCTTCCCCGTTCCCCAAATTCAGAGGAAGAGGTTCAGAAAAGGAATGAATGAGGGCTGGGGTTCCCAATGAACGATCAGCATGGTTTGGTGTCCTCACAAGGGATGCAGGTGTCTTGATGCATCCAAGATTTCTGTAAAGAGAGATTTGGTAAGACAGATTGAATGACCCGTTTGTACTGAACAATGTGCATCATTCAGCTCCTGCAGGGATTTGAACTCAGCATCTCCTGTTTACTGGACAGGTGCTTTCACCAACTAAGCCACAACACCCACATGCTTGAAAAACTTTCACACACCGAGGCTCTTCATGACATTATGGACAAAACCGAGTTTTATCACGACTTCAGCACAACACAGTTTTCAGGCTCTGCCAAGGTACATTCTTCTCCCAATGCTTGTGACATGAAGCAGAAGTCGGTGCAACTATGGGGTTCTCAGGATACCTTGGCTATTTAAGCAGAGGAGGGTTTTAACACACAGCCACCCCTGTTAATTTGGCCCAAGTACCATGCAACATTCAGGCACTGCTGGGATTTGAACCCAGGATCTCCTATTTACAAGACAGGCGCTTTCACACACTAAGCCACAATGCCCACTTGCAAAACATCTTTTTAGATATTTGAATGAACTGCTAAGCTCCACACCTGACCCGGTGGGCCAACACGGCCCAGTTCCCAGCATTTGACAAATGAAGATAAAACAAATGTGGGTGCACTCTGCCTTCTCCAAGAGTCAGTTGAGCTGGGCACAAGCCTGCCCGTTCCCCACATTCGGATGAAGTTGTTCAGGAAACAAATGAACGAAGGCTGGGTACCCATGAAGAAGCAGCATGGTTGGGTGTCCTCACAAAGGATGCAGGTGTCTTGATGCATACAATAATCCTGCAAAGAGAGTTCTGACAATGCCCAAATTGGGTTTGAGAGTGTGATTCATTCAGGTACTGCTGGGATTTGAACCCAGGATCTCCTGTTTACTAGACAGGCGCTTTCACCAACTGAGCCACAGCACCACGAGAGTCAAAGCCAGTTCACAATTCTCAATGCAATGCGAAGCTGCCTACCATGGCGATGAAGGCTTACAGACAAAATCAAGTTCCATGACGGCAAAACAATGTTCAATGGACATGACAAGGCAATTCTGCTCCGAAGGCCCACTGTTTCTTCCTGGGGAAAAAAGCAGAGGTTGGTTCCCTGATGGGTTTCACACGATGCACCTGTAATTTCTGCAAAGGAAGATTTCACCACACATGCGGATTGTATAATTTGGCCTGACTTCCACACTTCATACAGGCATTGCTGGGATTTGAGCCCAGGATCTCCTGTTTACAAGACAGGTGCTTTCACCAACTAAGCCACAATGCCTACACAGGCGACAGCTCTTCACACTTTTCAATTAACTGCTGAGATACACACCTCAACTGGTGTGCCAACACGGCCCAGGTCCCAGCATTGGACAGAGGAAGAAGAAACTGGCGTGGGTGGACTCTGCCTCCTCCAAGAGTCGGCAGAGCTGGGCGTGAGCTTCCCTGTTCCCAAATTCAGAGGAAGAGGTTCAGAAAAGGAATGAATGAGGGCTGGGGTTCCCAATGAACGATCAGCATGGTTTGATGTCCTCACAAGGGATGCAGGTGTCTTGATGCATCCAAGATTTCTGTAAAGAGAGATTTGGTAAGACAGATTGAATGACCCGTTTGTCCTGAACAATGTGCTTCATTCAGCTCCTGCAGTGATTTGAACTCAGCATCTCCTGTTTCCTGGACAGGTGCTTTCACCAACTAAGCCACAACACCCACATGCTTGAAAAACTTTCACACACCGAGGCTCTTCATGACATTATGGACAAAACCGAGTTTTATCACGACTTCAGCACAACACATTTTTCAGGCTCTGCCAAGGTACATTCTTCTCCCAATGCTTGTGACATGAAGCAGAAGTCGGTGCAACTATGGGGTTCTCAGGATACTTTGGCTATTTAAGCAGAGGAGGGTTTTAACACACAGCCACCCCTGTTAATTTGGCCCAAGTACCATGCAACATTCAGGCACTGCTGGGATTTGAACCCAGGATCTCCTATTTACAAGACAGGCGCTTTCACACACTAAGCCACAATGCCCACGTGCAAAACATCTTTTAGATATTTGAATGAACTGCTAAGCTCCACACCTGACCCGGTGGGCCAACACGGCCCAGTTCCCAGCATTTGACAAATGAAGATAAAACAAATGTGGGTGCACTCTGCCTTCTCCAAGAGTCAGTTGAGCTGGGCACAAGCCTCCCCGTTCCCCACATTCGGATGAAGTGGTTCAGGAAACAAATGAACGAAGGCTGGGTTCCCATGAAAAAGCAGCATGGTTGGGTGTCCTCACAAAGGATGCAGGTGTCTTGATGCATACAATAATCCTGCAAAGAGAGTTCTGACAATGCCCAAATTGGGTTTGAGAGTGTGATTCATTCAGGTACTGCTGGGATTTGAACCCAGGATCTCCTGTTTACTAGACAGGCGCTTTCACCAACTGAGCCACAGCACCACAGCCAGTTCACAATTCTCAATGCAATGCGAAGCTGCCTACCGTGGCGATGATGGCTTCACAGACAAAACCAAGGTCCATGACGGCAAAACAATGTTCAATGGGCATGACAAGGCAATTCTGCTCAAGGCCCACTGTTTCTTACTGGGGAAAAAGCAGAGGTTGGTGCCCTGATGGGTTTGACACGATGCACCGGGAATTTCTGCAAAGGAAGATTTCACCACACACGCAGATTGTATAATTTGGCCTGACTTCCACACTTCATACAGGCATTGCTGGGATTTGAGCCCAGGATCTCCTGTTTACAAGACAGGTGCTTTCACCAACTAAGCCACAATGCCTACACGGGTGACAGCTCTTCACACTTTTCAATTAACTGCTGAGATACACACCTCAACTGGTGTGCCAACATGGCCCAGGTCCCAGCATTGGACAGAGGAAGAAGAAACTGACGTGGGTGGACTCTGCCTCCTCCAAGAGTCGGCAGAGCTGGGCGTGAGCTTCCCCGTTCCCCAAATTCAGAGGAAGAGGTTCAGAAAAGGAATGAATGAGGGCTGGGGTTCCCAATGAACGATCAGCATGGTTTGGTGTCCTCACAAGGGATGCAGGTGTCTTGATGCATCCAAGATTTCTGTAAAGAGAGATTTGGTAAGACAGATTGAATGACCCGTTTGTACTGAACAATGTGCATCATTCAGCTCCTGCAGGGATTTGAACTCAGCATCTCCTGTTTACTGGACAGGTGCTTTCACCAACTAAGCCACAACACCCACATGCTTGAAAAAACTTTCACACACCGAGGCTCTTCATGACATTATGGACAAAACCGAGTTTTATCACGACTTCAGCACAACACATTTTTTCAGGCTCTGCCAAGGTACATTCTTCTCCCAATGCTTGTGACATGAAGCAGAAGTCGGTGCAACTATGGGGTTCTCAGGATACCTTGGCTATTTAAGCAGAGGAGGGTTTTAACACACAGCCACCCCTGTTAATTTGGCCCAAGTACCATGCAACATTCAGGCACTGCTGGGATTTGAACCCAGGATCTCCTATTTACAAGACAGGCGCTTTCACACACTAAGCCACAATGCCCACGTGCAAAACATCTTTTTAGATATTTGAATGAACTGCTAAGCTCCACACCTGACCCGGTGGGCCAACACGGCCCAGTTCCCAGCATTTGACAAATGAAGATAAAACAAATGTGGGTGCACTCTGCCTTCTCCAAGAGTCAGTTGAGCTGGGCACAAGCCTCCCGTTCCCCACATTCAGATCAAGTGGTTCAGGAAACAAATGAACGAAGGCTGGGTTCCCATGAAGAAGCAGCATGGTTGGGTGTCCTCACAAAGGATGCAGGTGTCTTGATGCATACAATAATCCTGCAAAGAGAGTTCTGACAATGCCCAAATTGGGTTTGAGAGTGTGATTCATTCAGGTACTGCTGGGATTTGAACCCAGGATCTCCTGTTTACTAGACAGGCGCTTTCACCAACTGAGCCACAGCACCACGAGAGTCAAAGCCAGTTCACAATTCTCAATGCAATGCGAAGCTGCCTACCATGGCGATGAAGGCTTACAGACAAAATCAAGTTCCATGACGGCAAAACAATGTTCAATGGACATGACAAGGCAATTCTGCTCCGAAGGCCCACTGTTTCTTCCTGGGGAAAAAAGCAGAGGTTGGTTCCCTGATGGGTTTCACACGATGCACCGGGAATTTCTGCAAAGGAAGATTTCACCACACATGCGGATTGTATAATTTGGCCTGACTTCCACACTTCATACAGGCATTGCTGGGATTTGAGCCCAGGATCTCCTGTTTACAAGACAGGTGCTTTCACCAACTAAGCCACAATGCCTACACAGGCGACAGCTCTTCACACTTTTCAATTAACTGCTGAGATACACACCTCAACTGGTGTGCCAACACGGCCCAGGTCCCAGCATTGGACAGAGGAAGAAGAAACTGACGTGGGTGGACTCTGCCTCCTCCAAGAGTCGGCAGAGCTGGGCGTGAGCTTCCCGCACCCCAAATTCAGAGGAAGAGGTTCAGAAAAGGAATGAATGAGGGCTGGGGTTCCCAATGAACGATCAGCATGGTTTGATGTCCTCACAAGGGATGCAGGTGTCTTGATGCATCCAAGATTTCTGTAAAGAGAGATTTGGTAAGACAGATTGAATGACCCGTTTGTCCTGAACAATGTGCTTCATTCAGCTCCTGCAGTGATTTGAACTCAGCATCTCCTGTTTCCTGGACAGGTGCTTTCACCAACTAAGCCACAACACCCACATGCTTGAAAAAACTTTCACACACCGAGGCTCTTCATGACATTATGGACAAAACCGAGTTTTATCACGACTTCAGCACAACACATTTTTTCAGGGTCTGCCAAGGTACATTCTTCTCCCAATGCTTGTGACATGAAGCAGAAGTCGGTGCAACTATGGGGTTCTCAGGATACTTTGGCTATTTAAGCAGAGGAGGGTTTTAACACACAGCCACCCCTGTTAATTTGGCCCAAGTACCATGCAACATTCAGGCACTGCTGGGATTTGAACCCAGGATCTCCTATTTACAAGACAGGCGCTTTCACACACTAAGCCACAATGCCCACGTGCAAAACATCTTTTTAGATATTTGAATGAACTGCTAAGCTCCACACCTGACCCGGTGGGCCAACACGGCCCAGTTCCCAGCATTTGACAAATGAAGATAAAACAAATGTGGGTGCACTCTGCCTTCTCCAAGAGTCAGTTGAGCTGGGCACAAGCCTCCCCGTTCCCCACATTCGGATGAAGTGGTTCAGGAAACAAATGAACGAAGGCTGGGTTCCCATGAAGAAGCAGCATGGTTGGGTGTCTTGATGCATACAATAATCCTGCAAAGAGAGTTCCGACAATGCCCAAATTGGGTTTGAGAGTGTGATTCATTCAGGTACTGCTGGGATTTGAACCCAGGATCTCCTGTTTACTAGACAGGCGCTTTCACCAACTGAGCCACAGCACCACGAGAGTCAAAGCCAGTTCACAATTCTCAATGCAATGCGAAGCTGCCTACCATGGCAATGAAGGCTTACAGACAAAACCAAGTTCCATGACGGCAAAACAATGTTCAATGGACATGACAAGGCAATTCTGCTCCGAAGGCCCACTGTTTCTTACTGGGGAAAAAAGCAGAGGTTGGTGCCCTGATGGGTTTCACACGATGCACCGGGAATTTCTGCAAAGGAAGATTTCACCACACACGCAGATTGTATAATTTGGCCTGACTTCCACACTTCATACAGGCATTTGAGCCCAGGATCTCCTGTTTACAAGACAGGTGCTTTCACCAACTAAGCCACAATGCCTACACAGGTGACAGCTCTTCACACTTTTCAATTAACTGCTGAGATACACACCTCAACTGGTGTGCCAACACGGCCCAGGTCCCAGCATTGGACAGAGGAAGAACAAACTGACGTGGGTGGGCTCTGTCTCCTCCAAGAGTCGGGCTGAGCTGGGCGTGAGCTTCCCGTTCCCCAAATTCGGAGGAAGAGGTTCAGAAAAGGAATGAATGAGAGCTGGGGTTCCCAATGAAGGATCTGCATGGTTTGGTGTCCTCACAAGGGATGCAGGTGTCTTGATGCATCCAAGATTTCTGTAAAGAGAGATTTGGCAAGACAGATTGAATGAACCGTTTGTACTGAACAATGAGCTTCATTCTGCTCCTGCAGCGACTTCTACTCAGCATCTCCTGTTTACTGGCCCGGTGCTTTCACCAACGAAGCCACAACACCCACATGCTGGAAAACACTTTCACACACCGAGGCTCTTCATGACATTATGGACAAAACCGAAGTTTTATCACGACTTCAGCACAACACAGTTTTTCAGGCTCTGCCAAGGTACATTCTTCTCCCAATGCTTGTGACATGAAGCAGAAGTCGGTGCAACTATGGGGTTCTCAGGATACTTTGGCTATTTAAGCAGAGGAGGGTTTTAACACACAGCCACCCCTGTTAATTTGGCCCAAGTACCATGCAACATTCAGGCACTGCTGGGATTTGAACCCAGGATCTCCTAATTACGAGACAGGCGCTTTCACACACTAAGCCACAATGCCCATGTGCAAAACATCTTTTTAGATATTTGAATGAACTGCTAAGCTCCACACCTGACCCGGTGGGCCAACACGGCCCAGTTCCCAGCATTTGACAAATGAAGATAAAACAAATGTGGGTGCACTCTGCCTTCTCCAAGAGTCAGTTGAGCTGGGCACAAGCCTCCCCGTTCCCCACATTCGGATGAAGTTGTTCAGGAAACAAATGAACGAAGGCTGGGTACCCATGAAGAAGCAGCATGGTTGGGTGTCCTCACAAAGGATGCAGGTGTCTTGATGCATACAATAATCCTGCAAAGAGAGTTCTGACAATGCCCAAATTGGGTTTGAGAGTGTGATTCATTCAGGTACTGCTGGGATTTGAACCCAGGATCTCCTGTTTACTAGACAGGCGCTTTCACCAACTGAGCCACAGCACCACGAGAGCCCAAACCAGTTCACAATTCTCAATGCAATGCGAAGCTGCCTACCATGGCGATGAAGGCTTCACAGACAAAACCAAGTTCCATGACGGCAAAACAATGTTCAATGGACATGACAAGGCAATTCTGCTCAAGGCCCACTGTTTCTTACTGGGGAAAAAGCAGAGGTTGGTGCCCTGATGGGTTTGACACGATGCACCGGGAATTTCTGCAAAGGAAGATTTCACCACACACGCAGATTGTATAATTTGGCCTGACTTCCACACTTGATACAGGCATTGCTGGGATTTGAGCCCAGGATCGCCTGTTTACAAGACAGGTGCTTTCACCAACTAAGCCACAATGCCTACACGGGTGACAGCTCTTCACACTTTTCAATTAACTGCTGAGATACACACCTCAACTGGTGTGCCAACATGGCCCAGGTCCCAGCATTGGACAGAGGAAGAAGAAACTGACGTGGGTGGACTCTGCCTCCTCCAAGAGTCGGCAGAGCTGGGCATGAGCTTCCCCGTTCCCCAAATTCAGAGGAAGAGGTTCAGAAAAGGAATGAATGAGGGCTGGGGTTCCCAATGAACGATCAGCATGGTTTGGTGTCCTCACAAGGGATGCAGGTGTCTTGATGCATCCAAGATTTCTGTAAAGAGAGATTTGGTAAGACAGATTGAATGACCCGTTTGTACTGAACAATGTGCATCATTCAGCTCCTGCAGGGATTTGAACTCAGCATCTCCTGTTTACTGGACAGGTGCTTTCACCAACTAAGCCACAACACCCACATGCTTGAAAAAACTTTCACACACCGAGGCTCTTCATGACATTATGGACAAAACCGAGTTTTATCATGACTTCAGCACAACACATTTTTTCAGGCTCTGCCAAGGTACATTCTTCTCCCAATGCTTGTGACATGAAGCAGAAGTCGGTGCAACTATGGGGTTCTCAGGATACCTTGGCTATTTAAGCAGAGGAGGGTTTTAACACACAGCCACCCCTGTTAATTTGGCCCAAGTACCATGCAACATTCAGGCACTGCTGGGATTTGAACCCAGGATCTCCTATTTACAAGACAGGCGCTTTCACACACTAAGCCACAATGCCCACGTGCAAAACATCTTTTAGATATTTGAATGAACTGCTAAGCTCCACACCTGACCCGGTGGTCCAACACGGCCCAGTTCCCAGCATTTGACAAATGAAGATAAAACAAATGTGGGTGCACTCTGCCTTCTCCAAGAGTCAGTTGAGCTGGGCACAAGCCTCCCCGTTCCCCACATTCAGATCAAGTGGTTCAGGAAACAAATGAACGAAGGCTGGGTTCCCATGAAGAAGCAGCATGGTTGGGTGTCCTCACAAAGGATGCAGGTGTCTTGATGCATACAATAGTCCTGCAAAGAGTGTTCTGACAATGCCCAAATTGGGTTTGAGAGTGTGATTCATTCAGGTACTGCTGGGATTTGAACCCAGGATCTCCTGTTTACTAGACAGGCGCTTTCACCAACTGAGCCACAGCACCACGAGAGTCAAAGCCAGTTCACAATTCTCAATGCAATGCGAAGCTGCCTACCATGGCGATGAAGGCTTACAGACAAAACCAAGTTCCATGACGGCTAAACAATGTTCAATGGACATGACAAGGCAATTCTGCTCCGAAGGCCCACTGTTTCTTACTGGGGAAAAAAGCAGAGGTTGCTGCCCTGATGGGTTTGACACGATGCACCGGTAATTTCTGCAAAGGAAGATTTCACCACACATGCAGATTGTATAATTTGGCCTGACTTCCACACTTCATACAGGCATTGCTGGGATTTGAGCCCAGGATTTCCTGTTTACAAGACAGGTGCTTTCACCAACTAAGCCACAATGCCTACACGGGTGACAGCTCTTCACACTTTTCAATTAACTGCTGAGATACACACCTCAACTGGTGTGCCAACACGGCCCAGGTCCCAGCATTGGACAGAGGAAGAAGAAACTGACGTGGGTGGACTCTGCCTCCTCCAAGAGTCGGCAGAGCTGGGCCTGAGCTTCCCCGGTCCCCAGATTCAGAGGAAGAGGTTCAGAAAAGGAATGAATGAGGGCTGGGGTTCCCAATGAACGATCAGCATGGTTTGGTGTCCTCACAAGGGATGCAGGTGTCTTGATGCATCCAAGATTTCTGTAAAGAGAGATTTGGTAAGACAGATTGAATGACCCGTTTGTACTGAACAATGTGCATCATTCAGCTCCTGCAGGGATTTGAACTCAGCATCTCCTGTTTACTGGACAGGTGCTTTCACCAACTAAGCCACAACACCCACATGCTTGAAAAAACTTTCACACACCGAGGCTCTTCATGACATTATGGACAAAACCGAGTTTTATCACGACTTCAGCACAACACATTTTTTCAGGCTCTGCCAAGGTACATTCTTCTCCCAATGCTTGTGACATGAAGCAGAAGTCGGTGCAACTATGGGGTTCTCAGGATACCTTGGCTATTTAAGCAGAGGAGGGTTTTAACACACAGCCACCCCTGTTAATTTGGCCCAAGTACCATGCAACATTCAGGCACTGCTGGGATTTGAACCCAGGATCTCCTATTTACAAGACAGGCGCTTTCACACACTAAGCCACAATGCCCACGTGCAAAACATCTTTTTAGATATTTGAATGAACTGCTAAGCTCCACACCTGACCCGGTGGGCCAACACGGCCCAGTTCCCAGCATTTGACAAATGAAGATAAAACAAATGTGGGTGCACTCTGCCTTCTCCAAGAGTCAGTTGAGCTGGGCACAAGCCTCCCCGTTCCCCACATTCGGATGAAGTTGTTCAGGAAACAAATGAACGAAGGCTGGGTACCCATGAAGAAGCAGCATGGTTGGGTGTCCTCACAAAGGATGCAGGTGTCTTGATGCATACAATAATCCTGCAAAGAGAGTTCTGACAATGCCCAAATTGGGTTTGAGAGTGTGATTCATTCAGGTACTGCTGGGATTTGAACCCAGGATCTCCTGTTTACTAGACAGGCGCTTTCACCAACTGAGCCACAGCACCACGAGAGTCAAAGCCAGTTCACAATTCTCAATGCAATGCGGTTGCCTACCATGGCGATGAAGGCTTACAGACAAAATCAAGTTCCATGACGGCAAAACAATGTTCAATGGACATGACAAGGCAATTCTGCTCGAAGGCCCACTGTTTCTTCCTGGGGAAAAAAGCAGAGGTTGGTTCCCTGATGGGTTTCACACGATGCACCTGTAATTTCTGCAAAGGAAGATTTCACCACACATGCGGATTGTATAATTTGGCCTGACTTCCACACTTCATACAGGCATTGCTGGGATTTGAGCCCAGGATCTCCTGTTTACAAGACAGGTGCTTTCACCAACTAAGCCACAATGCCTACACAGGCGACAGCTCTTCACACTTTTCAATTAACTGCTGAGATACACACCTCAACTGGTGTGCCAACACGGCCCAGGTCCCAGCATTGGACAGAGGAAGAAGAAACTGACGTGGGTGGACTCTGCCTCCTCCAAGAGTCGGCAGAGCTGGGCGTGAGCTTCCCCGTACCCCAAATTCAGAGGAAGAGGTTCAGAAAAGGAATGAATGAGGGCTGGGGTTCCCAATGAACGATCAGCATGGTTTGATGTCCTCACAAGGGATGCAGGTGTCTTGATGCATCCAAGATTTCTGTAAAGAGAGATTTGGTAAGACAGATTGAATGACCCGTTTGTCCTGAACAATGTGCTTCATTCAGCTCCTGCAGTGATTTGAACTCAGCATCTCCTGTTTCCTGGACAGGTGCTTTCACCAACTAAGCCACAACACCCACATGCTTGAAAAACTTTCACACACCGAGGCTCTTCATGACATTATGGACAAAACCGAAGTTTTATCACGACTTCAGCACAACACAGTTTTTCAGGCTCTGCCAAGGTACATTCTTCTCCCAATGCTTGTGACATGAAGCAGAAGTCGGTGCAACTATGGGGTTCTCAGGATACTTTGGCTATTTAAGCAGAGGAGGGTTTTAACACACAGCCACCCCTGTTAATTTGGCCCAAGTACCATGCAACATTCAGGCACTGCTGGGATTTGAACCCAGGATCTCCTATTTACAAGACAGGCGCTTTCACACACTAAGCCACAATGCCCACTTGCAAAACATCTTTTAGATATTTGAATGAACTGCTAAGCTCCACACCTGACCCGGTGGGCCAACACGGCCCAGGTCCCAGCATTTGACAAATGAAGATAAAACAAATGTGGGTGCACTCTGCCTTCTCCAAGAGTCAGTTGAGCTGGGCACAAGCCTCCCGTTCCCCACATTCGGATGAAGTGGTTCAGGAAACAAATGAACGAAGGCTGGGTTCCCATGAAAAAGCAGCATGGTTGGGTGTCCTCACAAAGGATGCAGGTGTCTTGATGCATACAATAATCCTGCAAAGAGAGTTCTGACAATGCCCAAATTGGGTTTGAGAGTGTGATTCATTCAGGTACTGCTGGGATTTGAACCCAGGATCTCCTGTTTACTAGACAGGCGCTTTCACCAACTGAGCCACAGCACCACGAGAGTCAAAGCCAGTTCACAATTCTCAATGCAATGCGAAGCTGCCTACCATGGCGATGAAGGCTTACAGACAAAATCAAGTTCCATGACGGCAAAACAATGTTCTATGGACATGACAAGGCAATTCTGCTCCGAAGGCCCACTGTTTCTTCCTGGGGAAAAAAGCAGAGGTTGGTTCCCTGATGGGTTTCACACGATGCACCGGTAATTTCTGCAAAGGAAGATTTCACCACACATGCAGATTGTATAATTTGGCCTGACTTCCACACTTCATACAGGCATTGCTGGGATTTGAGCCCAGGATTTCCTGTTTACAAGACAGGTGCTTTCACCAACTAAGCCACAATGCCTACACGGGTGACAGCTCTTCACACTTTTCAATTAACTGCTGAGATACACACCTCAACTGGTGTGCCAACACGGCCCAGGTCCCAGCATTGGACAGAGGAAGAAGAAACTGACGTGGGTGGACTCTGCCTCCTCCAAGAGTCGGCAGAGCTGGGCGTGAGCTTCCCCGTTCCCCAAATTCAGAGGAAGAGGTTCAGAAAAGGAATGAATGAGGGCTGGGGTTCCCAATGAACGATCAGCATGGTTTGGTGTCCTCACAAGGGATGCAGGTGTCTTGATGCATCCAAGATTTCTGTAAAGAGAGATTTGGTAAGACAGATTGAATGACCCGTTTGTACTGAACAATGTGCATCATTCAGCTCCTGCAGGGATTTGAACTCAGCATCTCCTGTTTACTGGACAGGTGCTTTCACCAACGAAGCCACAACACCCACATGCTTGAAAAAACTTTCACACACCGAGGCTCTTCATGACATTATGGACAAAACCGAGTTTTATCACGACTTCAGCACAACACATTTTTTCAGGCTCTGCCAAGGTACATTCTTCTCCCAATGCTTGTGACATGAAGCAGAAGTCGGTGCAACTATGGGGTTCTCAGGATACCTTGGCTATTTAAGCAGAGGAGGGTTTTAACACACAGCCACCCCTGTTAATTTGGCCCAAGTACCATGCAACATTCAGGCACTGCTGGGATTTGAACCCAGGATCTCCTATTTACAAGACAGGCGCTTTCACACACTAAGCCACAATGCCCACGTGCAAAACATCTTTTAGATATTTGAATGAACTGCTAAGCTCCACACCTGACCCGGTGGGCCAACACGGCCCAGTTCCCAGCATTTGACAAATGAAGATAAAACAAATGTGGGTGCACTCTGCCTTCTCCAAGAGTCAGTTGAGCTGGGCACAAGCCTCCCCGTTCCCCACATTCGGATGAAGTTGTTCAGGAAACAAATGAACGAAGGCTGGGTACCCATGAAGAAGCAGCATGGTTGGGTGTCCTCACAAAGGATGCAGGTGTCTTGATGCATACAATAATCCTGCAAAGAGAGTTCTGACAATGCCCAAATTGGGTTTGAGAGTGTGATTCATTCAGGTACTGCTGGGATTTGAACCCAGGATCTCCTGTTTACTAGACAGGCGCTTTCACCAACTGAGCCACAGCACCACGAGAGTCAAAGCCAGTTCACAATTCTCAATGCAATGCGAAGCTGCCTACCATGGCGATGAAGGCTTACAGACAAAATCAAGTTCCATGACGGCAAAACAATGTTCAATGGACATGACAAGGCAATTCTGCTCCGAAGGCCCACTGTTTCTTCCTGGGGAAAAAAGCAGAGGTTGGTTCCCTGATGGGTTTCACACGATGCACCTGTAATTTCTGCAAAGGAACATTTCACCACACATGCGGATTGTATAATTTGGCCTGACTTCCACACTTCATACAGGCATTGCTGGGATTTGAGCCCAGGATCTCCTGTTTACAAGACAGGTGCTTTCACCAACTAAGCCACAATGCCTACACAGGTGACAGCTCTTCACACTTTTCAATTAACTGCTGAGATACACACCTCAACTGGTGTGCCAACACGGCCCAGGTCCCAGCATTGGACAGAGGAAGAAGAAACTGACGTGGGTGGACTCTGCCTCCTCCAAGAGTCGGCAGAGCTGGGCGTGAGCTTCCCCGTACCCCAAATTCAGAGGAAGAGGTTCAGAAAAGGAATGAATGAGGGCTGGGGTTCCCAATGAACGATCAGCATGGTTTGATGTCCTCACAAGGGATGCAGGTGTCTTGATGCATCCAAGATTTCTGTAAAGAGAGATTTGGTAAGACAGATTGAATGACCCGTTTGTCCTGAACAATGTGCTTCATTCAGCTCCTGCAGTGATTTGAACTCAGCATCTCCTGTTTCCTGGACAGGTGCTTTCACCAACTAAGCCACAACACCCACATGCTTTAAAAACTTTCACACACCGAGGCTCTTCATGACATTATGGACAAAACCGAGTTTTATCACGACTTCAGCACAACACAGTTTTTCAGGCTCTGCCAAGGTACATTCTTCTCCCAATGCTTGTGACATGAAGCAGAAGTCGGTGCAACTATGGGGTTCTCAGGATACTTTGGCTATTTAAGCAGAGGAGGGTTTTAACACACAGCCACCCCTGTTAATTTGGCCCAAGTACCATGCAACATTCAGGCACTGCTGGGATTTGAACCCAGGATCTCCTATTTACAAGACAGGCGCTTTCACACACTAAGCCACAATGCCCATGTGCAAAACATCTTTTAGATATTTGAATGAACTGCTAAGCTCCACACCTGACCCGGTGGGCCAACACGGCCCAGTTCCCAGCATTTGACAAATGAAGATAAAACAAATGTGGGTGCACTCTGCCTTCTCCAAGAGTCAGTTGAGCTGGGCACAAGCCTCCCCGTTCCCCACATTCGGATGAAGTGGTTCAGGAAACAAATGAACGAAGGCTGGGTTCCCATGAAAAAGCAGCATGGTTGGGTGTCCTCACAAAGGATGCAGGTGTCTTGATGCATACAATAATCCTGCAAAGAGAGTTCTGACAATGCCCAAATTGGGTTTGAGAGTGTGATTCATTCAGGTACTGCTGGGATTTGAACCCAGGATCTCCTGTTTACTAGACAGGCGCTTTCACCAACTGAGCCACAGCACCACGAGAGTCAAACCCAGTTCACAATTCTCAATGAAATGCGAAGCTGCCTACCATGGCGATGAAGGCTTACAGACAAAATCAAGTTCCATGACGGCAAAACAATGTTCAATGGACATGACAAGGCAATTCTGCTCCGAAGGCCCACTGTTTCTTACTGGGGAAAAAAGCAGAGGTTGGTGCCCTGATGGGTTTCACACGATGCACCTGTAATTTCTGCAAAGGAAGATTTCACCACACATGCGGATTGTATAATTTGGCCTGACTTCCACACTTCATACAGGCATTTGAGCCCAGGATCTCCTGTTTACAAGACAGGTGCTTTCACCAACTAAGCGACAATGCCTACACAGGTGACAGCTCTTCAGACTTTTCAATTAACTGCTGAGATACACACCTCAACTGGTGTGCCAACACGGCCCAGGTCCCAGCATTGGACAGAGGAAGAAGAAACTGACGTGGGTGGACTCTGCCTCCTCCAAGAGTCGGCAGAGCTGGGCGTGAGCTTCCCGTACTCCCAAATTCAGAGGAAGAGGTTCAGAAAAGGAATGAATGAGGGCTGGGGTTCCCAATGAACGATCAGCATGGTTTGATGTCCTCACAAGGGATGCAGGTGTCTTGATGCATCCAAGATTTCTGTCAAGAGAGATTTGGTAAGACAGATTGAATGACCCGTTTGTCCTGAACAGTGTGCTTCATTCAGCTCCTGCAGTGATTTGAACTCAGCATCTCCTGTTTCCTGGACAGGTGCTTTCACCAACTAAGCCACAACACCCACATGCTTGAAAAAACTTTCACACACCGAGGCTCTTCATGACATTATGGACAAAACCGAGTTTCATCACGACTTCAGCACAACACAGTTTTTCAGGCTCTGCCAAGGTACATTCTTCTCCCAATGCTTGTGACATGAAGCAGAAGTCGGTGCAACTATGGGGTTCTCAGGATACTTTGGCTATTTAAGCAGAGGAGGGTTTTAACACACAGCCACCCCTGTTAATTTGGCCCAAGTACCATGCAACATTCAGGCACTGCTGGGATTTGAACCCAGGATCTCCTATTTACGAGACAGGCGCTTTCACACACTAAGCCACAATGCCCACGTGCAAAACATCTTTTTAGATATTTGAATGAACTGCTAAGCTCCACACCTGACCCGGTGGGCCAACACGGCCCAGTTCCCAGCATTTGACAAATGAAGATAAAACAAATGTGGGTGCACTCTGCCTTCTCCAAGAGTCAGTTGAGCTGGGCACAAGCCTCCCCGTTCCCCACATTCAGATCAAGTGGTTCAGGAAACAAATGAACGAAGGCTGGGTTCCCATGAAGAAGCAGCATGGTTGGGTGTCTTGATGCATACAATAATCCTGCAAAGAGAGTTCCGACAATGCCCAAATTGGGTTTGAGAGTGTGATTCATTCAGGTACTGCTGGGATTTGAACCCAGGATCTCCTGTTTACTAGACAGGCGCTTTCACCAACTGAGCCACAGCACCACGAGAGTCAAAGCCAGTTCACAATTCTCAATGCAATGCGGTTGCCTACCATGGCGATGAAGGCTTACAGACAAAACCAAGTTCCATGACGGCAAAACAATGTTCAATGGACATGACAAGGCAATTCTGCTCCGAAGGCCCACTGTTTCTTACTGGGGAAAAAAGCAGAGGTTGGTGCCCTGATGGGTTTGACACGATGCACCGGGAATTTCTGCAAAGGAAGATTTCACCACACACGCAGATTGTATAATTTGGCCTGACTTCCACACTTCATACAGGCATTTGAGCCCAGGATCTCCTGTTTACAAGACAGGTGCTTTCACCAACTAAGCCACAATGCCTACACAGGTGACAGCTCTTCACACTTTTCAATTAACTGCTGAGATACACACCTCAACTGGTGTGCCAACACGGCCCAGGTCCCAGCATTGGACAGAGGAAGAACAAACTGACGTGGGTGGACTCTGCCTCCTCCAAGAGTCGGCTGAGCTGGGCGTGAGCTTCCCCGTTCCCCAAATTCGGAGGAAGAGGTTCAGAAAAGGAATGAATGAGAGCTGGGGTTCCCAATGAAGGATCTGCATGGTTTGGTGTCCTCACAAGGGATGCAGGTGTCTTGATGCATCCAAGATTTCTGTAAAGAGAGATTTGGCAAGACAGATTGAATGAACCGTTTGTACTGAACAATGTGCTTCATTCAGCTCCTGCAGGGATTTGAACTCAGCATCTCCTGTTTACTGGACAGGTGCTTTCACCAACTAAGCCACAACACCCACATGCTTGAAAAACTTTCACACACCGAGGCTCTTCATGACATTATGGACAAAACCGAGTTTTATCACGACTTCAGCACAACACAGTTTTTCAGGCTCTGCCAAGGTACATTCTTCTCCCAATGCTTGTGACATGAAGCAGAAGTCGGTGCAACTATGGGGTTCTCAGGATACTTTGGCTATTTAAGCAGAGGAGGGTTTTAACACACAGCCACCCCTGTTAATTTGGCCCAAGTACCATGCAACATTCAGGCACTGCTGGGATTTGAACCCAGGATCTCCTATTTACGAGACAGGCGCTTTCACACACTAAGCCACAATGCCCATGTGCAAAACATCTTTTTAGATATTTGAATGAACTGCTAAGCTCCACACCTGACCCGGTGGGCCAACACGGCCCAGTTCCCAGCATTTGACAAATGAAGATAAAACAAATGTGGGTGCACTCTGCCTTCTCCAAGAGTCAGTTGAGCTGGGCACAAGCCTCCCCGTTCCCCACATTCGGATGAAGTTGTTCAGGAAACAAATGAACGAAGGCTGGGTACCCATGAAGAAGCAGCATGGTTGGGTGTCCTCACAAAGGATGCAGGTGTCTTGATGCATACAATAATCCTGCAAAGAGAGTTCTGACAATGCCCAAATTGGGTTTGAGAGTGTGATTCATTCAGGTACTGCTGGGATTTGAACCCAGGATCTCCTGTTTACTAGACAGGCGCTTTCACCAACTGAGCCACAGCACCACGAGAGCCCAAACCAGTTCACAATTCTCAATGCAATGCGAAGCTGCCTACCATGGCGATGAAGGCTTCACAGACAAAACCAAGTTCCATGACGGCAAAACAATGTTCAATGGACATGACAAGGCAATTCTGCTCCGAAGGCCCACTGTTTCTTACTGGGGAAAAAAGCAGAGGTTGGTGCCCTGATGGGTTTGACACGATGCACCGGGAATTTCTGCAAAGGAAGATTTCACCACACACGCAGATTGTATAATTTGGCCTGACTTCCACACTTGATACAGGCATTGCTGGGATTTGAGCCCAGGATCTCCTGTTTACAAGACAGGTGCTTTCACCAACTAAGCCACAATGCCTACACAGGTGACAGCTCTTCACACTTTTCAATTAACTGCTGAGATACACACCTCAACTGGTGTGCCAACACGGCCCAGGTCCCAGCATTGGACAGAGGAAGAACAAACTGACGTGGGTGGACTCTGCCTCCTCCAAGAGTCGGCTGAGCTGGGCGTGAGCTTCCCCGTTCCCCAAATTCGGAGGAAGAGGTTCAGAAAAGGAATGAATGAGAGCTGGGGTTCCCAATGAAGGATCTGCATGGTTTGGTGTCCTCACAAGGGATGCAGGTGTCTTGATGCATCCAAGATTTCTGTAAAGAGAGATTTGGCAAGACAGATTGAATGAACCGTTTGTACTGAACAATGTGCTTCATTCAGCTCCTGCAGGGATTTGAACTCAGCATCTCCTGTTTACTGGACAGGTGCTTTCACCAACTAAGCCACAACACCCACATGCTTGAAAAACTTTCACACACCGAGGCTCTTCATGACATTATGGACAAAACCGAAGTTTTATCACGACTTCAGCACAACACAGTTTTTCAGGCTCTGCCAAGGTACATTCTTCTCCCAATGCTTGTGACATGAAGCAGAAGTCGGTGCAACTATGGGGTTCTCAGGATACTTTGGCTATTTAAGCAGAGGAGGGTTTTAACACACAGCCACCCCTGTTAATTTGGCCCAAGTACCATGCAACATTCAGGCACTGCTGGGATTTGAATCCAGGATCTCCTATTTACGAGACAGGCGCTTTCACACACTAAGCCACAATGCCCATGTGCAAAACATCTTTTTAGATATTTGAATGAACTGCTAAGCTCCACACCTGACCCGGTGGGCCAACACGGCCCAGTTCCCAGCATTTGACAAATGAAGATAAAACAAATGTGGGTGCACTCTGCCTTCTCCAAGAGTCAGTTGAGCTGGGCACAAGCCTCCCCGTTCCCCACATTCGGATGAAGTTGTTCAGGAAACAAATGAACGAAGGCTGGGTACCCATGAAGAAGCAGCATGGTTGGGTGTCCTCACAAAGGATGCAGGTGTCTTGATGCATACAATAATCCTGCAAAGAGAGTTCTGACAATGCCCAAATTGGGTTTGAGAGTGTGATTCATTCAGGTACTGCTGGGATTTGAACCCAGGATCTCCTGTTTACTAGACAGGCGCTTTCACCAACTGAGCCACAGCACCACGAGAGCCCAAACCAGTTCACAATTCTCAATGCAATGCGAAGCTGCCTACCATGGCGATGAAGGCTTCACAGACAAAACCAAGTTCCATGACGGCAAAACAATGTTCAATGGACATGACAAGGCAATTCTGCTCCGAAGGCCCACTGTTTCTTACTGGGGAAAAAAGCAGAGGTTGGTGCCCTGATGGGTTTGACACGATGCACCGGGAATTTCTGCAAAGGAAGATTTCACCACACACGCAGATTGTATAATTTGGCCTGACTTCCACACTTGATACAGGCATTGCTGGGATTTGAGCCCAGGATCTCCTGTTTACAAGACAGGTGCTTTCACCAACTAAGCCACAATGCCTACACGGGTGACAGCTCTTCACACTTTTCAATTAACTGCTGAGATACACACCTCAACTGGTGTGCCAACATGGCCCAGGTCCCAGCATTGGACAGAGGAAGAACAAACTGACGTGGGTGGACTCTGCCTCCTCCAAGAGTCGGCAGAGCTGGGCATGAGCTTCCCCGTTCCCCAAATTCAGAGGAAGAGGTTCAGAAAAGGAATGAATGAGGGCTGGGGTTCCCAATGAACGATCAGCATGGTTTGGTGTCCTCACAAGGGATGCAGGTGTCTTGATGCATCCAAGATTTCTGTAAAGAGAGATTTGGTAAGACAGATTGAATGACCCGTTTGTACTGAACAATGTGCATCATTCAGCTCCTGCAGGGATTTGAACTCAGCATCTCCTGTTTACTGGACAGGTGCTTTCACCAACTAAGCCACAACACCCACATGCTTGAAAAAACTTTCACACACCGAGGCTCTTCATGACATTATGGACAAAACCGAGTTTTATCATGACTTCAGCACAACACATTTTTTCAGGCTCTGCCAAGGTACATTCTTCTCCCAATGCTTGTGACATGAAGCAGAAGTCGGTGCAACTATGGGGTTCTCAGGATACCTTGGCTATTTAAGCAGAGGAGGGTTTTAACACACAGCCACCCCTGTTAATTTGGCCCAAGTACCATGCAACATTCAGGCACTGCTGGGATTTGAACCCAGGATCTCCTATTTACAAGACAGGCGCTTTCACACACTAAGCCACAATGCCCACGTGCAAAACATCTTTTTAGATATTTGAATGAACTGCTAAGCTCCACACCTGACCCGGTGGGCCAACACGGCCCAGTTCCCAGCATTTGACAAATGAAGATAAAACAAATGTGGGTGCACTCTGCCTTCTCCAAGAGTCAGTTGAGCTGGGCACAAGCCTCCCCGTTCCCCACATTCAGATCAAGTGGTTCAGGAAACAAATGAACGAAGGCTGGGTTCCCATGAAGAAGCAGCATGGTTGGGTGTCCTCACAAAGGATGCAGGTGTCTTGATGCATACAATAATCCTGCAAAGAGAGTTCTGACAATGCCCAAATTGGGTTTGAGAGTGTGATTCATTCAGGTACTGCTGGGATTTGAACCCAGGATCTCCTGTTTACTAGACAGGCGCTTTCACCAACTGAGCCACAGCACCACGAGAGTCAAAGCCAGTTCACAATTCTCAATGCAATGCGGTTGCCTACCATGGCGATGAAGGCTTACAGACAAAATCAAGTTCCATGACGGCAAAACAATGTTCAATGGACATGACAAGGCAATTCTGCTCCGAAGGCCCACTGTTTCTTCCTGGGGAAAAAAGCAGAGGTTGGTTCCCTGATGGGTTTCACACGATGCACCTGTAATTTCTGCAAAGGAAGATTTCACCACACATGCGGATTGTATAATTTGGCCTGACTTCCACACTTCATACAGGCATTGCTGGGATTTGAGCCCAGGATCTCCTGTTTACAAGACAGGTGCTTTCACCAACTAAGCCACAATGCCTACACAGGCGACAGCTCTTCACACTTTTCAATTAACTGCTGAGATACACACCTCAACTGGTGTGCCAACACGGCCCAGGTCCCAGCATTGGACAGAGGAAGAAGAAACTGATCGTGGTGGACTCTGCCTCCTCCAAGAGTCGGCAGAGCTGGGCGTGAGCTTCCCGCACTCCCAAATTCAGAGGAAGAGGTTCAGAAAAGGAATGAATGAGGGCTGGGGTTCCCAATGAACGATCAGCATGGTTTGATGTCCTCACAAGGGATGCAGGTGTCTTGATGCATCCAAGATTTCTGTAAAGAGAGATTTGGTAAGACAGATTGAATGACCCGTTTGTCCTGAACAATGTGCTTCATTCAGCTCCTGCAGTGATTTGAACTCAGCATCTCCTGTTTCCTGGACAGGTGCTTTCACCAACTAAGCCACAACACCCACATGCTTGAAAAAACTTTCACACACCGAGGCTCTTCATGACATTATGGACAAAACCGAGTTTTATCACAACTTCAGCACAACACAGTTTTTCAGGCTCTGCCAAGGTACATTCTTCTCCCAATGCTTGTGACATGAAGCAGAAGTCGGTGCAACTATGGGGTTCTCAGGATACTTTGGCTATTTAAGCAGAGGAGGGTTTTAACACACAGCCACCCCTGTTAATTTGGCCCAAGTACCATGCAACATTCAGGCACTGCTGGGATTTGAACCCAGGATCTCCTATTTACAAGACAGGCGCTTTCACACACTAAGCCACAATGCCCACGTGCAAAACATCTTTTTAGATATTTGAATGAACTGCTAAGCTCCACACCTGACCCGGTGGGCCAACACGGCCCAGTTCCCAGCATTTGACAAATGAAGATAAAACAAATGTGGGTGCACTCTGCCTTCTCCAAGAGTCAGTTGAGCTGGGCACAAGCCTCCCGTTCCCCACATTCGGATGAAGTGGTTCAGGAAACAAATGAACGAAGGCTGGGTTCCCATGAAAAAGCAGCATGGTTGGGTGTCCTCACAAAGGATGCAGGTGTCTTGATGCATACAATAATCCTGCAAAGAGAGTTCTGACAATGCCCAAATTGGGTTTGAGAGTGTGATTCATTCAGGTACTGCTGGGATTTGAACCCAGGATCTCCTGTTTACTAGACAGGCGCTTTCACCAACTGAGCCACAGCACCACGAGAGTCAAAGCCAGTTCACAATTCTCAATGCAATGCGAAGCTGCCTACCATGGCGATGAAGGCTTACAGACAAAATCAAGTTCCATGACGGCAAAACAATGTTCAATGGACATGACAAGGCAATTCTGCTCAGAAGGCCCACTGTTTCTTCCTGGGGAAAAAAGCAGAGGTTGGTTCCCTGATGGGTTTCACACGATGCACCGGTAATTTCTGCAAAGGAAGATTTCACCACACATGCAGATTGTATAATTTGGCCTGACTTCCACACTTCATACAGGCATTGCTGGGATTTGAGCCCAGGATCTCCTGTTTACAAGACAGGTGCTTTCACCAACTAAGCCACAATGCCTACACAGGCGACAGCTCTTCACACTTTTCAATTAACTGCTGAGATACACACCTCAACTGGTGTGCCAACACGGCCCAGGTCCCAGCATTGGACAGAGGAAGAAGAAACTGACGTGGGTGGACTCTGCCTCCTCCAAGAGTCGGCAGAGCTGGGCGTGAGCTTCCCCGTACCCCAAATTCAGAGGAAGAGGTTCAGAAAAGTAATGAATGAGGGCTGGGGTTCCCAATGAACGATCAGCATGGTTTGATGTCCTCACAAGGGATGCAGGTGTCTTGATGCATCCAAGATTTCTGTAAAGAGAGATTTGGTAAGACAGATTGAATGACCCGTTTGTCCTGAACAATGTGCTTCATTCAGCTCCTGCAGTGATTTGAACTCAGCATCTCCTGTTTCCTGGACAGGTGCTTTCACCAACTAAGCCACAACACCCACATGCTTGAAAAAACTTTCACACACCGAGGCTCTTCATGACATTATGGACAAAACCAAGTTTTATCACGACTTCAGCACAACACAGTTTTTCAGGCTCTGCCAAGGTACATTCTTCTCCCAATGCTTGTGACATGAAGCAGAAGTCGGTGCAACTATGGGGTTCTCAGGATACTTTGGCTATTTAAGCAGAGGAGGGTTTTAACACACAGCCACCCCTGTTAATTTGGCCCAAGTACCATGCAACATTCAGGCACTGCTGGGATTTGAACCCAGGATCTCCTATTTACAAGACAGGCGCTTTCACACACTAAGCCACAATGCCCATGTGCAAAACATCTTTTAGATATTTGAATGAACTGCTAAGCTCCACACCTGACCCGGAGGGCCAACACGGCACCGCTCCCAGCATTTGACAAATGAAGATAAAACAAATGTGGGTGCACTCTGCCTGCTCCAAGAGTCAGTTGAGCTGGGCACAAGCCTCCCGTTCCCCACATTCGGATGAAGTGGTTCAGGAAACAAATGAACGAAGGCTGGGTTCCCATGAAAAAGCAGCATGGTTGGGTGTCCTCACAAAGGATGCAGGTGTCTTGATGCATACAATAATCCTGCAAAGAGAGTTCTGACAATGCCCAAATTGGGTTTGAGAGTGTGATTCATTCAGGTACTGCTGGGATTTGAACCCAGGATCTCCTGTTTACTAGACAGGCGCTTTCACCAACTGAGCCACAGCACCACGAGAGTCAAAGCCAGTTCACAATTCTCAATGCAATGCGAAGCTGCCTACCATGGCGATGAAGGCTTACAGACAAAATCAAGTTCCATGACGGCAAAACAATGTTCAATGGACATGACAAGGCAATTCTGCTCCGAAGGCCCACTGTTTCTTCCTGGGGAAAAAAGCAGAGGTTGGTTCCCTGATGGGTTTCACACGATGCACCTGTAATTTCTGCAAAGGAAGATTTCACCACACATGCGGATTGTATAATTTGGCCTGACTTCAACACTTCATACAGGCATTGCTGGGATTTGAGCCCAGGATCTCCTGTTTACAAGACAGGTGCTTTCACCAACTAAGCCACAATGCCTACACAGGTGACAGCTCTTCACACTTTTCAATTAACTGCTGAGATACACACCTCAACTGGTGTGCCAACACGGCCCAGGTCCCAGCATTGGACAGAGGAAGAAGAAACTGGCGTGGGTGGACTCTGCCTCCTCCAAGAGTCGGCAGAGCTGGGCGTGAGCTTCCCCGTACCCCAAATTCAGAGGAAGAGGTTCAGAAAAGGAATGAATGAGGGCTGGGGTTCCCAATGAACGATCAGCATGGTTTGATGTCCTCACAAGGGATGCAGGTGTCTTGATGCATCCAAGATTTCTGTAAAGAGAGATTTGGTAAGACAGATTGAATGACCCGTTTGTCCTGAACAATGTGCTTCATTCAGCTCCTGCAGTGATTTGAACTCAGCATCTCCTGTTTCCTGGACAGGTGCTTTCACCAACTAAGCCACAACACCCACATGCTTGAAAAACTTTCACACACCGAGGCTCTTCATGACATTATGGACAAAACCAAGTTTTATCACGACTTCAGCACAACACAGTTTTTCAGGCTCTGCCAAGGTACATTCTTCTCCCAATGCTTGTGACATGAAGCAGAAGTCGGTGCAACTATGGGGTTCTCAGGATACTTTGGCTATTTAAGCAGAGGAGGGTTTTAACACACAGCCACCCCTGTTAATTTGGCCCAAGTACCATGCAACATTCAGGCACTGCTGGGATTTGAACCCAGGATCTCCTATTTACAAGACAGGCGCTTTCACACACTAAGCCACAATGCCCACGTGCAAAACATCTTTTTAGATATTTGAATGAACTGCTAAGCTCCACACCTGACCCGGTGGGCCAACACGGCCCAGTTCCCAGCATTTGACAAATGAAGATAAAACAAATGTGGGTGCACTCTGCCTTCTCCAAGAGTCAGTTGAGCTGGGCACAAGCCTCCCCGTTCCCCACATTCGGATGAAGTGGTTCAGGAAACAAATGAACGAAGGCTGGGTTCCCATGAAAAAGCAGCATGGTTGGGTGTCCTCACAAAGGATGCAGGTGTCTTGATGCATACAATAATCCTGCAAAGAGAGTTCTGACAATGCCCAAATTGGGTTTGAGAGTGTGATTCATTCAGGTACTGCTGGGATTTGAACCCAGGATCTCCTGTTTACTAGACAGGCGCTTTCACCAACTGAGCCACAGCACCACGAGAGTCAAACCCAGTTCACAATTCTCAATGAAATGCGGCTGCCTACCATGGCGATGAAGGCTTACAGACAAAATCAAGTTCCATGACGGCAAAACAATGTTCAATGGACATGACAAGGCAATTCTGCTCCGAAGGCCCACTGTTTCTTACTGGGGAAAAAAGCAGAGGTTGGTGCCCTGATGGGTTTCACACGATGCACCTGTAATTTCTGCAAAGGAAGATTTCACCACACATGCGGATTGTATAATTTGGCCTGACTTCCACACTTCATACAGGCATTTGAGCCCAGGATCTCCTGTTTACAAGACAGGTGCTTTCACCAACTAAGCGACAATGCCTACACAGGTGACAGCTCTTCACACTTTTCAATTAACTGCTGAGATACACACCTCAACTGGTGTGCCAACACGGCCCAGGTCCCAGCATTGGACAGAGGAAGAAGAAACTGACGTGGGTGGACTCTGCCTCCTCCAAGAGTCGGCAGAGCTGGGCGTGAGCTTCCTGCACTCCCAAATTCAGAGGAAGAGGTTCAGAAAAGGAATGAATGAGGGCTGGGGTTCCCAATGAACGATCAGCATGGTTTGATGTCCTCACAAGGGATGCAGGTGTCTTGATGCATCCAAGATTTCTGTCAAGAGAGATTTGGTAAGACAGATTGAATGACCCGTTTGTCCTGAACAGTGTGCTTCATTCAGCTCCTGCAGTGATTTGAACTCAGCATCTCCTGTTTCCTGGACAGGTGCTTTCACCAACTAAGCCACAACACCCACATGCTTGAAAAAACTTTCACACACCGAGGCTCTTCATGACATTATGGACAAAACCGAGTTTCATCACGACTTCAGCACAACACAGTTTTTCAGGCTCTGCCAAGGTACATTCTTCTCCCAATGCTTGTGACATGAAGCAGAAGTCGGTGCAACTATGGGGTTCTCAGGATACTTTGGCTATTTAAGCAGAGGAGGGTTTTAACACACAGCCAC
This sequence comes from Plotosus lineatus, assembly GCA_024760905.1. Classification (NCBI taxonomy): domain Eukaryota; kingdom Metazoa; phylum Chordata; class Actinopteri; order Siluriformes; family Plotosidae; genus Plotosus; species Plotosus lineatus. The sequence goes on along the minus strand of CM045743.1, from coordinate 38,890,177 downwards.
CCCTGTTAATTTGGCCCAAGTACCATGCAACATTCAGGCACTGCTGGGATTTGAACCCAGGATCTCCTATTTACGAGACAGGCGCTTTCACACACTAAGCCACAATGCCCACGTGCAAAACATCTTTTAGATATTTGAATGAACTGCTAAGCTCCACACCTGACCCGGTGGGCCAACACGGCCCAGTTCCCAGCATTTGACAAATGAAGATAAAACAAATGTGGGTGCACTCTGCCTTCTCCAAGAGTCAGTTGAGCTGGGCACAAGCCTCCCCGTTCCCCACATTCAGATCAAGTGGTTCAGGAAACAAATGAACGAAGGCTGGGTTCCCATGAAGAAGCAGCATGGTTGGGTGTCTTGATGCATACAATAATCCTGCAAAGAGAGTTCCGACAATGCCCAAATTGGGTTTGAGAGTGTGATTCATTCAGGTACTGCTGGGATTTGAACCCAGGATCTCCTGTTTACTAGACAGGCGCTTTCACCAACTGAGCCACAGCACCACAGCTAGTTCACAATTCTCAATGCAATGCGAAGCTGCCTACCGTGGCGATGATGGCTTCACAGACAAAACCAAGTTCCATGACGGCAAAACAATGTTCAATGGACATGACAAGGCAATTCTGCTCCGAAGGCCCACTGTTTCTTACTGGGGAAAAAAGCAGAGGTTGGTGCCCTGATGGGTTTGACACGATGCACCGGGAATTTCTGCAAAGGAAGATTTCACCACACATGCAGATTGTATAATTTGGCCTGACTTCCACACTTCATACAGGCATTGCTGGGATTTGAGCTCAGGATCTCCTGTTTACAAGACAGGTGCTTTCACCAACTAAGCCACAATGCCTACACGGGTGACATCACTTCACACTTTTCAATTAACTGCTGAGATACACACCTCAACTGGTGTGCCAACACGGCCCAGGTCCCAGCATTGGACAGAGGAAGAACAAACTGACGTGGGTGGACTCTGCCTCCTCCAAGAGTCGGCAGAGCTGGGCGTGAGCTTCCCCGTTCCCCAAATTCAGAGGAAGAGGTTCAGAAAAGGAATGAATGAGGGCTGGGGTTCCCAATGAACGATCAGCATGGTTTGGTGTCCTCACAAGGGATGCAGGTGTCTTGATGCATCCAAGATTTCTGTCAAGAGAGATTTGGTAAGACAGATTGAATGACCCGTTTGTACTGAACAATGTGCTTCATTCAGCTCCTGCAGGGATTTGAACTCAGCATCTCCTGTTTACTGGACAGGTGCTTTCACCAACTAAGCCACAACACCCACATGCTTGAAAAAACTTTCACACACCGAGGCTCTTCATGACATTATGGACAAAACCGAGTTTTATCACGACTGAAGCACAACACAGTTTTTCAGGCTCTGCCAAGGTACATTCTTCTCCCAATGCTTGTGACATGAAGCAGAAGTCGGTGCAACTATGGGGTTCTCAGGATACTTTGGCTATTTAAGCAGAGGAGGGTTTTAACACACAGCCACCCCTGTTAATTTGGCCCAAGTACCATGCAACATTCAGGCACTGCTGGGATTTGAACCCAGGATCTCCTATTTACAAGACAGGCGCTTTCACACACTAAGCCACAATGCCCACGTGCAAAACATCTTTTTAGATATTTGAATGAACTGCTAAGCTCCACACCTGACCCGGTGGGCCAACACGGCCCAGTTCCCAGCATTTGACAAATGAAGATAAAACAAATGTGGGTGCACTCTGCCTTCTCCAAGAGTCAGTTGAGCTGGGCACAAGCCTCCCCGTTCCCCACATTCGGATGAAGTGGTTCAGGAAACAAATGAACGAAGGCTGGGTTCCCATGAAAAAGCAGCATGGTTGGGTGTCCTCACAAAGGATGCAGGTGTCTTGATGCATACAATAATCCTGCAAAGAGAGTTCTGACAATGCCCAAATTGGGTTTGAGAGTGTGATTCATTCAGGTACTGCTGGGATTTGAACCCAGGATCTCCTGTTTACTAGACAGGCGCTTTCACCAACTGAGCCACAGCACCACGAGAGTCAAAGCCAGTTCACAATTCTCAATGCAATGCGAAGCTGCCTACCATGGCGATGAAGGCTTACAGACAAAATCAAGTTCCATGACGGCAAAACAATGTTCAATGGACATGACAAGGCAATTCTGCTCCGAAGGCCCACTGTTTCTTCCTGGGGAAAAAAGCAGAGGTTGGTTCCCTGATGGGTTTCACACGATGCACCTGTAATTTCTGCAAAGGAAGATTTCACCACACATGCGGATTGTATAATTTGGCCTGACTTCAACACTTCATACAGGCATTGCTGGGATTTGAGCCCAGGATCTCCTGTTTACAAGACAGGTGCTTTCACCAACTAAGCCACAATGCCTACACAGGTGACAGCTCTTCACACTTTTCAATTAACTGCTGAGATACACACCTCAACTGGTGTGCCAACACGGCCCAGGTCCCAGCATTGGACAGAGGAAGAAGAAACTGACGTGGGTGGACTCTGCCTCCTCCAAGAGTCGGCAGAGCTGGGCGTGAGCTTCCCCGTACCCCAAATTCAGAGGAAGAGGTTCAGAAAAGGAATGAATGAGGGCTGGGGTTCCCAATGAACGATCAGCATGGTTTGATGTCCTCACAAGGGATGCAGGTGTCTTGATGCATCCAAGATTTCTGTAAAGAGAGATTTGGTAAGACAGATTGAATGACCCGTTTGTCCTGAACAATGTGCTTCATTCAGCTCCTGCAGTGATTTGAACTCAGCATCTCCTGTTTCCTGGACAGGTGCTTTCACCAACTAAGCCACAACACCCACATGCTTGAAAAAACTTTCACACACCGAGGCTCTTCATGACATTATGGACAAAACCGAGTTTTATCACGACTTCAGCACAACACAGTTTTTCAGGCTCTGCCAAGGTACATTCTTCTCCCAATGCTTGTGACATGAAGCAGAAGTCGGTGCAACTATGGGGTTCTCAGGATACTTTGGCTATTTAAGCAGAGGAGGGTTTTAACACACAGCCACCCCTGTTAATTTGGCCCAAGTACCATGCAACATTCAGGCACTGCTGGGATTTGAACCCAGGATCTCCTATTTACAAGACAGGCGCTTTCACACACTAAGCCACAATGCCCATGTGCAAAACATCTTTTTAGATATTTGAATGAACTGCTAAGCTCCACACCTGACCCGGTGGGCCAACACGGCCCAGTTCCCAGCATTTGACAAATGAAGATAAAAGAAATGTGGGTGCACTCTGCCTTCTCCAAGAGTCAGTTGAGCTGGGCACAAGCCTCCCCGTTCCCCACATTCGGATGAAGTGGTTCAGGAAACAAATGAACGAAGGCTGGGTTCCCATGAAAAAGCAGCATGGTTGGGTGTCCTCACAAAGGATGCAGGTGTCTTGATGCATACAATAATCCTGCAAAGAGAGTTCTGACAATGCCCAAATTGGGTTTGAGAGTGTGATTCATTCAGGTACTGCTGGGATTTGAACCCAGGATCTCCTGTTTACTAGACAGGCGCTTTCACCAACTGAGCCACAGCACCACGAGAGTCAAACCCAGTTCACAATTCTCAATGAAATGCGAAGCTGCCTACCATGGCGATGAAGGCTTACAGACAAAATCAAGTTCCATGACGGCAAAACAATGTTCAATGGACATGACAAGGCAATTCTGCTCCGAAGGCCCACTGTTTCTTACTGGGGAAAAAAGCAGAGGTTGGTGCCCTGATGGGTTTCACACGATGCACCTGTAATTTCTGCAAAGGAAGATTTCACCACACATGCGGATTGTATAATTTGGCCTGACTTCCACACTTCATACAGGCATTTGAGCCCAGGATCTCCTGTTTACAAGACAGGTGCTTTCACCAACTAAGCGACAATGCCTACACAGGTGACAGCTCTTCACACTTTTCAATTAACTGCTGAGATACACACCTCAACTGGTGTGCCAACACGGCCCAGGTCCCAGCATTGGACAGAGGAAGAAGAAACTGACGTGGGTGGACTCTGCCTCCTCCAAGAGTCGGCAGAGCTGGGCGTGAGCTTCCCCGTACCCCAAATTCAGAGGAAGAGGTTCAGAAAAGGAATGAATGAGGGCTGGGGTTCCCAATGAACGATCAGCATGGTTTGATGTCCTCACAAGGGATGCAGGTGTCTTGATGCATCCAAGATTTCTGTCAAGAGAGATTTGGTAAGACAGATTGAATGACCCGTTTGTCCTGAACAGTGTGCTTCATTCAGCTCCTGCAGTGATTTGAACTCAGCATCTCCTGTTTCCTGGACAGGTGCTTTCACCAACTAAGCCACAACACCCACATGCTTGAAAAAACTTTCACACACCGAGGCTCTTCATGACATTATGGACAAAACCGAGTTTCATCACGACTTCAGCACAACACAGTTTTTCAGGCTCTGCCAAGGTACATTCTTCTCCCAATGCTTGTGACATGAAGCAGAAGTCGGTGCAACTATGGGGTTCTCAGGATACTTTGGCTATTTAAGCAGAGGAGGGTTTTAACACACAGCCACCCCTGTTAATTTGGCCCAAGTACCATGCAACATTCAGGCACTGCTGGGATTTGAACCCAGGATCTCCTATTTACGAGACAGGCGCTTTCACACACTAAGCCACAATGCCCACGTGCAAAACATCTTTTAGATATTTGAATGAACTGCTAAGCTCCACACCTGACCCGGTGGGCCAACACGGCCCAGTTCCCAGCATTTGACAAATGAAGATAAAACAAATGTGGGTGCACTCTGCCTTCTCCAAGAGTCAGTTGAGCTGGGCACAAGCCTCCCGTTCCCCACATTCAGATCAAGTGGTTCAGGAAACAAATGAACGAAGGCTGGGTTCCCATGAAGAAGCAGCATGGTTGGGTGTCCTCACAAAGGATGCAGGTGTCTTGATGCATACAATAATCCTGCAAAGAGAGTTCTGACAATGCCCAAATTGGGTTTGAGAGTGTGATTCATTCAGGTACTGCTGGGATTTGAACCCAGGATCTCCTGTTTACTAGACAGGCGCTTTCACCAACTGAGCCACAGCACCACGAGAGTCAAAGCCAGTTCACAATTCTCAATGCAATGCGAAGCTGCCTACCATGGCGATGAAGGCTTACAGACAAAACCAAGTTCCATGACGGCAAAACAATGTTCAATGGACATGACAAGGCAATTCTGCTTCGAAGGCCCACTGTTTCTTACTGGGGAATAAAGCAGAGGTTGGTGCCCTGATGGGTTTGACACGATGCACCGGGAATTTCTGCAAAGGAAGATTTCACCACACACGCAGATTGTATAATTTGGCCTGACTTCCACACTTCATACAGGCATTGCTGGGATTTGAGCCCAGGATCTCCTGTTTACAAGACAGGTGCTTTCACCAACTAAGCCACAATGCCTACACGGGTGACAGCTCTTCACACTTTTCAATTAACTGCTGAGATACACACCTCAACTGGTGTGCCAACACGCCCAGGTCCCAGCATTGGACAGAGGAAGAACAAACTGACGTGGGTGGACTCTGCCTCCTCCAAGAGTCGGCTGAGCTGGGCGTGAGCTTCCCTGCTCCCCAAATTCGGAGGAAGAGGTTCAGAAAAGGAATGAATGAGAGCTGGGGTTCCCAATGAAGGATCTGCATGGTTTGGTGTCCTCACAAGGGATGCAGGTGTCTTGATGCATCCAAGATTTCTGTAAAGAGAGATTTGGCAAGACAGATTGAATGAACCGTTTGTACTGAACAATGTGCTTCATTCAGCTCCTGCAGGGATTTGAACTCAGCATCTCCTGTTTACTGGACAGGTGCTTTCACCAACTAAGCCACAACACCCACATGCTTGAAAAACTTTCACACACCGAGGCTCTTCATGACATTATGGACAAAACCGAGTTTTATCACGACTTCAGCACAACACAGTTTTTCAGGCTCTGCCAAGGTACATTCTTCTCCCAATGCTTGTGACATGAAGCAGAAGTCGGTGCAACTATGGGGTTCTCAGGATACTTTGGCTATTTAAGCAGAGGAGGGTTTTAACACACAGCCACCCCTGTTAATTTGGCCCAAGTACCATGCAACATTCAGGCACTGCTGGGATTTGAACCCAGGATCTCCTACTTACGAGACAGGCTTTCACACACTAAGCCACAATGCCCATGTGCAAAACATCTTTTTAGATATTTGAATGAACTGCTAAGCTCCACACCTGACCCGGTGGGCCAACACGGCCCAGTTCCCAGCATTTGACAAATGAAGATAAAACAAATGTGGGTGCACTCTGCCTTCTCCAAGAGTCAGTTGAGCTGGGCACAAGCCTCCCTGTTCCCCACATTCGGATGAAGTTGTTCAGGAAACAAATGAACGAAGGCTGGGTACCCATGAAGAAGCAGCATGGTTGGGTGTCCTCACAAAGGATGCAGGTGTCTTGATGCATACAATAATCCTGCAAAGAGAGTTCTGACAATGCCCAAATTGGGTTTGAGAGTGTGATTCATTCAGGTACTGCTGGGATTTGAACCCAGGATCTCCTGTTTACTAGACAGGCGCTTTCACCAACTGAGCCACAGCACCACGAGAGCCCAAACCAGTTCACAATTCTCAATGCAATGCGAAGCTGCCTACCATGGCGATGAAGGCTTCACAGACAAAACCAAGTTCCATGACGGCAAAACAATGTTCAATGGACATGACAAGGCAATTCTGCTCCGAAGGCCCACTGTTTCTTACTGGGGAAAAAAGCAGAGGTTGGTGCCCTGATGGGTTTGACACGATGCACCGGGAATTTCTGCAAAGGAAGATTTCACCACACACGCAGATTGTATAATTTGGCCTGACTTCCACACTTGATACAGGCATTGCTGGGATTTGAGCCCAGGATCTCCTGTTTACAAGACAGGTGCTTTCACCAACTAAGCCACAATGCCTACACAGGTGACAGCTCTTCACACTTTTCAATTAACTGCTGAGATACACACCTCAACTGGTGTGCCAACACGGCCCAGGTCCCAGCATTGGACAGAGGAAGAACAAACTGACGTGGGTGGACTCTGCCTCCTCCAAGAGTCGGCTGAGCTGGGCGTGAGCTTCGCGGTGCCCCAAATTCGGAGGAAGAGGTTCAGAAAAGGAATGAATGAGAGCTGGGGTTCCCAATGAAGGATCTGCATGGTTTGGTGTCCTCACAAGGGATGCAGGTGTCTTGATGCATCCAAGATTTCTGTAAAGAGAGATTTGGCAAGACAGATTGAATGAACCGTTTGTACTGAACAATGTGCTTCATTCAGCTCCTGCAGGGATTTGAACTCAGCATCTCCTGTTTACTGGACAGGTGCTTTCACCAACTAAGCCACAACACCCACATGCTTGAAAAACTTTCACACACCGAGGCTCTTCATGACATTATGGACAAAACCGAAGTTTTATCATGACTTCAGCACAACACAGTTTTTCAGGCTCTGCCAAGGTACATTCTTCTCCCAATGCTTGTGACATGAAGCAGAAGTCGGTGCAACTATGGGGTTCTCAGGATACTTTGGCTATTTAAGCAGAGGAGGGTTTTAACACACAGCCACCCCTGTTAATTTGGCCCAAGTACCATGCAACATTCAGGCACTGCTGGGATTTGAATCCAGGATCTCCTATTTACGAGACAGGCGCTTTCACACACTAAGCCACAATGCCCATGTGCAAAACATCTTTTTAGATATTTGAATGAACTGCTAAGCTCCACACCTGACCCGGTGGGCCAACACGGCCCAGTTCCCAGCATTTGACAAATGAAGATAAAACAAATGTGGGTGCACTCTGCCTTCTCCAAGAGTCAGTTGAGCTGGGCACAAGCCTCCCTGCTCCCCACATTCAGATGAAGTTGTTCAGGAAACAAATGAACGAAGGCTGGGTACCCATGAAGAAGCAGCATGGTTGGGTGTCCTCACAAAGGATGCAGGTGTCTTGATGCATACAATAATCCTGCAAAGAGAGTTCTGACAATGCCCAAATTGGGTTTGAGAGTGTGATTCATTCAGGTACTGCTGGGATTTGAACCCAGGATCTCCTGTTTACTAGACAGGCGCTTTCACCAACTGAGCCACAGCACCACGAGCCCAAACCAGTTCACAATTCTCAATGCAATGCGAAGCTGCCTACCATGGCGATGAAGGCTTCACAGACAAAACCAAGTTCCATGACGGCAAAACAATGTTCAATGGACATGACAAGGCAATTCTGCTCCGAAGGCCCACTGTTTCTTACTGGGGAAAAAAGCAGAGGTTGGTGCCCTGATGGGTTTGACACGATGCACCTGTAATTTCTGCAAAGGAAGATTTCACCACACATGCAGATTGTATAATTTGGCCTGACTTCCACACTTGATACAGGCATTGCTGGGATTTGAGCCCAGGATCTCCTGTTTACAAGACAGGTGCTTTCACCAACTAAGCCACAATGCCTACACGGGTGACAGCTCTTCACACTTTTCAATTAACTGCTGAGATACACACCTCAACTGGTGTGCCAACATGGCCCAGGTCCCAGCATTGGACAGAGGAAGAACAAACTGACGTGGGTGGACTCTGCCTCCTCCAAGAGTCGGCAGAGCTGGGCATGAGCTTCCCCGTTCCCCAAATTCAGAGGAAGAGGTTCAGAAAAGGAATGAATGAGGGCTGGGGTTCCCAATGAACGATCAGCATGGTTTGGTGTCCTCACAAGGGATGCAGGTGTCTTGATGCATCCAAGATTTCTGTAAAGAGAGATTTGGTAAGACAGATTGAATGACCCGTTTGTACTGAACAATGTGCATCATTCAGCTCCTGCAGTGATTTGAACTCAGCATCTCCTGTTTCCTGGACAGGTGCTTTCACCAACTAAGCCACAACACCCACATGCTTGAAAAAACTTTCACACACCGAGGCTCTTCATGACATTATGGACAAAACCGAGTTTTATCATGACTTCAGCACAACACATTTTTTCAGGCTCTGCCAAGGTACATTCTTCTCCCAATGCTTGTGACATGAAGCAGAAGTCGGTGCAACTATGGGGTTCTCAGGATACCTTGGCTATTTAAGCAGAGGAGGGTTTTAACACACAGCCACCCCTGTTAATTTGGCCCAAGTACCATGCAACATTCAGGCACTGCTGGGATTTGAACCCAGGATCTCCTATTTACAAGACAGGCGCTTTCACACACTAAGCCACAATGCCCACGTGCAAAACATCTTTTTAGATATTTGAATGAACTGCTAAGCTCCACACCTGACCCGGTGGGCCAACACGGCCCAGTTCCCAGCATTTGACAAATGAAGATAAAACAAATGTGGGTGCACTCTGCCTTCTCCAAGAGTCAGTTGAGCTGGGCACAAGCCTCCCCGTTCCCCACATTCAGATCAAGTGGTTCAGGAAACAAATGAACGAAGGCTGGGTTCCCATGAAGAAGCAGCATGGTTGGGTGTCCTCACAAAGGATGCAGGTGTCTTGATGCATACAATAATCCTGCAAAGAGAGTTCTGACAATGCCCAAATTGGGTTTGAGAGTGTGATTCATTCAGGTACTGCTGGGATTTGAACCCAGGATCTCCTGTTTACTAGACAGGCGCTTTCACCAACTGAGCCACAGCACCACGAGAGTCAAAGCCAGTTCACAATTCTCAATGCAATGCGAAGCTGCCTACCATGGCGATGAAGGCTTACAGACAAAATCAAGTTCCATGACAGCAAAACAATGTTCAATGGACATGACAAGGCAATTCTGCTCCGAAGGCCCACTGTTTCTTCCTGGGGAAAAAAGCAGAGGTTGGTTCCCTGATGGGTTTCACACGATGCACCGGTAATTTCTGCAAAGGAAGATTTCACCACACATGCAGATTGTATAATTTGGCCTGACTTCCACACTTCATACAGGCATTGCTGGGATTTGAGCCCAGGATCTCCTGTTTACAAGACAGGTGCTTTCACCAACTAAGCCACAATGCCTACACAGGCGACAGCTCTTCACACTTTTCAATTAACTGCTGAGATACACACCTCAACTGGTGTGCCAACACGGCCCAGGTCCCAGCATTGGACAGAGGAAGAAGAAACTGACGTGGGTGGACTCTGCCTCCTCCAAGAGTCGGCAGAGCTGGGCGTGAGCTTCCCTGCACCCCAAATTCAGAGGAAGAGGTTCAGAAAAGGAATGAATGAGGGCTGGGGTTCCCAATGAACGATCAGCATGGTTTGATGTCCTCACAAGGGATGCAGGTGTCTTGATGCATCCAAGATTTCTGTAAAGAGAGATTTGGTAAGACAGATTGAATGACCCGTTTGTCCTGAACAATGTGCTTCATTCAGCTCCTGCAGTGATTTGAACTCAGCATCTCCTGTTTCCTGGACAGGTGCTTTCACCAACTAAGCCACAACACCCACATGCTTGAAAAACTTTCACACACCGAGGCTCTTCATGACATTATGGACAAAACCAAGTTTTATCACGACTTCAGCACAACACAGTTTTCAGGCTCTGCCAAGGTACATTCTTCTCCCAATGCTTGTGACATGAAGCAGAAGTCGGTGCAACTATGGGGTTCTCAGGATACTTTGGCTATTTAAGCAGAGGAGGGTTTTAACACACAGCCACCCCTGTTAATTTGGCCCAAGTACCATGCAACATTCAGGCACTGCTGGGATTTGAACCCAGGATCTCCTATTTACAAGACAGGCGCTTTCACACACTAAGCCACAATGCCCATGTGCAAAACATCTTTTTAGATATTTGAATGAACTGCTAAGCTCCACACCTGACCCGGTGGGCCAACACGGCCCAGTTCCCAGCATTTGACAAATGAAGATAAAACAAATGTGGGTGCACTCTGCCTTCTCCAAGAGTCAGTTGAGCTGGGCACAAGCCTCCCCGTTCCCCACATTCGGATGAAGTGGTTCAGGAAACAAATGAACGAAGGCTGGGTTCCCATGAAAAAGCAGCATGGTTGGGTGTCCTCACAAAGGATGCAGGTGTCTTGATGCATACAATAATCCTGCAAAGAGAGTTCTGACAATGCCCAAATTGGGTTTGAGAGTGTGATTCATTCAGGTACTGCTGGGATTTGAACCCAGGATCTCCTGTTTACTAGACAGGCGCTTTCACCAACTGAGCCACAGCACCACGAGAGTCAAACCCAGTTCACAATTCTCAATGAAATGCGAGCTGCCTACCATGGCGATGAAGGCTTACAGACAAAATCAAGTTCCATGACGGCAAAACAATGTTCAATGGACATGACAAGGCAATTCTGCTCCAAGGCCCACTGTTTCTTACTGGGGAAAAAGCAGAGGTTGGTGCCCTGATGGGTTTCACACGCTGCACCTGTAATTTCTGCATAGGAAGATTTCACCACACATGCGGATTGTATAATTTGGCCTGACTTCAACACTTCATACAGGCATTGCTGGGATTTGAGCCCAGGATCTCGTGTTTACAAGACAGGTGCTTTCACCAACTAAGCGACAATGCCTACACAGGTGACAGCTCTTCACACTTTTCAATTAACTGCTGAGATACACACCTCAACTGGTGTGCCAACACGGCCCAGGTCCCAGCATTGGACAGAGGAAGAAGAAACTGGATTGGGTGGACTCTGCCTCCTCCAAGAGTCGGCAGAGCTGGGCGTGAGCTTCCCTGCACCCCAAATTCAGAGGAAGAGGTTCAGAAAAGGAATGAATGAGGCTGGGGTTCCCAATGAACGATCAGCATGGTTTGATGTCCTCACAAGGGATGCAGGTGTCTTGATGCATCCAAGATTTCTGTCAAGAGAGATTTGGTAAGACAGATTGAATGACCCGTTTGTCCTGAACAGTGTGCTTCATTCAGCTCCTGCAGTGATTTGAACTCAGCATCTCCTGTTTCCTGGACAGGTGCTTTCACCAACTAAGCCACAACACCCACATGCTTGAAAAAACTTTCACACACCGAGGCTCTTCATGACATTATGGACAAAACCGAGTTTCATCACGACTTCAGCACAACACAGTTTTTCAGGCTCTGCCAAGGTACATTCTTCTCCCAATGCTTGTGACATGAAGCAGAAGTCGGTGCAACTATGGGGTTCTCAGGATACTTTGGCTATTTAAGCAGAGGAGGGTTTTAACACACAGCCACCCCTGTTAATTTGGCCCAAGTACCATGCAACATTCAGGCACTGCTGGGATTTGAACCCAGGATCTCCTATTTACAAGACAGGCGCTTTCACACACTAAGCCACAATGCCCATGTGCAAAACATCTTTTAGATATTTGAATGAACTGCTAAGCTCCACACCTGACCCGGTGGGCCAACACGGCCCAGTTCCCAGCATTTGACAAATGAAGATAAAACAAATGTGGGTGCACTCTGCCTTCTCCAAGAGTCAGTTGAGCTGGGCACAAGCCTCCCTGTTCCCCACATTCAGATCAAGTGGTTCAGGAAACAAATGAACGAAGGCTGGGTTCCCATGAAGAAGCAGCATGGTTGGGTGTCTCACAAAGGATGCAGGTGTCTTGATGCATACAATAATCCTGCAAAGAGAGTTCTGACAATGCCCAAATTGGGTTTGAGAGTGTGATTCATTCAGGTACTGCTGGGATTTGAACCCAGGATCTCCTGTTTACTAGACAGGCGCTTTCACCAACTGAGCCACAGCACCACGAGAGTCAAACCCAGTTCACAATTCTCAATGAAATGCGAAGCTGCCTACCATGGCGATGAAGGCTTACAGACAAAATCAAGTTCCATGACGGCAAAACAATGTTCAATGGACATGACAAGGCAATTCTGCTCCGAAGGCCCACTGTTTCTTACTGGGGAAAAAAGCAGAGGTTGGTGCCCTGATGGGTTTCACACGATGCACCTGTAATTTCTGCAAAGGAAGATTTCACCACACATGCGGATTGTATAATTTGGCCTGACTTCCACACTTCATACAGGCATTTGAGCCCAGGATCTCCTGTTTACAAGACAGGTGCTTTCACCAACTAAGCGACAATGCCTACACAGGTGACAGCTCTTCACACTTTTCAATTAACTGCTGAGATACACACCTCAACTGGTGTGCCAACACGGCCCAGGTCCCAGCATTGGACAGAGGAAGAAGAAACTGACGTGGGTGGACTCTGCCTCCTCCAAGAGTCGGCAGAGCTGGGCGTGAGCTTCCCCGTACCCCAAATTCAGAGGAAGAGGTTCAGAAAAGGAATGAATGAGGGCTGGGGTTCCCAATGAACGATCAGCATGGTTTGATGTCCTCACAAGGGATGCAGGTGTCTTGATGCATCCAAGATTTCTGTCAAGAGAGATTTGGTAAGACAGATTGAATGACCCGTTTGTCCTGAACAGTGTGCTTCATTCAGCTCCTGCAGTGATTTGAACTCAGCATCTCCTGTTTCCTGGACAGGTGCTTTCACCAACTAAGCCACAACACCCACATGCTTGAAAAAACTTTCACACACCGAGGCTCTTCATGACATTATGGACAAAACCGAGTTTCATCACGACTTCAGCACAACACAGTTTTTCAGGCTCTGCCAAGGTACATTCTTCTCCCAATGCTTGTGACATGAAGCAGAAGTCGGTGCAACTATGGGGTTCTCAGGATACTTTGGCTATTTAAGCAGAGGAGGGTTTTAACACACAGCCACCCCTGTTAATTTGGCCCAAGTACCATGCAACATTCAGGCACTGCTGGGATTTGAACCCAGGATCTCCTATTTACGAGACAGGCGCTTTCACACACTAAGCCACAATGCCCACGTGCAAAACATCTTTTTAGATATTTGAATGAACTGCTAAGCTCCACACCTGACCCGGTGGGCCAACACGGCCCAGTTCCCAGCATTTGACAAATGAAGATAAAACAAATGTGGGTGCACTCTGCCTTCTCCAAGAGTCAGTTGAGCTGGGCACAAGCCTCCCCGTTCCCCACATTCAGATCAAGTGGTTCAGGAAACAAATGAACGAAGGCTGGGTTCCCATGAAGAAGCAGCATGGTTGGGTGTCTTGATGCATACAATAATCCTGCAAAGAGAGTTCCGACAATGCCCAAATTGGGTTTGAGAGTGTGATTCATTCAGGTACTGCTGGGATTTGAACCCAGGATCTCCTGTTTACTAGACAGGTGCTTTCACCAACTGAGCCACAGCACCACAGCTAGTTCACAATTCTCAATGCAATGCGAAGCTGCCTACCGTGGCGATGATGGCTTCACAGACAAAACCAAGTTCCATGACGGCAAAACAATGTTCAATGGACATGACAAGGCAATTCTGCTCCGAAGGCCCACTGTTTCTTACTGGGGAAAAAAGCAGAGGTTGGTGCCCTGATGGGTTTGACACGATGCACCGGGAATTTCTGCAAAGGAAGATTTCACCACACATGCAGATTGTATAATTTGGCCTGACTTCCACACTTCATACAGGCATTGCTGGGATTTGAGCTCAGGATCTCCTGTTTACAAGACAGGTGCTTTCACCAACTAAGCCACAATGCCTACACGGGTGACATCACTTCACACTTTTCAATTAACTGCTGAGATACACACCTCAACTGGTGTGCCAACACGGCCCAGGTCCCAGCATTGGACAGAGGAAGAACAAACTGGCGTGGGTGGACTCTGCCTCCTCCAAGAGTCGGCAGAGCTGGGCGTGAGCTTCCCGTTCCCAAATTCAGAGGAAGAGGTTCAGAAAAGGAATGAATGAGGGCTGGGGTTCCCAATGAACGATCAGCATGGTTTGGTGTCCTCACAAGGGATGCAGGTGTCTTGATGCATCCAAGATTTCTGTCAAGAGAGATTTGGTAAGACAGATTGAATGACCCGTTTGTACTGAACAATGTGCTTCATTCAGCTCCTGCAGGATTTGAACTCAGCATCTCCTGTTTACTGGACAGGTGCTTTCACCAACTAAGCCACAACACCCACATGCTTGAAAAACTTTCACACACCGAGGCTCTTCATGACATTATGGACAAAACCGAGTTTTATCACGACTGAAGCACAACACAGTTTTTCAGGCTCTGCCAAGGTACATTCTTCTCCCAATGCTTGTGACATGAAGCAGAAGTCGGTGCAACTATGGGGTTCTCAGGATACTTTGGCTATTTAAGCAGAGGAGGGTTTTAACACACAGCCACCCCTGTTAATTTGGCCCAAGTACCATGCAACATTCAGGCACTGCTGGGATTTGAACCCAGGATCTCCTATTTACAAGACAGGCGCTTTCACACACTAAGCCACAATGCCCACGTGCAAAACATCTTTTTAGATATTTGAATGAACTGCTAAGCTCCACACCTGACCCGGTGGGCCAACACGGCCCAGTTCCCAGCATTTGACAAATGAAGATAAAACAAATGTGGGTGCACTCTGCCTTCTCCAAGAGTCAGTTGAGCTGGGCACAAGCCTCCCCGTTCCCCACATTCGGATGAAGTGGTTCAGGAAACAAATGAACGAAGGCTGGGTTCCCATGAAAAAGCAGCATGGTTGGGTGTCCTCACAAAGGATGCAAGTGTCTTGATGCATACAATAATCCTGCAAAGAGAGTTCTGACAATGCCCAAATTGGGTTTGAGAGTGTGATTCATTCAGGTACTGCTGGGATTTGAACCCAGGATCTCCTGTTTACTAGACAGGCGCTTTCACCAACTGAGCCACAGCACCACGAGAGTCAAAGCCAGTTCACAATTCTCAATGCAATGCGAAGCTGCCTACCATGGCGATGAAGGCTTACAGACAAAATCACGTTCCATGACGGCAAAACAATGTTCAATGGACATGACAAGGCAATTCTGCTCCGAAGGCCCACTGTTTCTTCCTGGGGAAAAAAGCAGAGGTTGGTTCCCTGATGGGTTTCACACGATGCACCTGTAATTTCTGCAAAGGAAGATTTCACCACACATGCGGATTGTATAATTTGGCCTGACTTCAACACTTCATACAGGCATTGCTGGGATTTGAGCCCAGGATCTCCTGTTTACAAGACAGGTGCTTTCACCAACTAAGCCACAATGCCTACACAGGTGACAGCTCTTCACACTTTTCAATTAACTGCTGAGATACACACCTCAACTGGTGTGCCAACACGGCCCAGGTCCCAGCATTGGACAGAGGAAGAAGAAACTGACGTGGGTGGACTCTGCCTCCTCCAAGAGTCGGCAGAGCTGGGCGTGAGCTTCCCCGTACCCCAAATTCAGAGGAAGAGGTTCAGAAAAGGAATGAATGAGGGCTGGGGTTCCCAATGAACGATCAGCATGGTTTGATGTCCTCACAAGGGATGCAGGTGTCTTGATGCATCCAAGATTTCTGTCAAGAGAGATTTGGTAAGACAGATTGAATGACCCGTTTGTCCTGAACAGTGTGCTTCATTCAGCTCCTGCAGGGATTTGAACTCAGCATCTCCTGTTTACTGGACAGGTGCTTTCACCAACTAAGCCACAACACCCACATGCTTGAAAAACTTTCACACACCGAGGCTCTTCATGACATTATGGACAAAACCGAGTTTTATCACGACTTCAGCACAACACAGTTTTTCAGGCTCTGCCAAGGTACATTCTTCTCCCAATGCTTGTGACATGAAGCAGAAGTCGGTGCAACTATGGGGTTCTCAGGATACTTTGGCTATTTAAGCAGAGGAGGGTTTTAACACACAGCCACCCCTGTTAATTTGGCCCAAGTACCATGCAACATTCAGGCACTGCTGGGATTTGAACCCAGGATCTCCTATTTACAAGACAGGCGCTTTCACACACTAAGCCACAATGCCCATGTGCAAAACATCTTTTTAGATATTTGAATGAACTGCTAAGCTCCACACCTGACCCGGTGGGCCAACACGGCCCAGTTCCCAGCATTTGACAAATGAAGATAAAACAAATGTGGGTGCACTCTGCCTTCTCCAAGAGTCA
This sequence comes from Plotosus lineatus, assembly GCA_024760905.1. NCBI lineage: Eukaryota > Metazoa > Chordata > Actinopteri > Siluriformes > Plotosidae > Plotosus > Plotosus lineatus. The sequence goes on along the minus strand of CM045743.1, from coordinate 38,873,280 downwards.
GTTGAGCTGGGCACAAGCCTCCCCGTTCCCCACATTCAGATCAAGTGGTTCAGGAAACAAATGAACGAAGGCTGGGTTCCCATGAAGAAGCAGCATGGTTGGGTGTCCTCACAAAGGATGCAGGTGTCTTGATGCATACAATAATCCTGCAAAGAGAGTTCTGACAATGCCCAAATTGGGTTTGAGAGTGTGATTCATTCAGGTACTGCTGGGATTTGAACCCAGGATCTCCTGTTTACTAGACAGGCGCTTTCACCAACTGAGCCACAGCACCACGAGAGTCAAACCCAGTTCACAATTCTCAATGCAATGCGAAGCTGCCTACCATGGCGATGATGGCTTACAGACAAAATCAAGTTCCATGACGGCAAAACAATGTTCAATGGACATGACAAGGCAATTCTGCTCCGAAGGCCCACTGTTTCTTACTGGGGAAAAAAGCAGAGGTTGGTGCCCTGATGGGTTTCACACGATGCACCTGTAATTTCTGCAAAGGAAGATTTCACCACACATGCAGATTGTATAATTTGGCCTGACTTCCACACTTCATACAGGCATTGCTGGGATTTGAGCTCAGGATCTCCTGTTTACAAGACAGGTGCTTTCACCAACTAAGCCACAATGCCTACACAGGTGACAGCTCTTCACACTTTTCAATTAACTGCTGAGATACACACCTCAACTGGTGTGCCAACACGGCCCAGGTCCCAGCATTGGACAGAGGAAGAAGAAACTGGCGTGGGTGGACTCTGCCTCCTCCAAGAGTCGGCAGAGCTGGGCGTGAGCTTCCCCGTACCCCAAATTCAGAGGAAGAGGTTCAGAAAAGGAATGAATGAGGGCTGGGGTTCCCAATGAACGATCAGCATGGTTTGATGTCCTCACAAGGGATGCAGGTGTCTTGATGCATCCAAGATTTCTGTCAAGAGAGATTTGGTAAGACAGATTGAATGACCCGTTTGTACTGAACAATGTGCTTCATTCAGCTCCTGCAGTGATTTGAACTCAGCATCTCCTGTTTCCTGGACAGGTGCTTTCACCAACTAAGCCACAACACCCACATGCTTGAAAAAACTTTCACACACCGAGGCTCTTCATGACATTATGGACAAAACCGAGTTTCATCACGACTGAAGCACAACACAGTTTTCAGGCTCTGCCAAGGTACATTCTTCTCCCAATGCTTGTGACATGAAGCAGAAGTCGGTGCAACTATGGGGTTCTCAGGATACTTTGGCTATTTAAGCAGAGGAGGGTTTTAACACACAGCCACCCCTGTTAATTTGGCCCAAGTACCATGCAACATTCAGGCACTGCTGGGATTTGAACCCAGGATCTCCTATTTACAAGACAGGCGCTTTCACACACTAAGCCACAATGCCCACGTGCAAAACATCTTTTTAGATATTTGAATGAACTGCTAAGCTCCACACCTGACCCGGTGGGCCAACACGGCCCAGTTCCCAGCATTTGACAAATGAAGATAAAACAAATGTGGGTGCACTCTGCCTTCTCCAAGAGTCAGTTGAGCTGGGCACAAGCCTCCCCGTTCCCCACATTCAGATCAAGTGGTTCAGGAAACAAATGAACGAAGGCTGGGTTCCCATGAAAAAGCAGCATGGTTGGGTGTCCTCACAAAGGATGCAAGTGTCTTGATGCATACAATAATCCTGCAAAGAGAGTTCTGACAATGCCCAAATTGGGTTTGAGAGTGTGATTCATTCAGGTACTGCTGGGATTTGAACCCAGGATCTCCTGTTTACTAGACAGGCGCTTTCACCAACTGAGCCACAGCACCACAGCTAGTTCACAATTCTCAATGCAATGCGAAGCTGCCTACCATGGCGATGATGGCTTACAGACAAAACCAAGTTCCATGACGGCAAAACAATGTTCAATGGACATGACAAGGCAATTCTGCTCCGAAGGCCCACTGTTTCTTACTGGGGAAAAAGCAGAGGTTGGTGCCCTGATGGGTTTGACCACGATGCACCTGTAATTTCTGCAAAGGAAGATTTCACCACACATGCAGATTGTATAATTTGGCCTGACTTCAACACTTCATACAGGCATTGCTGGGATTTGAGCTCAGGATCTCCTGTTTACAAGACAGGTGCTTTCACCAACTAAGCCACAATGCCTACACAGGTGACATCACTTCACACTTTTCAATTAACTGCTGAGATACACACCTCAACTGGTGTGCCAACACGGCCCAGGTCCCAGCATTGGACAGAGGAAGAACAAACTGACGTGGGTGGACTCTGCCTCCTCCAAGAGTCGGCAGAGCTGGGCGTGAGCTTCCCCGTTCCCCAAATTCAGAGGAAGAGGTTCAGAAAAGGAATGAATGAGGGCTGGGGTTCCCAATGAACGATCAGCATGGTTTGGTGTCCTCACAAGGGATGCAGGTGTCTTGATGCATCCAAGATTTCTGTCAAGAGAGATTTGGTAAGACAGATTGAATGACCCGTTTGTACTGAACAATGTGCTTCATTCAGCTCCTGCAGTGATTTGAACTCAGCATCTCCTGTTTACTGGACAGGTGCTTTCACCAACTAAGCCACAACACCCACATGCTTGAAAAACTTTCACACACCGAGGCTCTTCATGACATTATGGACAAAACCGAGTTTTATCACGACTGAAGCACAACACAGTTTTTCAGGCTCTGCCAAGGTACATTCTTCTCCCAATGCTTGTGACATGAAGCAGAAGTCGGTGCAACTATGGGGTTCTCAGGATACTTTGGCTATTTAAGCAGAGGAGGGTTTTAACACACAGCCACCCCTGTTAATTTGGCCCAAGTACCATGCAACATTCAGGCACTGCTGGGATTTGAACCCAGGATCTCCTATTTACAAGACAGGCGCTTTCACACACTAAGCCACAATGCCCACGTGCAAAACATCTTTTAGATATTTGAATGAACTGCTAAGCTCCACACCTGACCCGGTGGGCCAACACGGCCCAGTTCCCAGCATTTGACAAATGAAGATAAAACAAATGTGGGTGCACTCTGCCTTCTCCAAGAGTCAGTTGAGCTGGGCACAAGCCTCCCGTTCCCCACATTCAGATGAAGTGGTTCAGGAAACAAATGAACGAAGGCTGGGTTCCCATGAAAAAGCAGCATGGTTGGGTGTCCTCACAAAGGATGCAAGTGTCTTGATGCATACAATAATCCTGCAAAGAGAGTTCTGACAATGCCCAAATTGGGTTTGAGAGTGTGATTCATTCAGGTACTGCTGGGATTTGAACCCAGGATCTCCTGTTTACTAGACAGGCGCTTTCACCAACTGAGCCACAGCACCACAGCCAGTTCACAATTCTCAATGCAATGCGAAGCTGCCTACCATGGCGATGATGGCTTCACAGACAAAACCAAGTTCCATGACGGCAAAACAATGTTCAATGGACATGACAAGGCAATTCTGCTCCGAAGGCCCACTGTTTCTTACTGGGGAAAAAAGCAGAGGTTGGTGCCCTGATGGGTTTGACACGATGCACCGGGAATTTCTGCAAAGGAAGATTTCACCACACATGCAGATTGTATAATTTGGCCTGACTTCCACACTTCATACAGGCATTGCTGGGATTTGAGCTCAGGATCTCCTGTTTACAAGACAGGTGCTTTCACCAACTAAGCCACAATGCCTACACGGGTGACATCACTTCACACTTTTCAATTAACTGCTGAGATACACACCTCAACTGGTGTGCCAACACGGCCTAGGTCCCAGCATTGGACAGAGGAAGAACAAACTGACGTGGGTGGACTCTGCCTCCTCCAAGAGTCGGCAGAGCTGGGCGTGAGCTTCCCCGTTCCCCAAATTCAGAGGAAGAGGTTCAGAAAAGGAATGAATGAGGGCTGGGGTTCCCAATGAACGATCAGCATGGTTTGGTGTCCTCACAAGGGATGCAGGTGTCTTGATGCATCCAAGATTTCTGTCAAGAGAGATTTGGTAAGACAGATTGAATGACCCGTTTGTACTGAACAATGTGCTTCATTCAGCTCCTGCAGGGATTTGAACTCAGCATCTCCTGTTTACTGGACAGGTGCTTTCACCAACTAAGCCACAACACCCACATGCTTGAAAAAACTTTCACACACCGAGGCTCTTCATGACATTATGGACAAAACCGAGTTTTATCACGACTGAAGCACAACACAGTTTTTCAGGCTCTGCCAAGGTACATTCTTCTCCCAATGCTTGTGACATGAAGCAGAAGTCGGTGCAACGATGGGGTTCTCAGGATACTTTGGCGATTTCAGCAGAGGTGGGTTTTCACACACAGCTGCCCCTGTTAATTTGGCCCAAGTACCATGCAACATTCAGGCACTGCTGGCATTTGAACCCAGGATCTCCTATTTACAAGACAGGCGCTTTCACACACTAAGCCACAATGCCCACGTGCAAAACATCTTTTTAGATATTTGAATGAACTGCTAAGCTCCACACCTGACCCGGTGGGCCAACACGGCCCAGTTCCCAGCATTTGACAAATGAAGATAAAACAAATGTGGGTGCACTCTGCCTTCTCCAAGAGTCAGTTGAGCTGGGCACAAGCCTCCCCGTTCCCCACATTCGGATGAAGTGGTTCAGGAAACAAATGAACGAAGGCTGGGTTCCCATGAAGAAGCAGCATGGTTGGGTGTCCTCACAAAGGATGCAGGTGTCTTGATGCATACAATAATCCTGCAAAGAGAGCTCTGACAACACCCAAATTGGGTTTGAGAGTGTGATTCATTCAGGTACTGCTGGGATTTGAACCCAGGATCTCCTGTTTACTAGACAGGCACTTTCACCAACTGAGCCACAGCACCACAGCCAGTTCACAATTCTCAATGCAATGCGAAGCTGCCTACCATGGCGATGAAGGCTTCACAGACAAAACCAAGTTCCATGATGGCAAAACAATGTTCAATGGACATGACAAGGCAATTCTGCTCCGAAGGCCCACTGTTTCTTACTGGGTAAAAAAGCAGAGGTTGGTGCCCTGATGGGTTTGACACGATGCACCGGGAATTTCTGCAAAGGAAGATTTCACCACACATGCAGATTGTATAATTTGGCCTGACTTCCACACTTCATACAGGCATTGCTGGGATTTGAGCCCAGGATCTCCTGTTTACAAGACAGGTGCTTTCACCAACTAAGCCACAATGCCTACACGGGTGACATCTCTTCACACTTTTCAATTAACTGCTGAGATACACACCTCAACTGGTGTGCCAACACGGCCCAGGTCCCAGCATTGGACAGAGGAAGAACAAACTGACGTGGGTGGACTCTGCCTCCTCCAAGAGTCGGCTGAGCTGGGCGTGAGCTTCCCCGTACCCCAAATTCGGAGGAAGAGGTTCAGAAAAGGAATGAATGAGGGCTGGGGTTCCCAATGAACGATCAGCATGGTTTGGTGTCCTCACAAGGGATGCAGGTGTCTTGATGCATCCAAGATTTGTGTAAAGAGAGATTTGGCAAGACAGATTGAATGACCCGTTTGTACTGAACAATGTGCTTCATTCAGCTCCTGCAGGGATTTGAACTCAGCATCTCCTGTTTACTGGACAGGTGCTTTCACCAACTAAGCCACAACACCCACATGCTTGAAAAAACTTTCACACACCGAGGCTCTTCATGACATCATGGACAAAACCGAGTTTTATTATGACTGAAGCATAGGGGCAGTGATGGTCTCATGCAGGGGTGGTGATCAAGTTAGACACAAAGAGCCAAACTTTTTAACTGTGAGTTAAAGATCCACACCTCGTTTACTTCATGTTTACTTAATTTCCCAGTGTTGGACATCATCCACTCAGATGATTGGTGGTCACTTATGTATCAGACACGGCATAAAAAACCCCCAACCGGTCAAAATAATTTTAAAATATTATTTTTTTATTTGTTTTTAATAACCTCTGAAGAATTTAAGTGTGTTTTAAGATTTAAAGATTAATAATAATAATAATAATCATCATCATCTTCTACTTAGTCCAGGGTCGGGTCGCGGGGGCAGCAACCTAAGCAAAGAGGTCCAGACGTCCCTCTCCTGAGCCACTTTCTCCAACTCTCCCGGGGGGACACCGAGGCAGTCCCAGACAAGCCGAGAGACATAGTCCCTCCAGCGTGTTCTAGGTCGACCCCGGGGTCTCTTCCTGGTAGGACATGTCCGAAACACCACACCAGGGAGGTGTCCGGGGGGGCATTCTGACCAGATGCCCGAGCCACCTCAACTGGCCCCTCTCAGTGCGGAGGAGCAGCGGATCTACTCCGAGCTCTCCTCAGATGGTGGAGCTTCTCACCTTATGTCTAAGGGAGAACCCCACCACCCAGCGAAGGAAGCTCATTTCAGCCGCTTGTATCCGTGATCTTGTTCTTTTGGTCATTACCCAAAGCTCGTGACCATAGGTGAGGATTGGAACGTAGATCGCCTGGTAAATTGAGAGCTTCGTCTTGCGGCTCAGCTCCTTCATCACGACGGACCGGAACAGGCACCGCTGAACAGCAGAGGCTGCAGCGAGCCGTCTGTCAATCTCTCGCTCCATCCTTCCCTCACTCGTCAACAAGACCCCAAGATACTTAAACTCCTCCACTTGGGGCAGGACCTCATTCCCGATCCGGAGGGTGCATTCCACCATTGTCCAACTGAGAACCATGGCCTCAGACTTGGAGGTACTGATCTTCATCCCGGCTGCTTCACACTCGGCTGCGAATCACTCCAATGAGAGCTGGAGGTCCCGACTTGATGAAGCCAAAAGGACAACATCATCTGCAAAAAGCAGAGACGAGATCCGATGGCCATCAAACCAGAACCCCTCATTGCCTTGATTGCGCCTAAAAATTCTGTCCATAAAAATTATGAGCAGAATCGGTGACAAAGGACAGCCATGGTGGACTCCAAATCCCACCGGAAATGAATTCAACCTGTTGTTACCAATACGGACCAAACTTTGGCTCCAGTGATACAGCGACGACAAGCACCGACGACCTTACGGCCACAGCTGTGGGCTGCCGCCTCAGCAGTGGAGGCACAAAACATGGCCCATTCAGATTCCATGTCCCCTGCCTCCTCCAGGACGTGGTTGTAGCTCTGCCAGAGGTGGGAGTTAAAGGCCTCTCGGACAGGGGACTCCACCAAACGTTCCCAGCAGACCCTGATTACACGCTTGGGCCTGCCAGGTCTGGAAGGAAACCTCCCCCACCACCGAAGCCAACTCACCACCAGGTAGTGATCGGTGGACAGCTCAGCTCCTCTCTTCACCCGAGTGTCCAGAACATATGGTCGCAAGTGCGATGACATGACTACAAAGTCAATCATTGAATTGCGACCTCGGGTGTCCTGGTGCCAAGTGCACTTATGGGCACACTTCTGTTCGAACATGGTGTTTGTGATAGACAAACTGTGACGAGCACAGAAGTCCAACAACGAAACACCATTCTGATTCAGACTGGAGAGGCCGTACCTACCGATCACACCCTTCCAGGTCACACTATCATTGCCCACATGGGCGTTGAAGTATCCCAAGACAACGAATAGTCTTCAGAGGAAGTGTTCTCCGGCTGTTCCCTTCAGGGGTCGCCACAGCAAATCATCTGCCTCCATCTCACCCTGTCCTCTGCATCTTCTTCTCTTCCGCCAACGACCTTCATGTCATCTTTCACCACATCCATAAATCTCTTCTTTGGTCTTCCTCTCGGCCTTCTTCCTGGTCGTTCCAATCTCAGCATCCAACTACCAATATATTCACTATCCCTCCTCTGTACATGGTCGTTCCAATCTCAGCATCCAACTACCAATATATTCACTATCCCTCCTCTGTTCATGTCCTAACCATCTCAATCTCGCCTCTCTGACTTTGTCTCCAAAACATCTGACATGAGCTGTCCCTCTGATGTCCTCATTTCTGATCCGATCCATCCTCATTACTCTCAGAGAGAACCTCAACATTTTCATCTCCGCTACCTCCAGCTCTGCCTCCTGTCTTTTCCTCAGCGCCACTGTTTCTAAACCACTCAACATCGCTCTCCTCATCACTGTTTTGTACACTTTTCCTTTCATTCTTGCTGATTCTCTCCTATCACACCAGACACTTTTCTCTAATCATTCCAACCTGCCTGCACACATTTCTTCACCTTTCCCCCCCCCACAGTCTCCATTGCTCTGGATTGTTGAGCCTGTCTGTCTTCCTTTCAGCTTTTTCCCCTTTTACTCGGTAGTCGCCACAGCAAATCATCTGATTTGGCAGAGGTTTTTACGTCGGACACCCTTCCTGTCACAACCCTTTTTAGCAAGGGACAGAAACACGCTGACGACTTTGCAGCCTACTCTTTACGAAAGTCAGCAATGGTTCTTTTACATGCCTCTCCCCATAGACAGTGAGAGACATGGCCCGCCTTTGATACACCAGTTAGCTGCACTGGGGGGGGGGACAGTGACAACCTTGTGAAGAGTGGGACTCGAATCCCCAACCTTTGGATCAGCGATCCAGCGCCCTATACCACTAGACCACCACTGCCCCTCTGGATTGTTGAGCCTTAGGACTTAAAATCCTCCACCTTCCTTATCTCTGCTCCCTGTAACCTCACCGTTCCTCTTGGGTTCTTCTCACACATGTATTCTGACTTCCTGAGGCTAACCTTCATTCCTCTCCTTTCCAGGGCATATCTCCACCTCTCTAGATTTTCCTCCACTTGTTCTCTGCTCTCACTGCAGATCACAATGTCATCTGCAAACATCATAGTCCATGCAGATTCTTGTCTAACCTCATCTGTCAACCTGTCCACAGCAAACAAGAAGGGGCTCAGAGCTGATCCTTGATGCAGTCCCACCTCCACCTTGAATTCTTCAGTCACGCCAACAGCACACTTCACCACTGTCTTACATCTCTCATACATGTCCTGCACCACTCTAACATACTTCTCTGCCACTCCAGACTTCCTCATGCAATACCACAGTTCTTCTCTTGGCATCGTTATATGCTTTCTCCAGATCCACAAAGGCACAATGCATCTGTGGTGCTCTTTCTTGGCATGAAACCAAACTGTTGTTCACAAATGCTGACATCTGCCCTTAGTCTAGCTTCCACTATTCCTTCCCATAGCTTCATCGTATGGCTCATCAACTTTATCCCTCTGTCGTTGCCACAACTGCACATCTCCCTTGTTCTTAAAAATGGGCACCAGCACACTTCTCCTCTATTCCTCCAGCATCTGCTCACTCTCGAGGACCTTGTTGAATGTTTTGTCAGAAAGTCTACTGCTCCCTCTCCTACACACTTTCATACCTCCACGGGTATGTCATCAGGACCAACTGCATTTCCACTCTTCATTCTCTTCTGTGCCCTCCTCACTTCACCCTTACTAATCTTTGCTACTTCCTGCTCCTCAACAGTCACCTTGTCTACTTTTGCCTTACGTTGTCTCCATGTACTCCTGTCTATTCTCTTCAGTCCTCTCAATGTCCCACTTCTTCTTAGCTAACCTCTTCCTTTGTACACACTCCTGCACTTCCTCATTCCACCACCAAGTCTTCTTATCTACTGTCCTTCCAGAGGACACACCAAGTACTCTCCTACCTGTCTCCCTGATCACATTTGCTGTGGTTGTCCAGTCATCTGGAAGCACTTCCTGACCACACAAAACCTGTTTCAACTTCTTGAAGATAACACGACACTCTCTTTTTCAGCTTCCACCACTTTGTCTTCTGCTCTGTCTTTGCCTTCTTCACCTTCCTCACCATCACCATCATCATGCACACCACCATCCTATGCTGTTTGGCAACACTCTCACCCACTACTACTTTGTAGTCACTGACTTCCTTCAAACTGCATCGTCTACACAAGATGTAGTCTACTTGTGTGCTCCTACCTCTGCTTTTATAAGTCACCCTATGTCCTGTTTCTTCTTGAAGAAAGTATTCACCACAGCCATTTCAATCCTTTTTGCAAAATCTATCAACATCTGTCCTCTGTGTTCCTGTCCTGGATACCAAACCTGCCCATCACTTCCTCGTCCCCTCTGTTGCCTGCACCAACATGTCCATTGAGGTCTGCACCAATAACCACTCTTTAACCTCTGGGATATTCTGCATCACTTCATCTAACTCACTCCAGAATCTCTCATTCTCTTCTAGCTCACATCCTGTCTGTGGGGCATAAGCACTAACAACATTGGACATCACACCTTCAATTTCTAACTTGAGACTCATCACTCTGTGTGACACTCTTTTGACTTCTAGAACATTCCTGACAAATCTCTCCTTCAAGATGACTCCTACTCCATTTCTCTTCCCATCCACACCATGATAAAAGAGCTTAAACCCTGCTCCTAAGCTTCTAGCCTTGCTACCTTTCCACCTGGTCTCCTGAACACAGAGTATGTCCACCTTCCTCCTCTCCATCATGTCAGCCAGCTCTCTCGCTTTTCCTGCCATAGTTCCAACATTCAAAGTCCCCACTCTCAGTCCTCGACTCATGCCTTTCCTCTTCTCTCTCCGCCTACGGACACGCCTCCCACTTGTCCTTCTTCGACCTATACTGTATATACCTATATACTTAGACAGTACTGTCCCTTCTTCGACTTTTCTGGCTTCTCATTTCCCTAAATCACATAAAGTAAAAACAACAATCTGAGTCTTGAACCCAGGCCATCCAGATCACTCAAACACAGTCTCACAACATACACACTCCAACTTAGCCTCAGCCGATAAGAATCTTGTCAGTTGTGTACATGCATATTCAGGGTGTACTCCATCTTCACCGAAAGTCCAACCTACTGATAATCCAAATCGGGTCAAGTTTTCTGAAAATATATTAACTGTTCAATGGTTTTGGGAGTGTTTTTGCATTACGCGTGCCGTTCGGGCATTTCTGGAGTTCACGTTGTAACTGTCACGTCGTGTTTGATTCAAAAATACTGTAATCGTAAAACAGAACGCTGTGATTGGTGGACAAATGTTCGGTCCGCGCATGCGCGCTGTACACCATCTCACACAGAGAGCGAGAGAGAGAGAGAGCCACACAACGGTAGAGCGCGCTGTACTCAGGTGAGGATGGATTTTCAACTGGATTTACTCTTTTTTTTTTAAATCATTATCGAGTTCGTGCTTTTCGTGCTTTCCAGCAAATACAAACTTCTTACCGAATATTAAGACATTACAGATCTTTCACGTTAACAGGTTGAAGTGTGCTAGCTAGCAGAAGATAAACATGCTAATAACATGCTAAGGTGTATGCTAATGTCTTCAGGTGAACGACAAACAAATAGCCGGAAGAACTCGCATTTCATGCCGGCGCGAGCTCGACGTCATGTCCGATTCACGCTTCGGTTTCCGCCTCACAGCAATAAGGTCCTGGGTTTGAATCCCAGCCTGGGCGTTTTCTCCGTACTTGTGTCGGTTTCCTCCCATAGTCCCAAAACATGCACAGTCGGTTAATTGGCGATACCAAGTCACCACTAGGTGTGAGTATGAAAGGTTGTGTGTTGGCCTGAATACCCTGAGTGTACCCTGACCTCGCTCAGGGTGTATGATGACTTGTATGATAGGTTGAACAGTAAGGAGGGAGAAAATGATCACAGGTTAGCACAGCAGAGAAATAGAGATAGGAAAGACGTGCAGCAAGTTAGAGTGATAAAGGACAGAGAGGGAAATGTATTGACTGATGACAGAAGTGTGCTGGGAACATGGAAAGAGTACTTTGAAGAGCTTATGAATGAGGAAAATGAGAGAGAAAAAAAGAGTAGAAGGGGTGACCTTTGAGGAGCAGGAAGTAGCAAAGATTAGTAAGGGAGAAGTGAGGAGGGCATTGAAGAGGATGAAGAGTGGAAAGGCAGTTGGTCCTGATGACATACCAGTTGAGGTATGGAAGTGTCTAGGGGAGGTAGCAGTAGATTTCCTGAACAACAGGAGTGAACAACAGTTTGGTTTCATGCCAAGAAAGAGCACCACAGATGCAGTGTTTGCCTTGAGGATGTTAATAGAGAAGTACAGAGGAGGTCAGAAGGAGCTGCATTGTGCCTTTGTGGATCTGGAGAAAGCATATGACAGGGTGCCGAGAGAAGAACTGTGGTATTGTATGAGGGAGTCTGGAGTGACAGAGAAGTATGTTAGAGTGGTGCAGGACATGTATGAGAGATGTAAGACAGTGGTGAAGTGTGCTGTTGGCGTGACTGAAGAATTCAAGGTGGAGGTGGGACTGCATCAAGGGTCAGCTCTCAGCCCCTTCTTGTTTGCTATGGTGATGGACAGGCTAACAGACGAGGTTAGACAAGAATCTCCATGGACTATGATGTTTGCAGATGACATCGTGATCTGTAGTGAGAGCAGAGACCAAGTGGAGGAAAATCTAGAGAGGTGGAGGTATGCCCTGGAAAGGAGGGGATTGAAGGTTAGTCTTAGTAAGACAGAATACATGTGTGTGAAAGACAAGGACCCAAGAGGAACTTTGAGGTTACAGGGGGCAGATATAAAGAAGGTGGAGGATTTTAAGTACTTAGGCTCAACAATCCAGAGCAATGGAGAGTGTGGAAAAGAGGTGAAGAAGCGCGTGCAGGCAGGTTGGAATAGATTGAGAAAAGTGTCCGGTGTGATGTGTGATAGGAGAGTATCGGCAAGAATGAAGGGAAAAGTGTACAAGACGGTGATGAGGCCAGCAATGTTGTATGGTTTAGAGACAGTGGCCCTGGGGAAAAGACAGGAGTCAGAGTTGGAGGTAGCAGAGGTTCATGAAAATGTTGAGGTTCTCTTTGGGAGTAATGAGGATGGATAGGATCAGAAATGAGTACATCAGAGGGACAGCACATGTTAGATGTTTTGGAGACAAAGTCAGAGAGGCTAGATTGAGATGGTTTGGACATGTACAGAGGAGGGATAGTGAGTATATTGGTCGTAGGATGCTGAGGTTGGAACTACCAGGCAAAAGGACCAGAGGAAGACCAAAGAGAAGATTTATGGATGCGGTGAAGGCGGACATGAAGGTCGTTGGAGTAAGAGTAGAAGATGCAGAGGATAGGGAGAGATGGAGGCAGATCATTTGCTGTGGCGACCCCTGAAGGGAACAGCTGAAAGGAAAAGAAGAAAGAAGAAGACCCTGACCTCGCTCAGATAGCCGTTCAGAAAAAGACTGAATGAATGGCCGAGTTGGGCTTCGTGTCTTACAATCCCTTGAAAGTGTTTTCACACATTTCACACAAAAAGGTAAAAGCAACATCTGAAGCTTATCTTGTAAACAAACACCATTACTTGTAGATTTCGGCTGAGGTAAAACAAGCAAACTTATCTCTCAACACTTCCATTTATCAAAACTCGATCTTGGATGTACTGAATTTATATAAACACCTGATTGGTCTCAAGGCTGTGCAATATACCGTTTGTTAGCGCTGGATTTAAACTGGGACTATGATGTCCATGTTTTATTGTTTACTTTTTCTTTCACTTTCAGATGCCCTCAGTATTTTTTGTTACAAACCCAACATGTTTCAGGTCAAGAGCTGCTACAATTTTCTTAAAGTTCTCTTACAATCACCACGGTATGTTCTCACGTTCTGGTTAAAGCGCTCGTGTTTTTCAATTTCTGTTAAAATCTATGATGTTTGTCGTATAAAAAGGAAGTACAGTGATACCTCAGCTCACGAACATAATTGGTTCCCAGAAAGTGTGTGTAAGGCGAAAAGTTCGTCTTCCGAACATTTATTTCCCATCAGAAACCATTAAAATGAGAATAATCCGTTCCCAGGTCCCCATAAAACATAATTTACTACTAAATAAGCCTTAAAACTACACAAAAATATACCTTAATTTATTTATAATAAATGTGCTATTGTATTGTAATTAAAGAAATAAACTGTACTGTATAATAAAGTCGTTTTATTTACCTTTGTGATGGTAGTTGATGGCTTGATGGAATGGAGTGGGAGGAGGAGGGAGGGAGGGACTTACTGTTTGGAAGGAGAGTTTGGAAACGCCTACTGTTTGGAAACACCCTTAGCCACACACGCACCCTTAATTGCTTCCTTGTTCTTAAGGATGGGAGCAATGGTAGACTTAGCGTACTGGTACTGGGACGCGAAGTCACACAAACGCACATCTCGTTCGTGTTTTTCAATGATCTCCGCCTGTGGTGGGGTCTTTTTCGGTCCCATAATAGCAAAAGTACACTCAATATGGTCCAAAATGTCTATCAAACACAAACCACTTCCGCACTCAAAGAAAGGGGGTGACGAACTGTGACGCCGTGAGCGTGCGTCAGCTTCTCGTGGCCGCCACCGTGGCGCTGTTCGACCGGGTTTGGTTCGTCCGCCGAAAACTAGTTCGTCAGCAGAGACTATATGCTCGCAAATTTAATGTTCTTGAGGCGAAAAGTTCGTGAGCTTAAGCGTTCGTCAGCGGAGGTTTTACTGTATTGGTCAACCTCTAATTTTCTCCACCAATGGCAAAAAGGAACCATTTATCCAATAGATCACACTTGAAGGAATCGTGTTTCCAAGTTCATCAAGATTCCCTCCAATGTTGCACTTGTTCAGATCAGATGTGTTAAGGTCGCAGGACTGTACTACTACTTGTAAGAATCCAGGTGCATCCATATGTGCTTGTGCTACCAAATCTTATTCACATGGCCTGCACGTGTAATTACAGCATTTTAGAAAACTGAGCAGACCTCAATCTGAAAATCTACGACTGGCCTGAAATAGGTTTTTACATTAAGGAGACAACAGCATTACAGTCATGTCAGAATGTTCGGATGCTCATGGTGTAGTAAATCTTGTGTCTTGTTAATTAATGCATACAGGGGTAAGTTTAACCCTGGGTATTAACGCCTGGTCATTCATCACTACTGTGCTAGCGTTCACAGCTGGATGTGTTTTCGGGCACGAGTGTTAGTTGCAAACTGATACTTGCGTTGCCTAATATAGAAAACAATTTAAGTACTGAAGTTGATTTTTCCTTCTGGGATTTTTTTTTTAGGAGAGGGTGTTTTCTCAGCAGTCACCCACTGATATGGAGAACTTGGAGGAGGATTTGACGTGCTCTGTATGTTACTCTCTCTTTAATGATCCACGAGTACTACCTTGCTCCCACACTTTCTGCAAAGCATGTCTGGACAATGTGCTCCAGGTCTCCACGAATTTCTCTATCTGGCGCCCAGTTCGCCTTCCGCTCAAGTGTCCCAATTGCCGCAGTATGGTGGAACTCCCACCAAACGGTGTGGAAGCCTTGCCGATAAACGTTTGTCTGCGTGCCATTATAGAAAAGTACCAGTGTGACACTGAGCCACGTGCTCCTTCCTGCCCTGAGCACCATCGTCAGCCTCTGAATGTCTACTGTGTTCAGGACTGCAAGCTGATATGTGGCTTGTGCCTGACTATCGGGCAACACCAAGGGCACACTATCGATGATCTGCAGACAGCATTCGTCAAGGAGCGCAATACCCCAGCTCGACTAGTTGAGAGGCTGAAGGACAGGCACTGGGAAGAACTGTGTGGCCTGGTGGAGAAGTTAGAACAGGAAAAATCTCTGCATGAGGACCTAATACGACAAGACCGTGAAGCTGTTATGCGGTACTTTCAGAACCTGGCGCACCATCTTGAAAGCAAGAAAGACATGTTCATGAAAGTTCTGGATGGGGCCAATGGGGATCTGGCCTGCATTTATAATCCCCTCATCGAAAAGCTTAAGGATATGAAGGACGAGCAGCTGGAGCTCATTTCCATCATCTCAAGCATCAGTGATGATGAGTCAGCCCTCGATTTCCTGGAGAAGGTGCGTCACTTGAGAGAGAGAGTTGATGCTTTGACCCAGACTGAGCTACCTGAAGTCCCCTCCCCCCACATTTCTCCATGTTTAGAAGAGTTCCTCAAGGAACACTGGAACAATGTGACCATTGGAGGGATAGAAGATGGCCCAGTCCCGAAAATGTCCTGTCATCTGAAAAGACGTTCCACCAAAGAACCACATCCAGCATTATCTCAAAAGTGGTCTTTGACTCTTGTAGCCGTTCTAACGGTGTTGCTCTTCTGCTTCCTTCTGTTTGTTTGGTCAAATCCAGTGGATGGAGTATCTCTTGGGTTCCCAAATCTCTCCCAGTTTCACCAAGCTGTAGAGCGTCTCGGACGTGACCTTTCTTTACCAATTCATAACTCATGGACTTTTCTGTCCTGCCTTCTTCATGACCTTTGTCTTAAATTCAACTTGTATATTTCAGCAGTTGGAGAAAGCACCTATCAACATGCAGTATTCTTTTTAAAAATATTACGGATATGGTAGATCACAGTGCTGAGCTGAACAGTTAAGTTGGAAGTTTATGTGGGTGGAATTAAGCGGAAGAGTTCGTCACCTGAAGAGAGCAGAAGTTGCATCAAGCCACAACGTAGCAGTTGATATCACTTTATGAAAAAGGGAGTGATTTTAAGACTATGATTTTAATGCACCTGTATGAAATCAGGTCATATTTAAATTATTTTGAGTCTCTTCCAGGAAACGGGAAATATTTTTAATTACGCAGTGCTGCTGTCTTGTTTCTACTTTTAATTCCTAATATTTTCCACTGAAATTTTAAGAACGTGTCTATCTGCGTAAAGGTGTTCTCTTAAATTAACAATTGTCTATTAATGATCATTTTACGTGTTTATATTTTACTGAACAATTTTCTTAATAAATAAAAAGTTGTCTGATATAAGGGATGTACAGGGGATGTAATGCATTGTTAATTATTAACACAGGACCCGTTCAAGCGTGAACGACGAACCGGTGTGTTGAGAATGGGTCATAGCACAAAAATAACATGTGCATTCATACATTTGTAACTGTTATGCAAACAGCCAATCGTTGTTTAGCAGCACAATGCATAAAATCATACCAGTTGAGGTCAGTAGCGTCGCACAGTTGCATCAAACATTACTTACCTGCCCGAACACATAATCTTACTAGAGTCACATGGAGGCTGGTGCTGATGTCTCCCACCGCCACTTGGCAATGGCAGTGTGCACCCTTAACAGCTCACCAGACCATTGCACCCACTTAACCATTTACACCACACTTCACTCACACCTTGGGGTAATTTGGAACAGACTATTCGTCTAACTTGCATGTCTTTGGACTGCTGGAGGACACCTGATGAAAGCCTAGCACAGGAGGGCATGTGAACAGCACACAAACGACCCAAGGCTGAGACCCAAACCCAGCACTACCTTCCTGTCAGAGGAACATGCTCACCACTACCTGACCCTCCCATACTTATCGTCAGACAGGTGGACATGTTATTGATCTCTCAGAGGATACAGGGATCCCTCACTTTCCGCCGTTAATGGGGACTGAGACCCCCTTGCAACCGCCTATTTGGAAAGTGGATCGAACCCCCCACCCCCGACTTACATATACGGACATGTATGTGTATATAATATCAATAAATACATATTCAATGCTATAATTTCTTATAATAAACATTCAAAAATAACCCATAACATGTAAATAAAATATAAATACACACATACAAACGTGCGCACACTCACACAGATGTGCATCTCACATAAAAATGTAAGTAGTGTTGTTGGGGGTTTTGTTTTGTTTTTATATATATATATATAATTGGCCTTGTTTTGCAGCATTTTCCATAACTTTTCGATTATTTTTCCTTAATTTCTTTTGATGAATATTTTTGAAAAATCCACAATGCACTGAAGCCACAGAACCTGAAGCACGAAGTAGCGAGGGATCACTGTATACGTGAAGGGGAAGTTTGTGTAAACTGTTGTGTATATATGAAAATCGCACACGATCATCTGTTCCTGAAACTCTCAAACCAGACCATCTGGAACCATAAACCATGCTACAGTTAAAGATGGAGGTACGTTACCATAATTACATTTTGTTTTTCCCAACATGATTGGTTGATTCAATGACCGCATGAGAATGGCAACTTGTACAGGTGTTCCGAATAAAGTGGGCAGTGAGTAGGTTGAAAAACAATCAGCAAAATCAAGGTTGCATTAATAGGGAAAAAAACAACAACCTTAAATTCCTGTGAAAAAGGGTTTAAGAGATACAGTACACAACTTTGAAGTAAATAAATAGATTTAAAATTTTCAGGACAAAATTTAACTTCAAACCTGCAGCTCGTGATCAGCTGTAATATTAAAAAAAAAAAAAAATCAGGGTTGTACTGGTTAGTACTTCCATCTTACAGGAAGTAGGTTCTGCGTGGAAGTTCCACAGGTATGAGAACAGGTGGAAGAAAAAATGGGAGGAGCTATAGAATGTGTTGCATTTACATGTTTATTCAACTATTTGTTCAAGGAAAATGAATAAAATGCTCATTTCTGAATTTACTAAAAAAAAAAAAATTAAAAGTAACTTAATATAAGATTCTTTTATGAAGAGCATAGTAACTTGTCTGCAATGTGTTTGCTGGCTATGTACCTGAATCACATGGCTTTTTACACCTGAGCCATAGTGACTCATCAGGCCGGTACTTATCCCCGGTTTCCGTAGCATGAAGCAACCAGGACTTCAACTCCTCCTGGATGGGACGCTCGTCCATCGCAGGTTACCTTCCCAGTATATTTTTACTGGTACCCATTTATACTGCTGGGTGAACAGAGGCACACTTGTGGTTAAGACCTTGCCCAGGGGTCTGAGCACAGTGGGGGTTTAACTAGGATTCGAACACACAACCTCCTGACCATGAGCCCAGCACTCTAACTACTTGCCATTGGCCCCACATATTACTTCTATTATGATAATAAATTTATATATAGGAACTTTATACTGCTCGTCAATTGCATTTATACATGTTATAATGTCTTTTTTATTATAGTATCGCTTATGGTTTACTTTATTCATTCCAGTCCTCTTTGCAGCAAGTTTTTTTCAATTCCTGGATCCTTGGATACTTTAACTTGGAGAATCCCCATAAAAAGGTGCCTGCTATTGGACAGAAGCATTGATTTCCCCACTGGATAAGCCAATGATGTAAATGATGATACCCATATTCTCATCTGCAATAGTAACTTCAGCCACGTGACTGGACAAGCATATAGAAATAGAATGGAAAATGTTTGGAAATGTGTGCACGAGTATACAGTGGTACCTTGATTTACAAGTTTCTTTAATAAATTTTCCGTGATGCGAGCTTTGATCCCACCAAAAATCTGCTCTAACCAACGAGCAAATTTTTGACTTACAAGTTCTGTTGGGGAAATGGCGTTTCTAGTTCGATTAGACTTGTATTCTGCGTGTATTCCTCCGTGCTCCGAGAACGCCTTGTGCAATGCTTCTCAATTGCCCCCCCCCCCCCCCACTAAATAGTGTTTACTGTACTTCATATCGTTTGCTTGGTGCTTTTTTTCCTAGACCATAGGGAACACAGTGAGCGCCACTGCCACCTGGTGTAGAGTATGCGCAATCACACACCTAAAGCTGGTCCAGTGTGTTTATTAAAAAAAAAAAAAAGCATGTATCCCAGGGCCATGCACCAATTAGCCTTGTTAACAGTTACACAAGTTAAAAATTTATTTTAAGTTGATGTTCACTGCTATTAAGTTCAGACACACTTACTGTATTGTTTATTGACTTTTTCTTGTTTTATTTATTTTTAATTGCATAATAACTGTTAATGTTATATTTGTTATGTAATGCCGACACTTCAAGACACTTAACACGTGTGGCACTTCAACATTCTAATTAAAGTCTAATTCAGATGAAATACAAGCAACAGGATAGCGAACATTTAAAAACAAAGTTTAATTGTACAAACAGCAGCATTTGGAATAAGGTTTATAGTTTTACATGGACAGGAAAACATTTGAAATTAGACATGTGGAAACAGGTGCAAGAGAGAAAATATTATTATTGAGTGATACAAGTCCACATACAGAGTTGTTGCTTTATCCTGATGCAACATCAATATCTTTGAGGACGATGGTTTTGGGGTTGATGCCCACGTTTTTAGTGGTGTTGTGTGTTTTGTAGATGCCAATCAGACGGTCAGCCATCTCGAACATGTTGTTCCTCAGAGAGATGATGATAAACTGAGCATTCTTGGTTTGTTCCTGATGCAGATGATAAAAGAAAGTCAAATGTGAAATAAAAATGAACAATTACAAAATCTGAAGTGTCAAATTTTCCAAATATTAAGCCGAACAACTGACTCCACAAAATCAAGTACATGACCCGGTAGCGGACGGGACACTTGGTGTAGAATGGAGTAAATATTTTCTATTATAATTTGGGAATAGGAATCAAAAGGGACCACGCAATATCACAATACCACGGCGCTGATTAGAATTTTATTCTAATACTCTAGGTATTGTGATTCTATAATTTTCAATTTAATGACATTTTAAATTGGAGCAAAAATGGGAAAAATGATTTCTGCAGAGTTGAAAAAAAAAACATTAAAAAAGCCTCAACACTGGATGCTGTCTGGCTTGCCAATATGTGAACAGTTTGAAGAGCACCACCTGTAAGTCTAGAGAGAAAAGGCAATGTTTCATCACCTCAAATGGGGGAGAAAAAACAAAAAATTCATACATACACACACAGACGCTCCCCTGCGTTCATCCGTTTTACGTTTTTTCGATTTAACAGTTTTGTTTTTTTTTTTAAACAAAACAAAAAAAAAAAGTCAAATTTTGAGTTCAGACGTACCTACGTAGTACGCTGACGTAATGACGCAGCATCCATTGTTTACAAACTACAGACTGAAAGTGTCCCTCCTTCCCAGTTCAGTTATATCTTTATATGCTATATAGTGTGTTACCCTTGTGTTAAGACGTTGTCTCTGTGATCTTTGTGTTTACACTGTTTTGTGGACTTTTGTAACCCTAAGCAAATATGGTTGGTCAGAAGTGTAAGCCTACTAGCATGGGTGCAAGTCTCATACACGGAGATGAATTAACTATCTGCTCAGATCGGCACAATCTACCATGCATACTCAGTTAAGCAAAGAGAGTTGTAAAATGAATGAAAACACAAATTACAGAACAATTGCAGATATTTATTATCTTGTAGCAGAATCCTAAGAGTGTATACTTATTTTTATATTAATATTCATTAGGATTTGTACTTGTTCTTTGTATGCATCTCTTGAATAAAGTTTACTTACACAAAAGAAAGAACTCTGCTTTGCTAGGATTCACGTCAGTGCAGGCTGTGTTCTAAACGAGTTCAACGGCACCCTTGTGCACTTGAAAGACCGGAAGTTATAACCCACAGCAAGTACACTACTTTTGCAAGTACACTACATTCGGTATTGAGCACTTCACATATTGTAAGCGTTGATTGACTGTTTTAAGCTTCATGTAAAGTAACTCGGTATAAATAAGTGACTTATTTGAAATTAATGTTGATATTATTTGATATTCTTTTACAATGTTATGTTAATAATAATTGATTTAGGGGTGTTTTATGAGATACGGTAATGGTATTTATGGATGTATAGTACAGTATGAGTGTCATACGTCACTAACAGCTTACGTTCGGCCGTCCGGAACCAATTAAAAACGTAAGTCGGGGAGCGTCTGTGTATTATTTATATATATATATATATATATATATACACACACACACACACACACACACACACACAGAGTGAGTCGTCGACTTACGACCTATGCGAGTTACGTCTGATCGCCTTTACGATCGCAAAAGTGGTGAAGCATGATTCATGGCAATGCAGTGCAATTGTTGCATACGACAGTTGTTTGCGCTGCCGGCAGCGCCAGCATCTTAAAAGGCCAAGCAGATGATGATGCAGCTTCACTTTCGAACTGCTCAGAGCAAATTTATTCATCTACTTTCAATGCCACATCACTTTTTGTGTGGGTCCGATACCTTGAAACTAATTTTTTTGGACTCACACGCTGCAGTGTTTGTGACAGGAAGCGCGTCCCAAGTTTTGGCAATCAGCTGCTCTGCGGGTTGAATATTTTCCATGTCTGTCCATTTGTGTTTGCTTGCCAGCTGTGCTTGGCTTCGTGGAAATAAGCTAATCAAAACGAGGGAAATTTATATTTACTCAAACAACACGCACAGTCTGTGGCTGTTATAATCCAATAAAATTGGAGTTTGAAGCTATTGAACCCGCCTACACAGTGGAGTACAGAAAGAATTGGCTCTCCGCTGCGTGTCACAGTGACGTGGAATCGAAAATAGATGTATAGATTCAGAAGATGCACATATCTGCATTATCCGGTGAGAAGTGTCTCTTCTTGTTCAAAATGTTCCATGCTGTTGATAACACGTGCTCTGATGGCACAATAGAAGCAGAGACGTTACCATACAGAGAGGCAGGACGTACCATTTACCATACAGAGAGGCGGGACGTACCATTTACCATACAGAGAGGCGGGACGTACCATTTACTCGGGGTGTCATTGAAATGGGATTTACTTCAGACACTGTCATGATCACAGGAAGCTATAACGTTAGAAGTATCGATGCCCCTTTTATAGGTATCGATCGACATAATTATATCGGCGATATTCCGATTGTCAATGACACCCCGACCACACAGTGGAGTACAGAAAGGATTGGCTCTCCACTGCGTGTCACAGTGACGTGGAATTGAAAATAGCGAGATTTATTCATCTGTTTTTGTTTGGCGCGAGTGTATTTGGATGGAAAGTCGACATAAGACCAGATCGAGTTACGACCGGTCGGCCAGAACCAAAAGCGGTCATAAGTCGACGACTCACTGTACGTACATACATATTCTATATATATATAGGCAGGATGTTGAGAGACAGCCAATGAGAGAGCAACCCACGCATCGTGTGAAATTTTGATTGGTCAGTTTGAATTTTTTCCTAAGAGGGGTAGTTTTCGTAACCCGGGAATATGAAAATGATCTTCGTAACCCGGGATCTTCATAAGTAGGGGGTCAACTGTACACACTCGTCCTACTCAAAAATTTAGCATATTGTGATGTTCATTATTTTCTGTAATGTACTGATAAAAATTAAACTTTCATATTTTAGATTCATTGCACACCAACTGAAATATTTCAGGTCTTTTATTGTTTTAATACTGATGATTTTGGCATGCAGCTCATGAAAACCCAAAATTCCTATCTCAAAAAATTAGCATATCATGTTCAGGTAGTCTAAACGAGCTATTAAGCTAATCATCTGAATCAACCAATTAACTCTAAACACCTGCAAAAGATTCCTGAGGCTTTTAAAAACTCCCAGCCTGGTTCATTACTCAAAACCGCAATCATGGGTAAGACTGCCGACCTGACTGCTGTCCAGAAGGCCATCATTGACACCCTCAAGCAAGAGGATAAGACAGAAAGAAATCTCTGAGCGAATAGGCTGTTCCCAGAGTGCTCATCAAGGCACCTCAGTGGGACGTCTGTGGGAAGGAAAAAGTGTGGCAGAAAACACTGCACAACCAGAAAAGGTGACCGGACCCTGAGGAAGATTGTGGAGAAGGGCCGATTCCAGACCTTGAGGGACCTGTGGAAGCAGTGGACTGGGCTACAGGTGCCGCATTCCCCAGGTCAAGCCACTTTTGAACCTGAAACAGTGGCAGAAGCGCCTGACCTGGGCTGCAGAGTAGCAGCACTGGACTGTTGCTCAGTGGTCCAAAGTACTTTTTTCGGATAAAAGCAAATTTTGCATGTAATTCGGAAATCAAGGTGCCAGAGTCTGGAGGAAGACTGGGGAGAAGGAAATGCCTGAAGTCCAGTGTCAAGTCCCCACAGTCAGTGATGGTCTGGGGTGCCATGTCAGCTGCTGGTGTTGGTCCACTGTGTTTTATCAAGGGCAGGGTCAATGCAGCGAGCTATCCGGAGACTTTGGAGAACTTCATCTCCATAAAGCTTTTCAGCAGATGGACGCATGAAGATTTCATGTTTCAGCACGACCTGGCACCTGCTCACAGTGCCAAAACCACTGCTAAATGGTTTACTGACTATGGTATTACTGTGCTCAATTAGCCTGCCAACTCTGCTGACCTGAACCCCATAGAGAATCTGTGGGATATTGTGAAGAGAAAGTTGAGAGACACCAGACCAGTCTAGTGCTGCTTCTCTGTAGCCCAGGTCAGGCACTTCTGCCGCTGTTTCTGGTTCAAAAGTGGCTTGACCTGGGGAATGCGGCACCTGTAGCCCAGTCCACTGCTTCCACAGGTCCCCCAAGGTCTGGAATCGGCCCTTCTCCACGATCTTCCTCAGGGTCCGGTCACCTCTTCCGGTTGTGCAGCATTTTCTGCCAATTTTTTCCTTCCCACAGACGTCCCACTGAGGTGCCTTGATACAGCACTCTGGGAACAGCCTATTCGC
This sequence comes from Plotosus lineatus, assembly GCA_024760905.1. Taxonomy (NCBI): domain Eukaryota; kingdom Metazoa; phylum Chordata; class Actinopteri; order Siluriformes; family Plotosidae; genus Plotosus; species Plotosus lineatus. Next base: position 38,849,009 of record CM045743.1, on the reverse strand, counting down.
TCAGAGATTTCTTTCTGTGTCTTACCTTCTTGCAATGATGTCCTTCTGGACAGCAGTCAGGTCGGCAGTCTTACCCATGATTGCGGTTTTGAGTAATGAACCAGGCTGGGAGTTTTTAAAAGCCTCAGGAAACTTTTGCAGGTGTTTAGAGTTAATTGGTTGATTCAGATGATTAGGTTAATAGCTCGTTTAGACTACCTGAACATGATATGCTAATTTTTTGAGATAGGAATTTTGGGTTTTTATTGAGCTGTATGCCAAAATCATCAGTATTAAATAATAAAAGACCTGAAATATTTCAGTTGGTGTACAATGAATCTAAAATATATGAAAGTTTAATTTTTATCAGTGCATTACACAAAATAATGAACTTTATCACAATATGCTAATTTTTTGAGAAGGACTAGTATACATGTATGTATGTATACACACACACACACACACATGTATGTATGTATCTGGAAAAATTAATAAATTGATTTTAAAGCCAGTTTGGTGATACAGAAATTGTTCCCAAAATAAAAAAAACATAAATAGAAGAATGATACATAATTGGATCGAGTTCCCATTTCTAAAAATTTTTAATTTACCGACATTTTAAATTATACATGATCATTTCTTTGGTTGTTGGGGCATTCCTACTATTAATACTTTCATTACAAATTTTATAGATTTTACATGATTTGGAGTTTCAGTTTTAAGTAGAGATGATTCTGTGAAATTGTTCCACGTTTTTGTTTTTCTATACTCATGGAGCGGAACCAATCAGAAGGTATTACAGTGCTCATATTGAGTAGATAAGAATATAAAAATCAAAATTTTGTGTCGCCATAAGAACATGATACAAAATTTCGATTTTTCTTTTTTTTTTTTGTCATACGTGCATAACTTGATTAGGTTAGTTGTATTAAGCCTCATTTTTGCGATATGTTGGTCTGCTAGGCTTTTTACACCTGAGCCTCCTGAATTAGCAAAGCTGGGGCTTATTATAGTCTCTAGCATCAAGTGAAAAGAAGTTCAACTCCACCTGGACAAGATGCTAGTCCATAGCAGTGTATTCTCCCAGTATTTTTATTGGGACCCGTTTATACTGCTGGGTGGACAGCAACACACATGCCAAAGGTTCTTAGCACGGTGGGGGTCTAACAGGGATCAACCCCGTGACCTCTTGATCATGAGACCAGTACCCAAATCACTATACCAGCCCCATTTTATGGTGATGGGTCACATTTCCTACAATACACTGCCAACAAAATTACAAACAAAAACAACTCACATATATGTAGCAGGCCACAATGGACACGTTCTTGAAGTCCAGCGCGGCATCTATCTCATCCATGAAGTATAGAGGTGTTGGTTTAAAGTGATGGAGTGCAAAGACCAAAGCCAAAGAGCTCAGAGTCTTCTCTCCTCCTGACAAGTTGTAGATTTTCTTCCAGCTTTTCTTTGGAGGTCGCACACTGAGAAAGGTGAGGGGTTTTCCCTTATGTTATTCATTCAAAAAAAAAAATCTCAATGTTAAACTCTATCTAAAAGTCATGCAGTCTTATTCATACCTAAACATGATTCCCTCGGAAAACGGGTCCAGGCTGTCTACGAGCTCCAGCTCAGCATCGCCCCCTAGTGTGAGCATCTGGTAATTCTCCTTCAGCTTGTTGGTAATGATGTTGAAGCCAGCCATGAACTCATTCAGTCTCTGTTTGCGCAGGTCCTCGCAGCTCCTTTTGAAGTTATCTCTCTGGGTTGTAATTTCATCCAGTTCAGCAACTCTCTGCAAATAAAGGTCCTCCTGCACACACACATACAACCATCACATCACAGACGTTATAAGGTCTGTCAACTCAAGGGTGTCCTCTTTCTGGACTGCACAGGACACAGCTGTGAGTGTCCACTAACGCTGCAGAATGCCTTATGTTGCTGATTGCCGAACCTCTGAACATGTTTGCAGGTTTATTCAATTAATCTTAAACATCCAGGAAAACATGGCACGTTGAACAGAATTACAAAACAAACACCACTGGCTACTTGCTCAAGTCAAGGAGAAATGATAAATTTTCATCTACAGGGCATTTAATCTCAATCTAAAATATTTTCACCGTCTGCCTGTGTGTTTTTAGTTTTTAGACGACAACACCACTGCACTGGAAACAAAGTGTAACCTATGATTACTAAAAAAAACAAACAAACAAAAAAAAAATAGATACATATATTTAAAAGAACCCCCCCAAAAAAATACAAAACAAAAACAACGTTCTCAAGTACCTTCTTCTTGAACTCTGCTATTGCTCCTAGATTGGGCTTCATCTGGACACAGCGATCCTCCAAAAGAGCAATCTCATTCTTGATGACATCTGGACTTTTAATGGCCTCCAACTGCTCTGTGGTTAGCTTCGGCAGTTCCTCTGCTGGGTTATCATCAATCGAGTGCAGAGCAAGCTTTGTGGACTGAACAGGAAGGAAAGAATAAACTACAACAATACTGCAATATTTAGACAGGACCACAAATGAGGGACGAGATTACATAATTGGATGAACTGAAAGCGGGCTGCGTTGCCTTGTGTAAGCGCTCACCTCTTTTTCCCAGTGTTTGATTTTATTCTGACACTCTGTGATGGCCGTGTCAATTTGTTCCACTTTCAGCCGGACGTTCAATGACTCCTTCTGTAAAGCATGCTCTTGTTCCTGAAGGGCCTTGATCTCCTGCAAGACCCTACGATGCACTTCCTGCACCTCAGGTAGTGACTCCTACAGATAAGGTACATCTTACACATGAAGCATGAAATGTATACCGGGTTTAAAGGTTAGTAGTAACAGGCTAAGGGTTCTTAACAAGTATATAACCGTTATCATGCTGGCATGGTTGTGTACAGGTTAGCAAATCTGCCTCACAGCAAGAAATTCCTGGGTTCAAGTCCCAGGCTTGTGTGGAGTTTGCATGTTCTTGTGAGTTTCCTCCAGGTACTCTGGTTTCCTCCCAGAGTCCAAAGACATGACTTTAAATTGGCTGTTCCAAATTGCCCTGAGGGAGGGATGGGAGTGAATTATTAAGTGTTCTCTTGCAATGGCAAGCGCTTCAAGGTTTAGGATGTGACCCGCCTTCACCCAGTGTCCACTGAGATAGGCTCAGCCTCCCTGCGACCCTCATGGTGCAGACTAAGCAGTTTAACAAATGAGAGAATGAGCCAACCAACATGTTATTATCTAAAAAATGTTTCTCACGAAGCACTGCTTGCTTGCATTTGATGAAAGCTCAGCTGGCTGTGAGATACAGTGTCTTGTTCATGAAAAATGAGTACCATATTTTCTGGATTTTCTGTTGCGCTGCAGTACAAGTCACACTGGCCAAAAAATGCATAATAAAGAAGAATAATAATAAACATGTCGCACTGGACTATAAGTCGCAAGCTCATGGAAACTGTCTACCCTGGCTTGGAAATCTGCTGCCGTTTTTTGTGACGTTGTGCGCCTCGCTCTGATAGGCGGTTTGCGTTGCATGAAGCGCTAACACCAAGAAACTCCTCACGCAAAGTAATTTCTATTCATCTCCTTGACAACTACCTGGACGTGGAGATGCAACTGCACCGTTGACAAGCCTCTCCCTGAGGCACGTTGCTCAAGCCCCCATGTGCAAACTTGTTCCTCCAGCTGTGGCCATTTAGCTTTTAGCCCACGATTAACTTTTTTGTTTTCTTCATTGCAGTAATAATAATCTCTGCTTTTCTGCCCTCTTGTTGCCTGCTTGCAGTTGTGACTGTAAAAATAAACATGTGGAAGTATGTTCGGTTTTATTATCACAAACAGAATTATATGCAATAATTTCACATATAAGTTGCTCTGGAGTAGAAGTCATACCCTCAGCCAAACTAGGGAAAAAGTGCGACTTGTAGTCTGGAAAATACGGAAAATAAAAAGTCCAGCTATGATGTTATTCACAAAATGACCAAGTAGTAAGCAGAGCTATTCTATGACAGATATACACTGCATAGTCATCTTCCTTTTCCTTTCGGCTGTTGCCTTCAGGGGTCGCCACAGCGAATCATCTGCCTCCACCTCACCCGATCCTCTGCATCTTCTACTCTTACGCCAACTACCCTCATGTCCTCCTTCACCACATCCATAAATCTTCGCTTTGGTCTTCCTCTAGGCCTTCTGCCTGGTAGTTCCAACCTCAGCATCCTACTACCAATATACTCACTATCCCTCCTCTGTACATGTCCAAACCATCTCGATCTAGCCTCTCTGACTCTGTCTCCAAAACCCCTTACATAAGATAAGATAAGATAAGACACAGCTTTATTAATCTCACAATGGAGAAATTCACTGTTACAGGCTCTTGAGGTACTATCAGTAGGGGGTGCAAAAATAGATACAAGTACAAACATACACACATACATATATTATATAAGTAAATAAATAAATAGATACATAAATAGTATAAATTACTAAACAATAAAAGAAAAGAAAAGAATGGAGCAACTTTATAGACATGTGCTGTCCCTCTGATATACTCATTCCTGATCCTATCCATCCTCGTTACTCCCAAAGAGAACCTCAACATTTTCATCTCTGCTACCCCCAGCTCTGCCTCCTGCCGTTTCCACAGTGCCACTGTTTCTAAACCACACAACATCGCTGGCTCAACACCGGCTTGTACACTTTTCCTTTCATTCTTGCTGATACCTTCCTATCACACCGGACACTTTTCTCCAACCATTCCAACCTGCCTGCACATGCTTCTTCACCTCTTTTCCACACTGTCCATTGCTCTGGATTGTTGAGCCTAAGTACTTAAAATCCTCCACCTTCTTTATCTCTGCTCCCTGTGACCTCACCGTTCCTCTTGGGTCCTTGTCGTTCACACACATGTATTCTGTCTTACTGAGGCTATCCTTCATTCCTCTCCTTTCCAGGGCATACCTCCAACTCACTAGATTTTCCTGCACTTGTTCCCTGCTCTCACTACGGATTCCAAAGTCATCTGCAAACATCATAGTACATGGGGAATCTTGTCTCACCTCGTCTGTCAGCCTGTCCATCACCACAGCAAACAAGGGGCACAGAGCTGACCCCTGATGCAGTCCCACCTCCACCTTGAACTCTTCTGTCACAACGACAGCACACCTCACCACTGTCTTACATCTCTCATACATGTCCTGCACCACTCTAACGTACTTCTCTGCCACTCCAGACTTCCTCATGCAATACCACAGTTCCTCTCTCTGCACCGTCATATGCTTTCTCCAGATCCACAAAGGCACAACGCAGCTCCCTCGGACCTTCTCTGTACTTCTCTGCTAACATCTTCAAAGCAAACACTGCATCTGTGGTGCTCTTTCTTGGCATGAAACCACACTGTTGTTCACAAATGCTGACCTCTGCCCTTAGTCTAGCTTCCACCATTCTCTCCCATAACTCCATCGTATGGCTCATCAACTTTATACCTTTCTAGCTGCCACAACTCTGCACATCTCCCTTGTTCTTAAAAATGGGCACAAGCACACTTCTCCATTCCTCCGGCATCTGCTCACTCTCTAGGACCTTGTTGAATGTTCTTTTCAGAAAATCTACTGCTACCTCTCCTAGACACTTCCATACCTCCACAGATATATCATCAGGACCAACTGCCTTTCCACTCTTCATCCTTTTCAATGCTCTCCTCACGTGTCCCTTACTAATCTTTGCTACTTCCTGGTCTTCAACAGTCACCTCTTCTACTCTTTTTCCTCTCACATTTTCCTCATTCATCAGCTCTTCAAAGTACTCTTTCCATCTTCCCAGCACACTTCTGTCATCAGTCAATACATTTCCCTCTCTGTCCTTAATCACTCTAACTTGCTGCACGTCCTTGCCATCTCCATTTCTCTGCTGTGCCAACCTGTATAAATCATTTTCTCCCTCTTTACTGTCCAAGTCATCATACGCCCTCTGTTTGGCCTTTGACACCGCTACCTTTGCCTTACGTTGTGTGTCTCTCTGTACTCCTGTTTATACTTTTCGGGCCTTTCTATGCCCCACTTCTTAGCTAACCTCTTCCTTTGTACACACTCCTACACTTCCTAATTCCTTTATACACACTCCTGCACTTCCTCATTCCACCACCAAGTGTCCTTATCTACTTTCCTTCCAGAGGACACACCGACTGGAAGCACTTCCTGACCACACAAAGCCTGTTTCAACTCCTCCTTGAAGACAACACGACACTCTGCCTTTTTCAGCTTCCACCACTTTGTCTTCTGCTCTGCCTTTGCCAACTTCAGTTTCCTCACCATCAGCGTCATCCTGCACACCACCATCCTATGCTGTTTGGCAACACTCTCACCCACTACCACCTTGCAGTCACGGACTTCCTTCAAATTACATCGCCTACACAAGATGTAGTCACCTGTGTGCTCCTACCTCCGCTTTTATAAGTCACCATATGCTCCTGTCTCTTCTGGAACAAAGTATTCACCACAGCCATCCTTTTTGCAAAATACAGTGATACCTCTGCTCACGAACAGAATTGGTTCCCAGAAAGTGTGTGTAAGGCGAAAAGTTCGTCTTCCGAACATTTATTTCCCATAAGAAACCATTAAAATTAGAATAATCCGTTCCCAGGTCCCCATAAAACAATTTTCTACTAAATAAGCCTTAAAACTACACAAAAATATACCTTATTTTATGTATAATAAATGTGCTATTGTATTGTAATTAAAGAAATAAACTGTACTGTATAATAAAGTCGTTTTATTTACCTTTGTGATGGTAGTTGATGGCTTGATGGAATGGAGTGGGAGGAGGAGAGAGGGAGGGACTTACTGTTTGGAAGGAGAGTTTGGAAACGCCGACTGTTTGGAAACACCCTTAGCCACACACGCACCCTTAATAGCGTCCTTGTTCTTAAGGATGGTAGCAATGGTAGACTTAGCGTACTGGGACGCTAAGTCACACAAACGCACACCTCGTTCGTGTTTTTCAATTATCTCCGCCTGTGGTGGGGTCTTTTTCGGTCCCATAATAGCAAAAGTACACTCAATATGGTCCAAAATGTCTAGCAAACACAAACCACTTCCGCACTCAAAGAAAGGGGGTGATGAACTGTGACGCCATGAGTGTGCGTCAGCTTCTCGTGGCCGCCACCGTGGCGCTGTTCGACCGAGTGGTTTGATTCGTCCGCTGAAAACTAGTTCGTCAGCAGAGACTATATGCTCGCAAATTTAATGTTCTTGAGGCGAAAAGTTCATGAGCTTAAGCGTTCGTCAGCGGAGGTTTTACTGTATATCAACATCTGTCCTTCTGTGTTCCTGTCCTGGATACCAAGCCTGCCCATCACTTCCTTGTCCTTTCTGTTGCCTACACTAACATCTCCATTGAAGTCTGCACCGATGACCACTCTTTCACCTCTGAGGGTACTCTGCATCACTTCATCTAACTCACTCCAGAATCTTTCATTCTCTTCTAGCTCACATCCTGCCTGTGAGGCATAAGCACTACCAACATTGACCATCACACCTTTAATTTCTAACTTGAGACTCATCACTCTGTCTGACACTCTTTTCACTTCTAGAACATTCCTGGCAAACTCCTCCTTCAAGATGACTCCTACTCCATTTCTCTTCCCATCCACACCATGATAAAACAGCTTAAACCCTGCTCCTAAGCTTCTACCCTTGCTACCTGGTCTCCTGAACACAGTATGTCCACCTTCCTCCTCTGCATCATGGCAGCCAGTTCTCTACCTTTTCCTGTCATAGTTCCAATATTCAAAGTCCCTACTCTCAGTCCTAGGCTCATGCCTTTCCTTGTCTCTCTCCGCCAACGGACACGCCTCTCCTTCTTTGACCAACAGTAGTCCAATTTCCACCAGCACCCTGTTGGTTAACAGCACTGATGGTGGTCATTGTTAACCTGAGCCTCGACCGATCCGGTATGAAATTCGTTTTGATCATTCGCATGGAATTTTGGCACAAGTTTTACACCGGATGCCCTTCCTGTCGCAACCCTCTGCATTTATCCGAGCTTGGGACCGGCGTGAGGATAAACACTGGCTTGTGTCCCCTCAAGGCCGCATAGTATTGTTTTCAAATGCATGTGGGTTCCTGATTATGAAAGGATTGTCCATCAGCCATGCATGCCCATTATAGCCATTAATTAAAGATTTCTACTTTGTCCATGCAAGGATTGCAGCAGAATTTGGGATTCAGGAAAACATGTAGAAGTTATAGCACCTAGGTGCATTAGATCACCCTAGATAAGTAATAACTTGTGTTGAGTGCCTGGTAGCGTGCACAGTGTGAGAATTAAAATTAAATTTGGGAGAAATTAAATTTTTGAAATTAAGTTGCATTTAATGCCAAAAAAGTATATTTGAGCTATAGGCCAAGATACCACCTCATTCTGTTGGACTTTGTGTTTTGTTAAATGTTAACTCTATCCCTTGGACTAATGTCTGTAATAACCCTTATATATATATATATATATATATATATATATATATATATATATATATATATATATATATATATATATATACACACACACACATACATACACACACACGTATCACGAGTGCTATTCTTTTTGTGTGTGCCGAATGGTTGAAGAAGCGGCCTTGGGGCAGAAAGGTCGCTGGTCCAATTCCTGAAAGAGCAGGAAAATGGCTGCAGTACCCCTGAGCGAGACCCCCAACTGCTCTATGGTTGCCCTAGGTGTGTGAGAGTATGTGTATTTTGTGTGTAGCAGCCCAATGTTCCGACTATTCTCACAACCACTGGTGGCTTACATGATAAAATGATGGGTTACTGATCCAAAAATCAGTGGTTCAATCCCTGCACTGTTAAACATTTGAACAAAGGCTTTTAACCCTCAATTGCATAGTTGTATAAAAACAATAATTCTAAGTCACTCTGGATAGGAGAGTCTGCCAAATGCTGTAAATGTATATTATATATGTATATTATATATATATATATATATATACACACACACACACACACACACACACAGAAAGAGGTTGGGTGAATGTTCAACTCTTGGAAGGAACATGGCACACAGTAACTTTATATACTGTAGATGTAAACAGCAAAATTATATCCAAATGACATAAGTATTAAAATATTAAATGTGTCACTTTTTCACAAGAACTAAAGAATGTTCAAATGTTTTTCATGAAAATGGAGCAACTCTTTTTTACGAGAACACCAAACAACGATGATTCACATTGCTGTGTGTCATAAACGGCACTGTTGACCATGCCATGGCTGACTTTTGCTGTCTGCATAGAAACTGCTTTTTAGTTCTTGAAGCACGATCTGTTTTTCATCTTCCACTTCTGAGAGAAAACATGTTGTAATCGTTAAATAACACCATTTTCAGCAGTGTCATTTGCAACATGCCGTTTCTTTTGCCTTTCTAGACCTCTGTGTGAAGTGTACAATAGTAAATAAGCATGATCACGAGCACTGAAGCCAATTATTGTGGACAGTGAAGAGGAAATCAACATTTGTGCATGTAGTAAACATCTAGCTAAAGTTTATAACGACCAAACTTTAGAGCATTTTATAAATGTTAAAAATAAAAATGAGTATCTTCGCTGACCCTCTTTCTTTTAACCCCAAATAACAGGGTATGAAGAACATTCTATTCCCTTTGTTATAGCAGTTCAAAATTTATCATCTCAATAACATTCACTGCATCTGGGGAAAATAAAAACTTTTTGGTGGCAAGTGTTGATTTTGGGACCAGCCTAGTTCATCGATTAGTCAAAAATAACCACTTTAACCTCCCCCCTCCCCCAATTCAATTAAGGTTCTTTATTTGCTTGAATTCTGTTCTACACATTATCAGGAACAGAACATCAAGGTCCACATATTGCACCAATATTATATTTTATTATTATAAACAATATTCGGATTCATTTTCTGAACCTCTTAATCCTACTGGCACCTATCTCAGCCAACACTGGGAAAATGAGGAGGTGCAGCATAAACACCTTTCCAGATCACTTTGGGGAAAAGAATTAAAAAAAAAAAAAAAATCATCACACACAGGGCAATTCGAAAACTAGTTTACCAAATGTGCAGGTCTTTGGACTCTCGGTGGAAACTGGAGTAATTGTAGAAAACCCACATCATCACAGGGAGAACACGCAGCCTCCATACAGAAATGCCGGGACTAAATAAGCCCATGCATGCGCGCGCAGACACTTTTCTAATCATATAATCTACATGTTAATACATAACAGCAACGTACTTCAGCGTCCTGGCACGCCTTCATGATCTCTCCTGCTTCATCCTCGAGCTTCTTCAGCTGCTCTGTGAGCTCCACCACCAATTTCTCATTCTCCACAATCTCAGTTTCCAGTCGTGCAACTGTCTCTTCTGCCTTTTTCAAATTACTGTCAAAACAATCACAAAATTATGTGATTTGTTGAAAAGTAAAATTAATTTTCCTCCAAGAGGGCACATCAGACATTCTTATTCCATGTTTTGTCCATCAGAAACATTCTAATGTTAAGTTCCTAAAAAGAAGGCAGTATGTAATGTACAGTACATAAAAAAAAGTTTACAGACAATTGACCATATGTAGCTTCTTCCCATAGCTGGTCCCACAAAGCTGAAAGTGCACCAGTGTGCAGAATGTCTTCATCTGTTATTGTGTTACAATTTCTCTTCAGTAGAACTAAGAGGCTCAAACCGGTTCAAGCATGACCGTTCCCACAGCGCACACATTAAGCTCCATCAAGACATACCTTGCCAAGGCTGGATTGGACAAAGTGAGTTGTTTGCACAGAGCACTGATCTTCAACCCAACGGAGAACATTTGGGGTGAATCAGAATGCCGACGACCCCAGTTGTCCCCGGCTGACATCAGTGCCCGGTCTTAATAATACTCTTGTGGATGACTGATCACAGCCCAAAATCTAGTGGACTATCAGAAGAGAGAAATTTATTATAACGCTCGCAATACTACAGAACCTGTCGTCCAATCATCAAGAAAAACACACGAGTGTTATAATAAATTTCTCTTCTGATAGTCCGCCTCACAGCAAGAAGGCCCTGGGTTCGATTTTCCAGTTCGGGTGTTTGTGTAGATCTTGCATGCTATCCCTTTGCTTGCATGGGTTTCCTCCTGGTATTCTGGTTTTCTCCCACCGTTGGGTAATTGGATGTTCCAAATCACCCCAGGTATGAACGGTTGTGAGTGTTGGTCCTGGATGGCCAAGAGTGCTATCCAGGGTGTACCCTGCCCTCGCCCAGAGTCGGCCGAGATGGGCGCCAGCCTCCCCGCGACCCTAATTAGAACTAAGCAGTTCAGAAAATGAATGACTGAATACACTGTATTAATAATCTAGCAAGTTACTCTCTACCCTGAGCATAAACTAATTGTTATACACCTTAGTTCAATCAATGATCGTCAGATTGGCATGAAAGCGCAGATATCAAACAGCACGTTTTGCGAAGAGGAAAAAAGTTAATAAGTATTCAGTGACCCTATTGTGGATATTATCACTTGGAACAGACTTTATCTAAAAATAATGGAACACTTCATTAACTCATTTAACCAGCAATTTAATTTGCATGGCAGTGTATCTAAGGTCCAAATTAACCGAGTAGTTTACTTTATCTGCTCAAATCCATCCATTAACATTCATCCTGTTGAGGTATGAGCAGTGAAAGGAGAGTGACATGTGCATGTCAGTGTTTCTTTACCAAACAATGGTGCTAGCTATGGCTTGGCAATAAAGTCAAACTCGGGATTATCCAGTTCTTGCTTGAGCACCCGTGTCTGTTTTCCATCACACAGAAAGAAATTTCACAAGTATCTTCACTGGATAGTTTGGAGTGATAACAGTTAACGCCACACACTGTATATTATACTTGGAAAATTAAGTGCAGTGACAGAAGAATGAAATCGCCAAACCCTAAGAATTCATGCAGAGATGAACGGCAGCGAAATATGTGAAGAGAGGTGAAGTACTTGAATGGTGCAGAGTATAACCAAGCTGGATTTTCATGCAACTTGACTCAAGCAATAACCAATCAGCTTAAATTTACTGCCGACTGACAGATGCCACCAGAGTTTCCCAAAACGTTTTCATATTCTCTTCTGTGGACTGTGTAAAATAGGCGATCTCGTGTGCGGTTCAGCAGCAAAACTCACGTGTACATCCACATGTACAGATGCTACACAACCAGGGGACACAATTGGGCCGGTGTAAGCAAGAACGATACCCAGATTCACCACCGATATTGCTGCGCCAGTTGAAATGACAACCATGTGGAGGATTATGAGTAAAAACCCATCACAATAACCTACCAACTCCTGTTTAGTGGAAAAGCATATTAGTTTCACATACCGTCCTGCTGTCTTGATAGCCACTTGTGCCTTGGTGATTGCTGATGAACCCTCATCTAGCTCCTTGTTGATCTTATCCAGTTTGTCCTGTTGGGCTTTCAACTTTTGACTGTTTATGTCCACAATTAGGTTGTGCAGTCGTTTCACCTCCGCTTCAACCTTTCCCGCCTTGTTTGATGCAGCCTGAAAATCTTTAAGAAGAAAAATTAGATCTGTTAAGAGCTCGAGTCATCAAGCACTGCTCAAACATTCGCAATAGGTCCACAGAACATTGCGAGAGAATATCTCTCGGGTCATTATATAGGAACTCAACCAAAGTTTAAAAATATTCCTGGGTGACTGACTTAGCTCAAATTTATTTTGGGGATTCAGCTATATGCGTAATGGAAACATACAAAATCTTGTACTCCAAAGGGTTTCAGAGATATGGCCCCCAAAAATTGAGTGCCATGTTCCCCTTTCACCCTCGTGAATCGCAAACTTTAATTTATTGGCTTTTTGGAAGTCAATACCTTTCTAAACAGACAAGAGTTAACAGCTAAAATTTGATACTCAGAGTAATTCTGACCCGGACTTTCAGAAGCTCTCTCCCCTTTCTCCACTTTAAAGTTATTGGCCTTTCAAATGTGTATCTTTTTAAAGGTGGAAATAACATTGGGGAAAAAAAAAAAAAATCAGATTAAGGCCCCCCGTGAGGACTTCTTTTCCTTTCGGCTGTTCCCTTCAGCGGTCACCACAGCAAATCAACTGCCTCCATCTCACCCTATCCTCTGCATCTTCTACTCTTACGCCAACTATCTTCATGTCCTCCTTCACCACATCCATAAATCTTCTCTTTGGTCTTCCTCTCGGCCTTCTGCTTGGTAGTTCCAACTTCAGCATCCTACTACCAATATACTCACTATCCCTCCTCTGTACATGTTCAAACCATCTCAATCTAGCCTCTCTGACTTTGTCTCCAAAACCTCTAACATGTGCTGTCCCTCTGATGTACTCATTCTTGATCCTATCCATCCTCGTTACTCCCAAAGAGAACCTCAACATTTTCATCTCTGCTACCTCCAACTCTGCCTCCTGTCTTTTCCCCAGGGCCACTGTTTCTAAACCGTACAACATCGCTGGCCTCATCACCGTCTTGTACACTTTTTCTTTCATTCTTGCCGATACCTTCCGATCACACATCACACCAGACACTTTTCTCCAACAATTCCAACCTGCCTGCACACGCTTCACCTCTTTTCCACTCTCTCCATTGCTCTGGATTATTGAGCCCAAGTACTTAAAATCCTCCACCTTCTTTATCTTTGCTCCCTGTGACCTCACCATTCCTCTTGGGTCCTCATTTACACACATGTATCTGTCTCACTGAGGCTAACCTTCATTCCGCTCTTTTCCAAGGCATACCTCCACCTCTCTAGATTTTCCTGCACTTGTTCTCTGCTCTCACTACAGATCACAATGTCCTCTGCAAACATCATAGTCCATGGAGATTCTTGTCTCACCTCGTCTGTCAGCCTGTCTATCACCATGGCAAACAAGAAGGGACTCAGAGCTGACCCTTGATGCAGTCCCACCTCCACCTTGAACTCTTCGGTCACGCCGACAGCACACATCACCACTGTCTTATATCTCTCATAAATGTCCTGCACCACTCTAACATACTTAAGGTCCCCTGTGAGGACAAGTTCACATATAATGGTGTTAGAATCCTCCTATTTGAGAACAGGTCTGTGTGTAAACGATTAATTATATCCAAGCCATAATATAATAGGAGTTAGGGGTCCCTGGAAAGGGTTTTGGCTGGGAAGAAACATTTTCAGGTAGCAGGTTCATGTGGGCAATCACCATTGGTAATATAACCTATTCTACTTAATTGTACATATCTCGCCTCTATTTGCTCAAAATTTCAAATTGTTTTCTCATCTTATTCACTACGAAATAATCTGGTGAATTGTAGGCTTTTTTTAAATGAAAATGCCCCTCATCTCTTTGCATTTGATAAAAGTTTGCCATTGCTGAAGTTGCACTTAAATACATGCTTAAGTTCAATGTTGTTAATTTAGCATCATTCATGTAAAAAGCCATCTTATTTGGTAAGGTAAGCAGAATAGGATCGGCATGTCTAACCAAGTGAATCTTATTGGATGAGGCCGATACCCTTCAGTTCATTGGACACTAAGAAACTGTAAAGGTCTTGAATAGCATTGTTAGAAGTACACTTCAAAAAGGTACTGGGCCTGAATTTCAGACCTTAATTCTGATTCTGTCGAACAGGGGTGGGCAAACTACGACTCGCGGACCACATCCTATTAGTCTTTTTAATCTAGCCTGCCGAAGATTAATTGGTACAGAATTCATGTTTGATGGGAATGATTGATTGATTGATTGCATTCATCTGTCTTTGACTTGTAAGGACAGCTTTTCAACACCAGTGGTGCATTAAGCGCAGTCGGTTGATTTTGTGGAGCGGTTATCACTCTTCTACTGCACAGAGTCCATCTGCACAATGTCAGAGAAAAGAAAAGTTGACAGTGAGTGCCTTCATGGTGGTTCATAAGGAAAGGAAAATACTTTTTTACTGAAGTCAGGTCAAAGGCTCTATGTTTTATTGCCCAAGAAACCATTGCACTTTTAAAAGAATACAACATCAGCCGCCACTTTTCCACCAAGCATGCTAATTATGCCAACAACCTGTCACCGCAAGAACGTCCGGCTCCTGCTGATAGGTTGGTCTCGAGCTTGCAGACTCAGCAAAACACCTTCATCCGGGCAACTTCCATCCAAGAATCAAGCACAAGGATATATGCATAATTCACCAGGAAACACTATGTAAAGCCTTGGTGCAGTTCAACCACGTACTGAAGCTGGTTGTGAAACTCTAAGTTTATTCGAGCGAAGAGACTTCACCATCGTCAGTTTATTCATTTTCTTGAAGAAACTGACGCTGATCACAGGAACTTGCTTTACCTTCTAATGTCTGCTGGTTCAGTTTGGAGAAAGTATATCAACGAGTGTGGAGCTCAAACAGGAGATTATTTCATTTTTTGAGCTTTTTGAGAACACTGACAATGTTCCTGAGCTGAAAGACAGATTGGCTTCTTGATTTCGCTTTTCTGTGGACAAACTGACCCACATGAACAAGCTGAATGTGAAGCTACAAGGAAAAACAATTTGTGTATGAAATGCAAGAAAACATCAGAGTCTTCAAAACCAGGCTCGTTTTATTTTCAAAAGTTCATTTTCCCCACACCGGCCACGTTAAAAGAGACCCTGCAACATGTGAAAAAATCCAGGATAGCACTGGATGACCTGCATGAAGAATTCTGCCGTCGGTTTTGTGATTTTGGAAGAATTTACAGGGCACTTCAGCTGGTGTCATGTCCCTCCTCACAAGACCCTGAAACCATGCCACAGGAGTTGCAGTTGGAACTGATTGATCTCCAATGTGACATGATGTTAAAGGAGAAGTTCAACTCCCTTAAAATAGATGAGTTTTATGCGTCATTAAGTACAGTAGGCCCTCGACACTCGCGGGGGTTCGGTTCCGAGCCCTCCCGCGAATTAAGATAATCCACGAGTTCTGTACCTGGAAGTAAAACCCCATGTAACACGTGACATGCGCAAATGAGCAGCCGGAAGTAAAATAATATGCATCTATTACATGCCCTTAAATATGCTTCTTAAACACATTCTATAGACAGTCTTGCTCATTAATACAGTACAGTCGGCCCCCAATTTACGAAATTAATCTGTTCCAGAGCCCATTTTGTAATGCGGGGATTTTGTAAGTAGGGGTCGCATCTTACATGTTAAACGCTTCATTCCAAGGCTCTAGTCTTTGGACTGGATAAACCCCATAAACCCTTTAAAAATGATAAAAGTACATTAATTTTGTATGAAATATGTGTTAAAAGTAAAAGAAAATTATTTATTAAACCATTTAAACATGTTATTAACATATTAAACTATTTTATTAACATTAATTAAACCATTATTAAACGTTTTTATTAACACACACGCACACCTCTCTCTCTCTCTCTCTCTGTGGGCCACGCCCACAAGACAGACGTGGAATTCAAAGTGCATTCCCTGCTTGACAAACTCAACTTTAATTTGATTCCTTGAGGGGTCAGAATTCCAGATAAGCTTAAATGCGCCCAAATTTATTAAACATTTACTGAATTAAACAACTTAAAAAAACTAAAGCGTTATTCCTTCTCTCATGCACGCATGCGCTGTGGGTCACGCCCACAAGACATGAATTCAAAGTGCATTCCCTGCTTGACCATTTACTGAATTAGAACAAATTAAAAAACTAAACTAAAAACTAAAGCGTTATTCCTTCTCTCTCTGTCTGTCTGTCTGTCTGTCTCTCTCGCCTTCTCTCTCTGTCTGTCTGTCTCTCTCTCCCGAACGCTGCGGGCCACGCCCACAAGACGTGAATTCAAAGCGCATTCCCTGCTTGACAAACTCAACTTTAATTTGATTCCTTGAGGGATTGGAATTTCAGATGAGCTCAAATGCACCCATATTTATTAAATATTTACTGAATTAAAACAACTTAAAAAACTAAACTAAAAACTGAAGAGTGAAGCTTCCTTCTGTCTCTATCTGGGAGGCGAGCAAGATGGAATGCTGACGCGTTTGAATTTCTTTTCGTAAGAGGAGAGTGTTTCGTATCTCTGGGACAGAAACTCAAGAAAATGTTTTTCGTAACCCGGGGATTTCGTACACAGGGGTCGTCGTAAGTTGGGGGCCGACTGTATTAATGCAGTAAAATATAGTAATGATTAAGAAAAACTTTAATCTTTAGTCTTATTTTTATTGATGATTAAAATATAAACATTATACAGCATATACTGTTGTAAAGCATTCGTTTTAAAGTATTTTTCAATTATTATTCCAGTACAATTACCTAAGTTAATTCTGAGAATGTTTGTGCGTGAGATTTTATGTTCTGTAACATGTTTAACAAATGATACCAAAAGGATAAACTTTATTACGCTTCATGTCCTTTTACATTGAACTTGGAGTGATGTCTTGGAGTGACATCTCCAAGATGGCGTTTCCTAGAGGGCAATGTCGTGGAGTTCTCAGAGTCAAATTGTTTCTTTGTTCGTTTTCATTTGTTTGTTCATGTCTTGCACTATGCTCGTCTATGATTGGTCGACCCTACTACAGCTATGAGCAGCTTCAGCTTCGGGAAACTGGGCACGCAACAACTTCTATCGTGAGCTGATATGCTATGGGAGCCCAATGCTAACAATAAGCCCAGGCGGAGTTCTCAGATTCTCTGGCGCTTGGTTAGCACTTCCAGCCATACTGCTTGAAAATGTTCAGTCCCTGCGAAACAAGATGGACGAGCTTCATGCTCAGATTGCAACGCAGAGGGATCGACAGGACTATTTCTGTGAAACATGGCTATGGTACACCCGATAAGGCGATTATACCAGCCGGCTACATGGCCTTCATCCCCTGCAATCCCAAGTGCCGGAGTCGTCGTTTGGCCCCTTCCCGCCTGGGCTTCTTTGTTAGCTGGGATGTGGCTTGCATTGAGCTGCCTACCATAGCATGTTAGCTCTGCTAATAGCATGTTAGCTCTGCTTAGTTATACACGCCCGAAGATACTCCGATCTTATAGCTGTAGTAGAGTCGATCGGTCGTAGACGAGAATAGTGCAAAACATGAACAAACAAAACAACAAATAAAACAAATTAAAATGAACAAAGAAACAATTTGACTCTGAGAACTCCACGACGTCACCCTCTGGGCAGCGCCATCTGGAGACGTCATTCCAAAGTCAATGTAAAAGGACATGAAGAGTACTGTAATAAAGTTGATCCTTTTGGTATCGTTTGTTAAATAAACATGCTACAGAACATAAAATGTCACGCATAAACATGAACTTAGATACTGTACTGGAATAATAATTGAAAAAGATTTTAATACAACAGTTCAGAGAAAAACGTCGTTTGTCAGGAGAAAGTCTTATTTCTTCAGAAGAGACAACCAGCGTTTTCTATTGCTTAGCCAGAGAAGACCCATAGCGTTTGAGTGGTATCATAGAGCTTAACTGGTAATTAAAACACACACAAAAAAGAGGCTCATTGACAACTTATGTGCAAATGAGGGAAAAGGGGTGGAACATCAGCTCAACCAATCAGGAGAAAGGAGAACAGCCATTGGCTGAATTTGAATCACGTGACGGTTGCTCGGCAGTCAGCGAATACTCAAACCATGGGTGCAAAACCGCAAATAGTCAAGGGCCTACTGTACAGCCAATTTTCCAAACATCCAGAAGATGGTATAGAGCAGGGGTCGGCAACCCGCGGCTCCGGAGCCGCGTGCGGCTCTTTCACCTTTCTGGTGCGGCTCCATGGCTTTTCAAAATAAAGTTGTGCTTTACGGTGGCTGACTGGTGCACCACAAAGTGCTTAGTTACTCACACAGCAAAGGGCCGGTGTGGGTGCAGGTTTTCACTTCAACCAAACAATAGCCACACCTTCCACCTGTTCCCACCAATCACTGATAATCAAAAGAAAAGAAAAAAAACCTAGAGTGGACATTACTATTTCAATTCTGAATTGGAGCCATCTTCGTGAGCCACCTTGCTTTAAGTCTTAAACAGTCATGTGATCCCACCAAGATGGCCCCACTTCAGAATTGAAACAGTGATGTCCAATCTAGGATTTTTTTTCACCTGAATGATCTGGGTACCCTTCCAATGCTCTTTTCGGGTTGAAAATTACATTGATGAAAATTAAGAGTCACAGATGTGGGCGGATATTTATTTGGTGTGGGCGGGGTGATTTTGTGTGTCCACAAGAACACAAGAACACACACAAAATCACCCCGCCCACACCAAAGAAATATAAAAGAGCCCTAAAAGAGCTCATGGCAAGCAGCAGTGCGGTGAGAGAGAGATTTTTTTCTGCCACCGGGGTTTGTAATTCAGGAACGGAAATCACAGCTGAAGGAAGAGATGTGGATGAGATTTGTTTATACACAGCAATCTCCAGATTAAATAACTGTCCTCACTGTGGTTCAGTATCCACTCTGAGAATGGGTCGGTCAGTGCAGTATTAAGCATTAATATTTATTTAAAAGAATGTTGAGCAGGCTCCTTCTTAAAATAAGTCTTCAAATACTTTTCTGTGTTGGTGTCATTTTTGTAAATTAAAACTATGACAAAACAACATTAATATAACGAATAAAGAAAAGAAGATCCCACGAAGGGCGTGATTGGTGAGGTTGGCAACCCAACCCGTTACACATCTGGCTGCAGCCCGTCCCGCGCTTCGTGGGATGGATATTCTTTTTCTTTATAAAAACACAAGAAGCATTCGAACACATTCATTCATTTTCTGAACCGCTTAATTCTAATTCGGATCGCGGGGAGGCTGGCAATTTTTTTTTAATCTAAATGTTTTTGTTGCAAACAAAATTGTAATGTAATGGTCTCTGCAGTCGTTTAAATCAATGTAACATATTGTTATTTTATATTAACATGAAGGAAAAAGGGGAAAAACATTATATGCAGTGTGATTTGATTTAAAACGTCAAAAAAGGATTTGTGGCTCCCAGTGTTTTCTTTAATGTGGAAAACGGGTCCAAATGGCTCTTTGAATGGCAAAGGTTGCCGACCCCTGGTATAGAGGCTGCTGGTGTTGTTTGGCTCTACATGTGTGTGTGAACTTTGTGTACTTTGAAGAGCTGATGAATGAGGAAAATGAGAGAGAAAAAAGAGTAGAAGAGGTAACCATTGAGGGGCAGGATGTAGCAAAGATCAGTAAGGGTGAAGTGAGAAGGGCATTGAAGAGGATGAAGAATGGAAAGGCAGTTGGTCCTGATGATATACCTGTGGAGGTATGGAAGTGTCTAGGAGAGGTAGCAGTAGATTTTCTGACAAGAACATTCAACACGGTACTAGAGAGTGAGCAGATGCCGGAGGAGTGGAGGAGAAGTGTGCTGGTGCCCATTTTTAAGAACAAGGGAGACGTGCAGAGTTGCAGCAACTACAGAGGGATAAAGTTGATGAGCCATACGATGAAGTTATGGGAAAGAATAGTGGAAGCTAGACTAAGGGCAGAGGTCAGCATTTGTGAACAACAGTTTGGTTTCATGCCAAGAAAGAGCACCACAGATGCAATGTTTGCCTTGAGGATGTTAATAGAGAAGTACAGAGAAGGTCAGAGGGAGCTACATTGTGCCTTTGTGGATCTGGAAAAAGCATATGACAGGGTGCCAAGAGAAGAACTGTGGTATTGCATGAGGAAGTCTGGAGTGGCAGAGAAGTATGTTAGAGTGGTGCAGGACATGTATGAGAGATGTAAGACAGTGGTGAGGTGTGCTGTCGGTGTGACCGATTTAATTCAAGGTGGAGGTGGGACTGCATCAAGGGTCAGCTCTGAGCCCCTTCTTGTTTGCTATGGTGATGGACAGGCTGACAGACGAGGTGAGACAAGAATCTCCATGGACTATGATGTTTGCAGATGACATTGTGATCTGTAGTGAGAGCAGAGAACAAGTGCAGGAAAATCTAGAGAGGTGGAGGTATGCCCTGGAAAGGAGAGGAATGAAGGTTAGCCTCAGAAAATCAGAATACATGTGTGTGAATGAGAAGGACCCAGGAGGAACGGTGATGTTACAGGGAGCAGAGATAACGAAGGTGGAGGATTTTAAGTACTTAGGCTCAACAATCCAGAGCAATGGAGAGTGTGGAAAAGAGGTGAAGAAGCGTGTGCAGGCAGGCTGGAATGGTTGGAGAAAAGTATCCGGTGTGATGTGCGATAGGAGAGTGTCAGCAAGAATGAAGGGAAAAGTGTACAAGATGGTGGTGAGGCCAGCGATGTTGTATGGCCTAGAAACAGTGGCGTTGAGGAAAAGGCAGGAGGCAGAGCTGGAGGTAGCGGAGATGAAAATGTTGAGGTTCTCCCTGGGAGTAACGAGGATGGATAGGATCAGAAATGAGTATATCAGAGGGACAGCCCACGTAAGATGTTTTGGAGACAAAGTCAGAGAGGCTAGATTGAGATGGTTTGGACATGTACAGAGGAGGGATAGTGAGTATATTGGCAGTAGGATGCTGAGGTTGGAACTACCAGGCAAAAGGCCTCGAGGAAGACCGAAGAAGAGATTTATGGATGTGGTGAAGGAAGACATGAAGGTTGTTGGAGTCAGAAAAGAAGATGCGGAGGACAGGGTGAGGTGGAGGCGGA
The DNA here is from genome assembly GCA_024760905.1 of Plotosus lineatus. Lineage (NCBI taxonomy): Eukaryota > Metazoa > Chordata > Actinopteri > Siluriformes > Plotosidae > Plotosus > Plotosus lineatus. The sequence continues at coordinate 38,827,455 of CM045743.1, read as the reverse complement.
TGATTTGCTGTGGCGACCCCTGAAGGGAGCAGCCGAAAGTAAAAGAAGAAGAAGAAGATGTGTGTGTGAACAGACTTTTAGTGTGATGAACACCAACAAAGCAGCCCACAGATCCCAACTGAGTGCTGAACACCTCAAAATTTGTTTTGAGAATCACCACAACAGAATTACCACCAGACTTCGATGCATTGGCAAAAATGGCCTCCAAAAAGCCACATCTCCAAATACAGGTCTAAAATTTTGGAAGTTTCCATTGCTCATATAGAGGCATCTCCAAAATAAATTTGAGCCAAATCAGAGTCTGTCACTGGAGACCTCTAGTTGAGTTCGTATGGAATGACCCTCTCCTGTTCCAATAAGATACAAAAATTAATCTTGGGTAGGAAAAATTATCTTTTTTTTTTTTTAATTATGGTGCTCCCAATGCATATTAATGCACCGCTGCAAGTTTGCGATTCAATTTCATTAAAACTATGTCTCACTGTGCTAAAGCATTCTATCAGACAGCAATCTTACTTTTCTTGAAGGCTTCCAGGTTTTTCTCCATCTGTTTTTGCTTGGCTTTGTCTGGAGCAGCAGCAATAACATTTGCTTCCAGTTCCTTTATCTGAGACTTCAGGTGAATCTCTTGCTCCTCAAGACTCTATTGTAGTGAACACAATTACATAATAATAATAATAATAATGATAATAAAAGTGGGTTGTTTTGTGGAAAACTGCACTGTCCTTTATACACTTGGGTGTTTTTATTAAAGCTGTCGAGTGTTCTGTGAGGCTTTCCGAGGTGTGTGTTTTGGCTGACCTGAATACTGGCTGTGTATTTCTCCAATGTGTTCTTCATGTCTCGGAGCTCCTGTCTCTGTTTGTGCACACTTTCCTCAAGCTGCTGTTTCCGTTGCTGCCAGCCCTGCAGCTGCACCACCTTCTCCTTTAATTCACTCTCCATTTTGTCCAGCTACACACACACATACACACACATACACACACATACACACACATACACACACATACACACACACACATATATACACACGAGGATGTGGCAGAAAAGTAGTCTAAAATTTGAAACAGATGGAACTGGGTTTGTGATCTCACCTGTTCCTGTGTGACTTCAGTGCCAATAGAAGAGCCCATTCTGCCTTTCATTACACGTCCTCCTCCTCCCGTCATAGTGCCTGAAGGCGAGTACACAAATGAGTCATAAGAGAGAATCAAATCCAAAGTGTGTGCTTTCTGATAAGCATACTTAAACATTTATTTTTACCAGCCTGCTCGATGATCTGTCCCTGCAGAGTGACCACTCTCCAGCGTTTGTCTTTCTGGAAGGCCACTTTAGTCGCCTGCTCCAGATCTTTGGCAACCAGTGTGTCTCTTAAGGCAAAGTAGAAGGCAGGACGGACAGAATCATCCTTTACTTTTACCATGTCAAACAAACGGGGAATGTTCTCGGGGGTGGAAATGGTACTCATGTTTTTCTCCCAGACCTTCATCTTTAAACAACAAGTTAATGCAAGTTAGTACAGACCAGTATTTACATTAACATAAGCTTGCATTAAGACAGGGGTATGTATTTGATTAGAAATCCTGTGGACATGTAGTTTTGCAAGTTATATTATATTCGGTTTCCATCCCTGAGTAGACAGCATGCCCATACCTCAATGCTTGTAACTATAGCACTTAATTTCATATTCCATTACCAACCACACATTTCATTACAAAATGTTGGTACCTTGTCAAGACCTATGAAGGTTGCCACGCCGATATTCTGAGCCTTAAGGAAGGTAACACATTTCTGAGCCGTGTCAATGGTGTCCACCAAAATGTTATCAAGAGCACCACAGCTTGATGAGATAGCGATATCATATTTCTCGTCAATGGCTCCAAGATCACCCTGGAGTTGAAACAGCATGAAAGGTTTTTATTATGCTTAAAAGGTCAAAAGTTTAAATGACTTAAGTTGTATGATGCAGCTCACCAGACGCCCCAGGATGCCAGGGATCTTGCCACTGCGTTTCTGCTGCATGAGTGCATCCAGCACTTTGCCTCGGCTTCGGGTGGAAGACAAGGAGGACTTGGCCTCTTCAACCTTCTGCCTCAGGTCCCGTACCGAAGCTTGGGATTTTCCATCCTGATCAGAAATCTGCTTCAGCTCCTCCTCATCCTATAACACAAAATACTGTGTTACACAATAAAACTCTTGAAACAAGTTTGCTTATTGTATTTCAATATTGTACTGTAGTCCCCATAGCATCTAATCAAACATGAGCAATAATCATATCTAGTTAAGGTAATTTTGAAACACAAGTATAAACCCACACACACCTTCTTAAGCTCCTGCTCACACTTGGGAACTTTAACCTTCAGCTCTTTGATGGCAGCTCTTCTGTCTCGGAGCATGTCAGCAGTTCCCTGTAGGGTCGTTTTAGCCTGGTTGAGCTGTGAAACGGCTGTGTTGTGCTGACTCAGATAGATGTCCAGCTCTGACTGAGCCACGTCCATGTGTGAGCGCGTCTCATTCACTTCTTTACTTAGCTCAAGAAGCTCCTTCTCTTTTTGCTGAAGAGAAGCAGTAAACTTTATATATATATATATACATACACACACACATACATGTACACCAACAATTCTTCAACTCAGAACAAGAACTACACTCATGCACATAAGTAATTTAGTATTCAAGTATCAGTTGATGAGATGGGATTCTCGATCACCTCTTTTTCCTGTTGCAGGCCACTCGTCTCTTCTTTCAAGCGCTCCATCACCTGGGCCAGAGCTTCTTCCACTTTCACCTTCTCTTTCTCCAGAACTTCTTTCTGAGCAGAAGCTTCTGTGATGATCTTCTCACTGCTGGCAGGAACATTCTTCACTTCCTCTAACTAATATAAGAGAGACACCAGTGATGATCCACTTTCACCCATTTTTTTCAGAAGCTATGTTGGAAGGCATTACTTTTGCTCATCTGTTTACATAACATAGCAGAATTGGGCAGCTGTGGCCTGATGGGCCAAAGTTGGTTTGGGACGGAAAGGTCACTTGTTCAATTCCTGAATCAGTAGGGAAAATGTGACTGTGGCATCAGAGTGAATGAGCAGCAACTTCCCTCTCCTCCAGTTTTATGGCTGAAATGCCCTTTATCAAGGCACCCAACCTCCAACTGCTCTCCAGGTGCCACATTGTGGCTGCATACAGTTCCAAGCATGTGTGTTCACTTTGGATGAGTTAAATGCCGAGCTAAAATTTATAGTAATATCAGTATACCGTATTTTCTGGACTACAAGTCGTACTTTTTTATTTTTTATTTTCATACTTTGGCTGAAGGTGCGACTAATACTCCAGAGCGACTTATATGTGAAATTATTACATATCATTTTGTTCGTCATCATAAACATAATTTCACATGTTTGTTATTTTTACACTCGCAGCCAGAATAGTGCACTCTAGGCTTGGGTACCAGTACCTGCTTATCCATCACTGAAGAAATATCCCCAAAAAGAAAATCCTATTCTGCGGATTATTCTGCGCGAAATATGCAGCAGAAAATGGAAATCAAGCAGCAAAGAGAAAGCCTGGAGTGAATGAGAAACTCGTGAGGGAGAAAAGTGGAGATTATTATTACTGCAATGAAGAAAACAAAAAAAGCTAATCGCAGGCTAAAAGCTAGATGGCCACAGCTTGAAGAATAAGCTCGCACATGAGGCTTGTGCAACGTGCTGCAGGGAGAGGTTTGTCAACAGTGCAGCTGCATCTCCATGTCCAGGTAGTGAAATTATTACATACAATTCTAACAAGACGGCAGAAAAGTGGAGATTATTACTGCACTGAAGAAAACAAACAAACAAACAAAAAGCTAATCACTGGCTGGAAGCTGGATAGCCACAGTTAGAACAACAAGCTTGCAAATGGGGGTTTGAGCAACGTGCTGCAGGGAGAGGCTTGTCAACAGTACAGTTGCATCTCCACGTCCAGGTAGTTGTCAAGGAGATGAATACAAATTACTTTGCGTGAGGATTTTCTTGGTGTTACCACTTAATGCAATGAAACCCTCTCTCTATATCAGAGCAAGGACCACGTCGTCACTTAAACTGCCAGCAGATTTCCATGCCAAGGTAAACAGTTTCCATGAGTTTGCTACTTAGTCCAGTGCGACTTATGTTTGGGTTTTTTTTTTTCTTCTTTATGGTGCATTTTTTGGCCAATGTGACTTGTACTCCGGAGCGACGTGTAGTCAGGAAAATACGGTAATTAATATTGAAAAAAAATAAAAAGCACATACTCAATTTCACTATATTATCAAATCTGAATGTGGGAGGTGGCGACATTAAATCAGGGAGGGGGGGGGGAGATCCTTCCAGAGGACAAATTCTGCTGCAATTGTTACATAAACTTGTACTTCTTGGGTATCTCACAGAACATGGCACCCCAGGGAGCCAAACTGCCCTGCCTCCACGACCCCCAAAAATTACACTCCTATTTATGACCCAACAGACTGTTTTGGTTTTAGCAAAGCCCACGCAGTAGGGGAGGGTCTGGGGGTAGGGGGGAAAATAATACAAAACAGTAGTAAAACTGTCACTTCTTTTCAAACTTACCAGAACATGCTTGGATTTAATAATGCTTTTAGTTTGTCCACAAAATCACATATCATAAATCAGACATGACAGACCAATTATAACTATATTAAAATGCAATTTTATCCTTGGTTAATATGCCATACAAGACAAGCAATCCCACTGCAAAAATAAAAAGGAACTGTGTTTACAGAAATGAAAGATGTGAATCTTACTTTGTATCAGCATCCCAGAAAATAAATCAGAACATTCTCCTACAATATGCTGGCTCCCACTTCATAGACCAGATTTAAGTGTAGGACACAGCAAAAAAAAAAAAAAAAAAAAAAAAAAAAAACAATAATACAAATAAAAAGACCCTCAACATGGATAACAGAATATCATCAGAAATACTACAATCAGCATTAGTGCAGTGGCGTCTTAGTGGATAAGGTTTTTTTTGTGGGGGCTCACTGTCAGCCCTTGAGCTACCCTCAACTGCTTAGTGTTCTGTGTGTATAATCACTTTGGATAAGATGCCAAATGCTGCAAATATACAAGTATATATGTGTAGTAACATCAATAATTGTGTATTACACCATTAATAGTACATAGTTACCATTATGGGTGCACTACATGTACAAATGTGACAAAGCTGTAGTTGGTGTCCACTGAATGTTACCGTGGCCAAAAATAAATAGAAACATACAGTTGTATTATCTTTTACTAACTGTTCATGCTTCTAGAAGGGGGAAAACCTAAATTATAAAATCAGTTGGGTCCCCACAGCTGAAGCTGACTCATCATGTGTGCTGAAATCACTGTTTATTTTGATGTTATATGACAGCCAATGAATCACGTACAGATTCATTCGAGCCACTCAAATGTGAATTGTGGTAATTAAGGCGCAATTGTGATTATATCACAAATATATGTGGCATCTTTGCTCAGAATTATCTCTGTTGATAAATTTTATTTCAATTTAAAAGAGATTTGTGTTTGTATAATCCCTTTAACTGTCAGACTAGACAGTTCACTGTAGACATGGACAGCATACACACAAGGCTTTGTCTTGGCTCTCTCACTCTTCTTTTAATAAAATACACAATACACATAACTGCATATATTTTATGAACAATGTATTTCCCTGGCAGTGTATCTAAGCAACTAATTTACATTTACAGCACCTGGCAAACACCCTTACAAACAGACTTTTTTAATTTATCTCATTCATATAACTAAACAGTTAAGGGTGAAGGACCTTGCTCATGGGCCCAGCAGTGGCAGAGTGGTAGTGGGTGCTGAGGCTTGAACCCACCAGCCTTCTGATCAGTACTCTTGCACTTTAACTACTGTTTACTGGAACAACAGTTTTCCCCTTCTATACACCAAAGCAAATCAACACCAAGATTAAAATAACTTTCATCTATTGTGCAAAATACAGAGAGGGTATGAATGCAGGTTCCGCTGAGATTTTTTGAAAGGCCTTGCTCAATCACACACACACCTTTTCCTTGTCCTTTTGCAGCTGTTTGTGAAGTTTCTTGGTCTTGTTCTTGGTGTGCTTGAGCTTCTCACGTACCTCCACATCCTGGAGGTCCAACTGAGTGAACTTCTCCTTCTGGCTCTCGATGTACTTGGTTAGTTTGCCCACTTTCCTGAAGAAACAACACAATCCTTGAACAAGCTGAGAAACATCTGGATCTGCCGATCTTACGATTTTAATGAAACCAGAGAATGAGTGTAATGAAGCGAGTGTACAGGACAGACAGTTCAACTCACAATTTTTTTTTAGCTGTATAAGTACAAACCACGCATGTCCAAAACACCAGGAGCTGACAGTTATACCAACTAAATATTACAGTGATTGCACAAGATCCCATGATGCATTTGAAAAACACATGGGAGGGAGGGGGGACAGACCCAGAGGTCAAATGAGTCGGACCCTTTGTGATCTTACTTCTCTACATTCTTCAGGGCTTCATTCTTCCCCTTCATTTCCTCTGTGAGCTGGTTACTTTTTTCAGTCAGTCCCTTGGTGTCCTCCTGGATCTCTCGTTTTTCTGCTTCCTTTTCAGCCACACGCTGCAGCAAATCATGTCTAATTTACAAAAAGAAAAAGCTTTTAGAGGACACACACCACAACCAACCACTGTAGACAACAACCTTATTGATAATAAAAGAACCATAATCACAATCAGATATCATCTCATTTTCATAAATGGAATTAAATGTAATTAAGATATTTCTGTCTCGAGAGATACTTAAACACTCCTACGGCACGAGAGAGCCCAAGAATATCAAAAGACACTCTATAAGGCATGAGAAGTTTTAAAAGAGCAATCCAAGTGACCTTTTTTGTATTGTTGTCATGCTGTGTTCAAACAACATCTGGGTCACTGCACGCCTTGTAACCCCCCCCCCCCCCCCCCCCCACACACACACACACACACACACACACAAATGAATAGGGCTCGAAACAAGGGAATGCAATCAAGGACCATAAGTTTATTATCATGTAATTAATTCAATGTCAATAAAAAATAAATATCAATCTCCCAAAAATAAAACTGTTATCTTTTATCTCCACCTTTCTGTCCCAAAATTAGACTTCAACTAAGACACATTCATACCATGACCCAGTGTTCCTATTCCACATAACCTTAAACGCATTTAAACTCCACAAGATTATGCCACGTGTCGTCCCAATCCGCTGATGGATTTCAGTTTGGAACTCATTCATCAGCACAATATCAGGAGTAATTTGCCAGGAAACTAGAACAAACTTAAACCTCTAGCGCTTCCTTTTCCCCTATAACCTTCAATCAGATCTGAAACAACTGAAAATACATAGAGGGAGACCTTACACATAAAACTGGCAGAGTTGGCTTCTTTTCTTAAACATGTCATTCTCTAGGGTGAGAAATTCCACTGCTTTATTCTTTTCACCCTCCAGGGCATTCTTCTCCTTCTCCACCATTTTCACACGATTCAGCTGAAAAAGTAGAAACAAAAACATCACTTAGCTCAAAACTGAAATGATCTATGCCATATAAGGGCCACAAAAAATTACAGAAATGCTTGATCAAATTATTCCAGAAGGTTCCTTGAGTACCGCCACAACTGCTAAGAGGTTTAACGTCACAGTTTCTCCAAATCATGATTGGCCAGGGTCAAGTTTAGCAAAAAAAAAAAAAAAAAACCCTCCCAAACATGGCAAGTATTTGTGGCACAATGATCATCAAATCTGAAATGGTGACCACTAAAAGACAAAAATAGACCCGTAGTCTGATCCTGGCATGAGCCCACTAAAAGAAACCTTCTCACAACCAGAGTCCCTGATAGTGTTTTATTATATAAATATATATTCGATGTTTAGATTAAACATAAATCTATAAGGGAAAAATATGGTTCAACCAAGTTTGTTGGATATTGATTAATGGATTACATGAGATTAAGATAATTGTTCGCTCTGCCTGGATTTGCATTGCATTCTTTGCAACATTACATGACAATGTCCTCATTTCTCTCATTAAAGCAAATGACCAAATTAAAACAGCAGAAAGGTAACAAAAACACCCCGAGAGATTGAATTATATAATTTTAGCATTTTAAATATTAAGTATGGCCTGATGTTAGGAGAGTGTTGTTTACAGCTATGTTTAACCATTGTTTTTAAACCCAAGTCTCTGAACATACATCCAAGCTCCTGCCTAAGCAGCTTCCTATTCACTTCACAGGCTTTAATATGGTATTACACACTACACATGAATGTCAGCAAAAGAACCATTATTTGTAGAATCCACCATAAAACTATTCAGTGAATTTAACATCTCCACTGCCACTCATATGGTAGAGCCCAGAAAGAGAACAGTTACACAGTTTTGCCAAATTACTGCTATACCTCGATTTTTAGTGCTAATTCCTCCTCCGTTACATTCTTGCTGTGGTTTGTTACTTTAATGACATCACCCACACAGTGTAAAAGTTCACTGTGTGCAGGCCATACAACTGGAATGGTGCCATTTTCAAATTTTACTCTTTTCTGCCATCATGGACTTTTAAGGTCATTGTCCAAATAACATGATGATTTAATTAATATGTATGATTAAGTGTGCAGTCCTAAAAAAAAAAAAAAAAAAAAAGTGATGCACTCTGCATCTTATGGACTTTTTATTTCTTGTACAATTTTGCAAAATGTAGAGGGCACATTTCTGCCCTAAATATGAAAATAACTGTGGATGCTAGTACCATTACTCACATCATTTCCCAATATGTTCCATGAAGTTATCTATAGTAACAATTCCAGCAGAGATCCAGTTATTTTAGCCCAATTTATCAGCCACTACAAGGGCACCTCACCTTACGAAAGTCCCAAACAACAAAAAATCCAGGTTACGAAACACATTTACCTCAAAATTTCTGTCTCTGTATACGAAACAAATTCACGTTACGAAAGCGCCATCTCAAAAATTCAAACAATGCAGGAGTTGCTCTCCCATTGGCTATCTCCCAACATCCCGCCCCACTAGCCTCCCATTGGCTATCTCTCAACATCCCGCCCCACTAGTCTCCCATTGGCTAGGAGGGATGACGCAGCACCCACTCATTGGCTATTATGGAGCAGTATCTCCACAATACCCATGATGCTTTTCGCGTAAAGCACAGAGTTACTGTTGTTTCATGAGTTTTTTGAGTGTGCGCATTGCAACTTTATTTTTTGGCTCAGGCTTTTAACCTTGCATAAACATTTGTAAGATTATAACTCTGCTAAGAAGACATGGTTAACACGCGTGCACGCGCACACTCTCACACACACGCGCGCGCATGTGATTCCCGGTGCGAGTGAAAAGAAGAAGCAAGCTCGTGGCATGCGGTTGAGTGATATCGCAAAGGAATATGGCCAAACCCATCTACCATCGGTACGATATTGAAGCAGAAGAAGACCTTAAAGGTATACTTTTATGATTTGTAAAGGGTTTAGGGGGTAGTATTGGGGGCCTTGGAACGAATCACGAGTTTTACATGTAAAATACAGCTCAACTTACGAAAAATCCAGGTTACGAAACCACTCCTGGACGGGATTAATTTCGTAGGTTGAGGTATCACTGTATTTCAAAACATTTTTACTTTCAACTTAAATGTAATGACCAATTTTTACTCACCAGACATTCAGTCCTATATTACTTAGATTAGGCTTTTTAAAAATCATTATTTGTTGTACATTATGCACCGGTTTCACACACATCTTGTGCATATTTGGTTTAAAAAAAAAAAAAAGTATATATATATATACACACACACACACACACACACACATTATATATTACACATACACACACGCTCCCCAACTTACTTTTTAATTGGTTCCGTACGGCCGAACGCAAGTTGAAAGTAAACGCAAGTTGCTACAGTGATGTATGACGCTCATACTGTACTATACATCCATAAATACCATTACCATCTCATAAAACACTCCTAAATCAATGATTATAAACATAATATTGTAAAATAATATCAAACACTAAACATTAATTTCAAATAAGTCACTTATTTATACCAAGTTACTTTACATGAAGCTTAAAACAGCCAATCAACGCTTACAATATGTGAGGTGTTCAATACCAAAAGTAGTGTACTTGCAAAAGCAGTGTACTTGCTGTGGGTTATACAGACTTCTGGTCTTTTAAGTGCACAAGGGTGCCGTTGAACTAGTTTAGAACACAGCCTGCACGGATGTAAATCCCAGCAAAGTGGAGAGTTCTTTCTTTTGTGTAAGTAAGTAAAATTTATTCAAGCGATGCATACAATGAACAAGTACAAATGCTAATGAATATTAATACAAAAATAAGCATACACTCTTAGGATTCTGCTAAAAGATAAATATATGTAATTGTTCTGTAATTTGTGGATTCGGATTTTCATTTTACAACTCTCTTTGCTTAACTGAGTATGCATGGTAGAGTATGCATGGTGCCGATCGGAACAGATAGTTAATTCATCCCTGTGTATACTTGCACCCATGCTAGTAGGCTTACACTTCTGAGCAACCAACCATATTTGTTTTTACACTGTTTTGCGGAATTTTGTAACCTAAGCAAAGATCACAGAGACGATGTGTTAACACAAGGGTAACACGCTATATAACTGATACACACATATATATACCTACACTCAGTCTGTAGTTTGTAAACAATCAGCGTCATTACATCAGCGTAAACGTAGGTACATCTAAACTCAAAATTTGACTTTTTTTTTGGAAAAAAAAAAAAAAAAAAGTAAAATCGAGAAAAAAAAAAAACCGTATATATATATATATATATATATACACACATATATACACACACACACACACACACACACACAGGAATCCCTCAATTTCTGTAGTTAATTGGGATAGAGATCCCCACGCGACCACTGAAATCTGCAAAGTAGGATCTACCCCCCCCCCCCGACTGCCGTATACGTACATGTATGTGTGTGTGTATATATTCAATGTTATAAATGCTTATAATAACAAACAGTTTAAAAAAAAAAAAAAAAAAAAAAAAGTAAATAAAATATAAATACAACGTTTTGATGGGAGACTGAGTTTTTTTGTTAGGTTTTTTTTTTTTGTTGCATAATTGGCCTTGTTTTGTTGCATTTCCCCTAACTATTTTCATTATTCTTTCTTAATTTCCTCATTTTTTAATTCGATGATTATATATGCATTTCAAAATACATTTATAAAACCAAACTTGAACATTATTTCTTCTTTCAACTTCTGAGACAAACTCAGCTGTGTAACAAAATCAACACCATTTTAATTCTTACCATAAGCCAAATTATAAATCATCAATTATTTTAAATCAAGGTTTTTTTTTTTTTTATGAACACCCAACAGAGCTGAGCTAAATGGGAACAAGATTACACAAGATGGGTGAAAATTACTGCTAATGCGGTGTAAATGGAGCTAATAAACGCAAAGAAGCCCTTGAGGACGACATGCGTAGCAAATACCAATGCCCTGGTTTTCATTTTATGGTGCACGGTACTTCAAAAACAGAATTAAAAAAAAAGGAAAGAGGCCTGTAGCAAGAATTAAGATGTCCATGACCAGAACTTGTTCAAAAACATCAGTAAAGCATGACCGTGATATTACACACAATTATATAAAATAAATCAGAACTGCAAACAACAACAATGATCTTGTCCCACAAAGAAAGAATACCAGAATACCTTACTACATAAATACACCCGATTAGAGGTAAATAATTCTTTCACTATTTAACGATTCACGTTGTCGTCTAAAATTTGCCAGATTCATCCAAAGTGTAAAAATGCTTAAGGCTTACTCTAACAAAATTAGTCTCCAGTACAGTACTACCATTTGGCAAACAAAAACTTAACTACAGCTGTTTACACCTTCAAAATATAAAAGTGAATGACTTCAAAAGGTTCAAGCAGGTGTTTCCTCTCTCACCTTTTCCCCTCGCTGCTCGTTCAGCAGCTCCACTCTTCTGCACAGCGTGTTGATGGGCTCTTTGAGTCGGCAGGAGCCAATGATGTCCTCCAGGTATTCCAGCATTCCTTCGTCATGCTCCGTCTGGCCTTTGGGCTTCATCATTGCAATCTGCTCCACTTCTCCCTGATGGAAATAGGCAGTCACACACACGCTAGTTCAGCCTACTCTGTCTTAAACACATAGAAGTGGGGGGTAAAAAAATATAAGAGCTGACATAAAAATTGTTGAAATACACCATACTTAAAGTTTGTTTTGGTAATGCAGAAAAATTAAAACTGCTGATTCAAGCTCAAAATTTTTAAGACTGATAAGTGACAAGTTCAAAAAATTCCAATTTTACATGTGACAAGTCAATTAATAATAATAATAATAATAATAATAATAATGTTTACATAAAAGCAAACAAAAAAAATCGAATATTTATATATATTATATTCCACAAGCCAATTAAGTCAAATCTTGGATTAGAATAAAATTTTAGCAATAATAGGATTTAAAACATAACATATTTCTCTAAATTAAGACTAAATATGAACCTCATGTAACATTCTAAACAAACAGGAGTGAATGTATTTCAGTGGAGGAAGAAAAAGAGGCAAAAAAAGGGGGGGTGGGGAAAACACAGATGAACACAAAGAAAATCTAACTAATGATATGTTCATAAGAATGTATGATATACAGAACAAAATCAGCCACAATATTTCTTATCCACATCAATATTCATGTATGTTAATGAATTAACATTGACGCAGTAACACAAATACAAAATAATTACCCAAAATCATAAATTGTCAAGGTGCTAGGTCATTAAGCTCACAATAATAGCATACATGGTACAAGCTCAAAAAAAATGGCTGAAATAAATTAATGCAAATAAAGACAAACAAAACAAATAAACAAAGTTGCAATAATAATAATAGCCACAAGGCAATATAGAAGTTTTGCTAAAAGAAAAAGAAATAAAGAAAAAAACAAACAAAACCCTGAATGAGTGTGCATGACCCTGCCTCACTGAAGCAGCACAAGTAATATTGGGGTTAGACTCTATTTTCTCACACACCAATATTTACGTGCTGCTAAAGTGGGGAAGGTATAACGCAGAACTGTTGACCTCTGACCTCAATTGGATAGCTTGGTAGGTTGGATGAAATTCCAAATGATTTGTTTTTTTTTCTTGTAATGTAGCAGCAGCTCCTGTTTCGCAATCCCCTTAAAACTCTACAGCAGCAAATTATGGTTTGCACCTCTTTGGCAATGTTGAAAACCATGATGCGCTGCTATAGCAGTGTAAGGTCTAGTGTCATGTTGGCTGCGGTTCCGCTTTACGAAATATTCATTAACCTGATTTTTTTTTTTTAAGGTGCCCTTACATAAAGAGGGCAGGAAGCAAGGTCAGCAGCAGCAGCAAGAGCAGATAAAGTAATAATGGCATGGGTTAAAAACAACTTGTGTATAATGTAATGCATTTCAGAAAAACACATTTCAGAGTTATTACCTGGAGAATGAGAAATCGGTTGTGGTCGAGGTCAATGCCGTGGCTACGGAGCAAAGTTCCGACATCTTTAAAGGTCGCTTTTTTGCCACTGATGTGGTAGGATGAAGAGTTATCTTTACCAGCAGTTCTTGAAACGTAAAACTTGCTGTCGGGGATGACATCGTAGTCATCTCCTTCCTGAAGTGGGGGGAGGGGCACAGAAAAACAGCAGCACAGCTCTTCAGCACATGCAGCAAACCAAAGATTATTGGTCCAGCTGCATTAAACATGGTAATAGTACAGAAATGCTGGCACAGAATTATCAATGTCACTCACACGCACATACCATGACAACTATATTTGCACGTACCAAAGAACGTATTGCAGTGTGCATGCCCCCCCCAAAAGGTAACATTTCTAATAAAAATAAATATATTAGGGAGGGGAAGGTATCAGATCCTTATGTTCAAATAATCCAGAAAGAATTGTGGTGTCACTGTAGTATGACCGTCACAATAACAATGAGCACAAACCCACACCTAAAATAATGTTTTAAAAATGTTCAGGCTTATTCGTAAAGGACATACATACATACCAGACATTTCAAGTTATAGCAACCTATTTTTTAAACAATTTTTCTTAACATTATCCTACTCTTCAGCCAATTACTCAGTTTTCCTGGAACACCATTAAATCTTCTTGTAAAAAAATTAATACCCAGAAACTTAACAAAATTCAGTTACAGTCTCAATATTCAAATCAATAAATAAAATCTATAAATGAACATAACTGCAAATATTTTCTACTAACTTCTGAACAAACAAATATGGAGGAGTGCCTCAGTCATCTTACACTGCTTGTTTACCAGCTTTTATTCTACAAACATTTAATCGGCTGATTTCAGCTGTCAGTTCAGTTCCAGTCACAAAAAAAAAAAAAAAGTTATATACACACTCCACCTGGTCATAAAATGATTCAACATTTTATTACAGCATTGACCTTTTTTTTTTTTTTTTTTTTTTTACCTTGTCAACAATCTTCTGAAAGTGCACCTCTACAGTGCAGCTCTGGATGTCCTTGTGACCATCAGAGCTGTGAATCAACACAGACAGCTTTTTGGACCTGATTTTTTGTGCTCTGTAGCCGAACACAAAGAGCATCGAGTCGATCACATTGGATTTCCCGCTGCCATTTGGACCAATGATGCAGGAAAAACGCTAGAAAACAAGGAAAGGAAAAAGGGATAAAAACCATGTTCTGTACTTTCTGAGAAAGAACAAGGAATGCAGGACGCTGTAAGGGTGTTATCATTTGTCTACTTGCACTGCTAAAATTACTTACCTTCCAGGATCGTTAAAATGATGCCATTATGTTTAGAACCAAATTTCTGGCATTAATTATACAAAAATAAATAAATACATAAATACTAAGGGCCATCAATGTCTATATGGCTGCATAATGCCTTTCGAACCAGAGAGGCCTTCAACTATAAAATCTTCAATACTAATTAACTTCATGAAAGGTACAATACCAATATTACAAATCTTATCTTTTTATTGGATTGAGCTTATAACTACCATTGATGTTTTGACTGAAGTTATTTATAGGGTTACCAGCCAGGTTAGGGTTTCCTGAAGGTGATTAAACTTTGAATAAAGGTTAACAATTAGAACAGTTCAATAATAAACACTCATTTCCACCAATAAATAAACAAAAATAAAACAAGAGTGCCTCGGCTATATTTCAGGGAGTCCATCAGAGGTTTAAAAATACCATGCACCCTTCACTACTGCATATATTTTGTTAAAAAAAAACAAAAAAAAAAACAGGTGCTATAAAATTTATGGTAGTTACACAAATAAAAAGATGCTTTGCATACACGTGATAAAACTGTGGTGGCTGCAGAGCAAATAGAAAAGGGGGGGGGTGAAAACCAAAATGGAGGGTGAGATACAAGAAGTGAGAACACACACTCCTCAGGAGACTGATCATAAGACTGGACAGAATGAGTGTCCATAATATTTATCTTCATGACACACATTTGTTACATGTTAATACCAACTAAGAAACAACAACAACAAAACAGTTTACCTGTAAACATTTGCTTCACCAGGTGTTAGTGGTGTAGTAAACTAGTCATTGTACCTTGTGGAAAGGCCCCAGGATCTGCTCCCCAGCGTACGATTTGAAGTTCCGATTTACGATGTGAGTGATCATGAGACGGGGAGCGCCCGGTTCATTGGTCATCGCAGGGGGTGGGGGTGGAGGGATGCTACCGAGAATCTCCTCCAGGCTCCGGTTATCCACCGCTTCACCAGCGGCATCTGCACAGGGAGAAGGGAGGGGGAGGAGGATAACTTTTATTCCGCACCATTCAATTTCGTATGTAGAAGTGCTAGATGGGGGAGGGGTACACAGTCAAAACAAAAACAAACAAAACGGGAAAAGTGGTGGAAAATACTCAGGACTGAGCAAGTTTAAATTCACTTAGGCTGGGTTCAATTGGGAAAGTCGAGTTAAAAAAAAAAAGTGCATCGGCTTATTATTATCATCATCATGAACATAACACAGGTCTTCATTAAAGTTTTCAGAAGCAACTGTTAAGGAACTAAACGTTATTAATAATAACAAGGAGTGCAGTGTTTGAAACTGACTACTCATTAGTATTAAACAAAAAGTCAAACCGTTTGAGCTACAAGTAATCTTCAACATGTTTAACGAATAAGCCGCACCAATTTTGTGGCTTAAAATGGACCAGAAAGTGCACTAATAATAATAATAACAACAACAATAATAATAATAATAATCTCACTCAAATCATTTCACAAAGGTCACACTGTGCAGGGGGGAAACAACAAGCCGTTCTGCTTATAATAAATAATTTTCAGTAAAACGTTTGCGTCTTACCGTGAGTTTGCGGTGCGTCTTGCTCATCTGCGCGCACTTCTCCATGAGGCTTTATTTCCTCCATCTCATCATCCGAGTCATGCTGCGACCCTTTCCCCCGGGGCTTCGCAACCGTGCTTTTTGTCGTTTTCGAGGGCATGCTAGAAATCGGATGAGGGGGGGTGTTGGTTTAAAATATATATGAATGATAACCAAAAGGAATAGATCCGACAATCCGATTCAAATCCTCGACGCAGCCTCGATTTTCATCCATCCTTAATCGGGGTATAAAATTAAAAAAAGGGGGGAGGAGAAAAAAAAGGTGCACCCCGACAACAAAAGCATCCTTAGATACGGAATCTATTTTACGATGTATCGAGTCGATTATTTTCTTGCACTCCATAACACGCACCAAACTTGGTTCTTTCTTTGTTGTCAATACACACAGATCCTACTATCACGATAAAAAAAATCAAGTTCAAGCTGTTTACGAACAGGTCAGGAAAAGATTAGGTCAACCATTAAAAACTGATCACAGTTTAAAAATATATAAAAACAAAGACACGCGCGCTACAACTTCCTTATAATAATTTGGTCTGACAAAAGTAATCAAAGCGGGCACGAGCCAAGTCTAATTCAAAAGTAGCGAATTCTCCACCCCACCCCGCAAAATATGGTTTTGTGTTGCATGATGGCCAACTACTACTACTACACGCACACACGCACGCACGCACGCACACACACACACACTTCAATACTCAGACAAAGCGCGAGCTGCCACAACGACGAAAACACACACACAGTGACGTTTCTGTCAACTCCAGGCAGGACGCACCAATGGACGCTGCCAGACGTTTGCATTCAATATCTATACTTCCAGCCTCACACAACACTGGAAAGCATACGAACAAAATTATATATATTTATATATATATATATATATATATATATATATATACATACATACATACATACATACATACACATATACACACACACATACACACACACATATATAAAACACTCCTAGCTAGACGTATTGTTGACAACCTGGCTGCTTCGAGTTTACCCTTGAATACTAGTCGAAGAAAAAAAAGTGTGTATAAACTACAAAACAACTTTACTGTGTGTTAAAATATATTTATTTTAATAATTAACATTTTTGCTAAACACCCCCCCTAAGTACTGAAGTATTTTGCAACTTCGCTATCTTTCTGAGAAGTTATACAGCAAGCTAATCTCCCCACCTAGCTGAGGTTTACAATCCCCTCCCACCACAAAAGAAATACAACCATTTCGAAAACATGTTATCGTGCTTCTAACATATTTTACAAAAAAAAAAAAAAAACCCAGAGTAAATGATTTTTAAAAATTGTCAAATACTACTAGCCAGTTATGATTAGCCGTTTAGTATGGGGGAGGGGTTCGCGTGGGAGGGGAGGGGGACCTGACTAACAGCTCCACTAACCTAGTGAGCAAACTGAGTTTATTAAAATATTAATAACCTTCACCGATATAATTCATTATTAATGTTTTTTTAAACACAGGTACTCATTTCACGTTAGTACACCTGCAATCACATACTAAATATAAAACCTGATCATTATAAGCATGTTAAAATATCTCCTCAGTGTCTCCTAAGCAGATTTAATGACTGCATATGACGTTTATGTATCACCCAAGCTGGCAATAAATAAAAAAAAACAACACTCACCTTTACTTTTACGTTAAATATTTTTCCTCTATGATCAATTTTCTCTGTAGTAATCCACAAAAATCAAAGTTGTGAGGATAAATCTGTAAAAAAATAAAAATCCAGCCGTGTTAGCTTCTTCGACTCTTCTGAGAGGAAAAAACCTAACTTGAAAATGGCGCCTAAATTCGTTACAATCTGCCGCAAGGCATCATGGGAGAATCTCAGTGTGTCGCGAGCACAAATTCAAAAAAAAGAGGCAGACTTACATATGTTCATAATTGCAAAAATGATCTTCGTTCAGTGATAATGAATAAATTCGTTAAGTTGTTCCCCCCAACATGGTGAATAATATTCCTGAAGTTTAAAACAAATGTAAACAAATAAATAACATGTTAAAATTTGTTTTACACCCTCTAAATACACTGTGCTGTCTTATGTGCTCACGCCACACACTTTATATCATGTATTGCATGTTTAGAACACCACATAAAGCGCCTTGTTATTTTTCTTAATAACTTGTTCCTAGGGAGGTTCACAACACAACCGCAAGAATAACGCGAGTCTCTAAATCTCGCAAGAGTGACGTCAAAACCAGGCAACGGGAGCTGGCTGATCTCGCGAGACAAACTCAGAGCGAATCAAATGGTCGTACGATGCTTGATAGCATAGCATTGAAAAACCACAAGTAAGTGTTTTTACTTTCTGACTTTAATTCCATGTTTTACGGTTATGTTTTGCGCATGTAGAATTGTTTTTGTGTTCCTGTACTTTTTGTGTCAGGGACGGTTTTAGATTTGCGAACATTTAGCTAGAATGCTAAGAGGTTGACTGACTAAGGAGAGGTCTAGCCAACGCGTTACCGTAGCAACGGGCTCTGGCAAGCTACCTCAGGAAAAGAACTCACGCTAACTCCCTTTTCTTGCTTTTTTTTTTTGTTTTTTGTTTTGTTTTTTTGCCATTTCCTTTTCAATTCTTCATTTTCATTTTCTGAACCGCTTAATTCAAATTAGGGTCGCGGGGAGGCTGGTCTCCCTCTCAGCCGACTCCGGGGCGAGGGAGGGGTACACCCTGACAGCTCGCCAGGCCATAACAGGGCCGATCTCACGCAATCGTTCACACTCAAAACTGTGCATGTTTTTGGGCTGCGGGAGAAAACTATAGTACCCGGAGGAACCCCACACAAGCTCAGGGGGAACATTCAAACTCCATGCTGAAACGCTCAAACTGGGAATCAAACCCAGGACCTTCTTGCAGTGAGGTGGACGTGCTAACCACTACACCACCATCCCTTTCCTTTTTAAAATTATATGTACTTTTGGCACATTGGCGGTTCTTGGTGTCATGATGATACACGATAAGATTAAAAACCAATGTGTAGTATTCGTGTAAGCTGTCCATATACAGACTGTAAATCAGTTCTTCTCTTGGCTACTCCTTTGTAGTCTTAAGTCAGATAAGGTCAATATGCTTATCTTTTTTTTTTTTTGGATTTCAAGACATTGCAATGCTTTTGGGGAGGCTAGAGTAAACTGAAAACTAGGCACACTCATGCACCCTATACAACTGATCACTCACTCCTTTGCTTACTCCAAGTAGGGTTGCCTGGAGCCTATCTCAGTCAACAGGGCGAAGGCAGAATACACTCTGAACAGCTTGTCTGAATCATTGCAGGGCCAACCCAGACTCACATCTGCATCTCAGGGCAATTTGGAACAGCCTAATAAATGTATGTCTTTGGACTGTAGGAGAGAAACCTCACACAAGCACAGGGCCAACATGCATATGCCAGACAAACACAGCAGAAACCTAGATTCAAATTCTGAACCTTCTTAGTTCGAGGCTGTAGTGATAATCGCTCTGTCACTGTGACCCCACCCACACACACACAAACATAAATAAAAGAAGTGCACCAAAATTGGAAGCCACTATTTCGAGACAGGGCCAGAGGGTGCTGCGTATCATTTGTGTAATATTTATTTTGTAGAAAATTGGGATGTTGTCGCTGATCATCTGCCTGCATGTCTGTCCACAGGATCAGGATTTGTCTACCCAGCAGAGTACAAAATGAGATTCAAAACATCTCTTCTGAAGGAGCCAAAGCATATCCTTTCATTATTTAATTAGCTGTGCTGTATATCAAAACAAAGTCATGATCGTTTTTACTTTTAACAACCTACTATATAGTTATTGCAATGCCATTGAAGTGTAAATAATGTATTAGATACTCATTCATTCATTTTCTGAATCGCTTAATCCAAATTATGGTTGTGGTGAGGATGGTGCCCATCTCAGCCAACCCTGGGCGACGGCAGAGTCCACCCTGGACAGCTCACCAGGCCATCGCAGGGTAGAAACACACTGACGGCTATGCAGCTACTCTTAATGAAAGTCACCAATGGTTATTCTACGTCTCTTTCACCAGGGGGGGGGCAGTGACATCAGATGCAATCCCTGTGTAGGTATACAAAGCAGGAGGACCAGCCTTGATGTAGAAACTGACAGAGGTCTTCCAGTCCATGTGGCATGAAGGGAAGGTCCCACAACAGCTGAAAGATGCCACCATGATCCCCATCTACAAAAGGAAAGGTAACCGCCAGTCCTGTGACAGTCATCGAGGGTTCTCTCTCCTGTCCATAGCAGGGATCCTGGCCTGTGTCCTGCTCAACCATCTCCTCCCAGAAAGTCAGTGTGGCTTTCGTGTCGAACGTGGAACAGTTGACATGATATTTGCTGCACGCCGACTCCAGGAAAAATGCCGACTTTGGCCTCACCATAAGCACCAAAAAGATTGAAGTAATGTCCTGCCGCAGGCTGGTACAGCCCTACCAGGAGCCACACATCACAGAGAAGGGACAGGAACTCCAGGCTGTTGACAGCTTTACTTATCTGGGTAGCACACTTTCAAGAACGGTGAACATCGATGCAGAAGTCAACAACAGGATTGCGAAGGCCGGTGCTACCTTTGGAAGACTCTGAGAGAATGTGTGGCGGTGGAGAGGACTTAGCCTTACCACCAAGCTGAAGATCTACCATGCAGTGATGCTCACCACTCTCTTGTACACCTGTGAGACGTGGACTTGTCTACAGCAGACACGCCAAACAGCTCAACCGCTTTCACTTCAGCTTCCTCCGCAGACTCCTCCGCATCAAGTGGCATGACAAAATCCTTGACACGGAAGTCCTGGAACAAGTCAGCATTCCCAGCATCCACACCCTCCTTCAGAAAGCACAGGTCAGATGGTCAGGCCATATTGTCAGAATGTCAGACAGAAGACTGCCGAAACAGCTACTGTATGGAGAGCTTTGCGAAGGCAAGCGTTCAGTTGGGGAACAGAACAAACACTTCAAAGATGGGCTTAAAGCGTCCCTCAAGGACATGAACATCAACGTCAGTATTTGGGAGCAGCTTGCTACCAACCGCTCGGCTTGGAGAAGCAAAGTCTTCGCAGGCACCCGTGCAGCAGAGAAGCAACAAAATGCAGAGGCGCAGCAGAAATGTCAATTTGAAATGTGAAATGTCAATTTGTAAAAATATTCATTCATTAATTTTTTAAGTCGTGTAATCTGATATAGTGTTGCGAGGAGGTCGGCACCTATCTCGTCCGACTTTCAGAATCAAAACACTTTATTGATTCCAGAGAAAATTGTGTTTGGGTGAGGATGGGGCACACCGTGGACAGCTTGACAGGCTATCGTAGGGAAACACACGCACACACAGGGGAAAATTTTCTTTAGATGTTCACCTTAACTGCTGTTCACATAAGGAACTGGTCAGTTGTGTGGGCTGGGTCACCGCTGATGAAGTGTATTCCTGCAGTGAAGACCATCAGATCTTAAAATGGAACTTACTCACGAACGAGACCAGTGTGGTGGTGAAGCTTCAGGATGACCTCTACCCCATCGACCTGCACTGGTTTCCCAAGACTATAACTGGGAAGAAGCAAGCCTTGGCTGAGATCTTTGCCCTCACCAGTACTGATGGTAACAGTAATATTTCATGTAGATTTCTTTAGAACAGGATAAGCTTTGTGAGCTTTTTTTTTAACCGCACAACCAATCAGGTTGCAAGTTCATCTTTCTCCTTTCATGAACCTACTACAAGGGTCACGACTCTGGGCAAAAGTGGGGTACCACTTGAACAGCATGCAAGACCATCACAGAACAACAAACGCAGGCAACGCACACTTAGGGGCAAGTTGGAATAGTCATCAGCATAATGTGCCAAAAATGTACAGCCTGTGGGTACAGTCACATGGTGTGCCCTTGGATATTTCTTTTTATAGAGTTAAAATGACAGGTTTTTGTGTTGGAATAAATTAATTGATATTGCTACTATCCGTCCATTCCATTTTCTTCCGCTTAACAAAGTTGTGTTGTGGTGGGTATTCCATACCTCTATCGATCACTTCTAAAGGGTGGTGACAAGGAGGCATCCTAATTGGATGCCTGAACCACCTCAACTTACTCCTCTTGATGCAGAGGAGTAGTGGCTCTACCCTGAGTTCCTCACCTTATCTCTAAGACTAAGCCCAGATACCCTCCAAAGAAAACTCATTTAGAATGCTTACATACATGATCTTGTTTTTTTCGATCCCTACCAAAATCTCATGGCCATAGATGAGGGTTGGAACGTAAAATGTATGAACCAGTAAATTGAAAGCTTTGACTTTAGACTGAGCTCCCTATTCACCAAAGCAGACAGTTGCAGGGCCATCATTACTTCTGATGAAGAGATTTAAAATATTTTGGCTCAAAGAAAAATGGTACAGTATATAATAGCCTGTGGTGGGGCCAGTGGCGTGGTGGTTACAGTGCTGGGCTCGTGAACGGGAGATTGTGAGTTCAAATCCCAGTTAGACCCCCACTGTGCTAAGACCCCTGGGCAAGGTCTTAACCACAATTGTGCCTCTGTTCACCCAGCACTATAAATGGGTACCAGTAAAAATATACTGGGACGGTAACCTGCAATGGACTTGGAGGACTTGAACTCCTAGTTGCTTGCTATACGCTACAGAAACCGGGGATAAGCACAAGCCTGATGAGCCACTATGGCTCGGGTGTAAAAAGCCCAGCAGACTTTACCTTTCTTACCTTATAGATGAAGTGATGCAGAGTACCCCCAGAGATGAAAGAGTGGTCATTGGGGCAGACTTCAATGGACATATTGATGCAGGAAACAGAGGGGACGAGGAAGTGATGGGCAGGTTTGGTATCCAGGACAGGAACACAGAAGGACAGATATTGGTAGATTTTGCAAAAAGGATGGAAATGGCTGTGGTAAATACTTTCTTCCAGAAGAGACAAGAGCATATGGTGACATAAAAGTGGAGATAGGAGCACACAAGTAGACCTATTGTGCAGGCGATGTAATTTGAAGGAAGTCAGTGACTGCAAAGTAGTAGTGGGTGAGAGTGTTGCCAAACAGCATAGGATGGTGGTGTGCAGGATGACCCTGATGGTGAGGAAGGTGAAGAAGGCAAAGGCAGAGCAGAAGACAAAGTGGTGAAAGCTGAAAAAGGAAGAGTCTCAGGTTGTCTTCAAGGAGGAGTTGAAACAGGCTTTGGGTGGTCAGGAAGTGCTTCCAGATGACTGGACAACTACAGCTAATGTGATCAGGGAGACAGGTAGGAGAATACTTGGTGTGTCCTCTGGAAGGAGAGGAGATAAGGAGACTTGGTAGTGGAATGAGGAAGTGCAGGAGTGTGTACAAAGGAAGAGGTTAGCTAAGAAGAAGTGGGATATTGAGAGGACTGAAGAGAGTAAACAGGAGTACAGGGTGAAGGTAGCGGTGTCAAAGGCCAAACAGGGCGTGTGATGACCTGTATGCTCAGTTGGAAAGTAAAGAGGGAGAAAATGATTTATACAGGTTGGCACAGCAGAGAAATAGAGATGGGAAGGATGTGCAGCAAGTTAGAGTGATTAAGGATAGAGGGAAATGTATTGACTGATGACAGAAGTGTGCTGGGAAGATGGACAGAATACTTTGAACAGCTGATTAATGAGGAAAATGAGAGAGAGAAAAGAGTAGAAGAGGTGACCGTCGAGGACCAGGAAGTAGCAAAGATTAGTAAGGGTGAAGTGAGGAGGGTATTGAAGAGGATGAAGAATGGAAAGGCAATTGGTCCTGATGACATACCTGTGGATCTATGGAAGTGTCTAGGAGAGGTAGCAGTAGATTTCCTCACAAAAACATTCAACAAGCTCTTAGAGAGTGAGAGGATGCCAGAGGAATGGAGGAGAAGTGTGCTTGTGCCCATTTTTAAGAACAAGGGAGATGTGCAGAGTTGTGGCAACTACACAGGGATAAAGTTGATGAGCCGTACGATGAAGTTATGGGAGAGAATAGTGGAAGCTAGACTAAAGGCAGAGGTCAGCATTTGTGGACAACAGTTTGGTTTCATGCCAAGAAAGAGCACCACAGATGCAGTTTTTGCCTTGAGGATATTAATAGAGAAGTACAGAGAAGGTCAGACGAAGCTGCATTGTGCCTTTGTGGATCTGGAGAAAGCATATGACAGGGTGCCGAGAGTGGAACTTTGGTATTGCATGAGGAAGTCTGAAGTGGCAGAGAAGTATGTTAGAGTTGTGCAGGACATGTATGAGAGATGTAAAACAGTGGTGAGGTGTGCTGTCGGCGTGACCGAAGAATTCAAGGTGGAGGTGGGACTGCATCAAGGGTCAGCTCTGAGCCCCTTCTTGTTTCCCCATGGACTATGATGTATGCACAGGACATTGTGATCTGTAGTGAGAGCAGAGAATAAGTGCAGGAAAATCTAGAGAGGTGGAGGTATGCCCTGGAAAGGAGGGGAATGAAGGTTAGTCTCAGTAAGACAGAATACATGTGTATGAATGACAAGGACCCAAGAGGAATGGTGAGGTTACAGGGAGCAGAGATAAGAAATGTGGAGGATTTTATGTACTTAGGCTCAACAATCCAGAGCAGTGGAGAGTATGGAAAAGAGGTCAAGAAGCGTGTGCAGGCAGGTTGGAATGGTTGGAAAAAAGTGTCCAGTGTGATGTGTGATAGGAGAGTATCGGCAAGAATGAAAGGAAAAGTGTACAAGACGGTGATGAGGCCAGCGATGTTGTATGGTTTAGAAACAGTGGCCCTGGGGAAAAGATAGGAGGCAGAGCTGGAGGTAGCAGAGGTGAAAATGTTGAGGTTCGCTTTGGGAGTAACGAGGATGATTAGGATCAGGAATGAGCACATCAGAGGAACAGCACATGTAATACGTTTTGGAGACAAAGTCAGAGAGGCTAGATTGAGATGGTTTGGACATGTACAGAGGAGGGACAGTGAGTATATTGGTAGTAGGATGCTGAGGTTGGATCTACCAGGCAGAAGGCCTAGAGGAAGACCAAAGAGAAGATTTATGGACGTGGTGAAGGAGGACATGAAGGTAGTTGGTGTAAGAGTAGAAGATGCAAAGGATAGGGTGAGATGGAGGCAGATGATTTGCTGTGGCGACCCTGAAGGGAAAAGCCGAAAGGACTTTACAACAAATGTGAGCTTACCCAGAATGCACCAATCATGTTTAAATGTATTTATCTCGCACCTCTCATGAAATAAATAATTGTGACAAACCCCATGTGGAGATCAAGTATTTTTGTAGGATTGTTTAGAGATCTTCTTGGTTACATTTGATTTGTGAAGCCCTTATTTTAATCAAAAGAGAGGCACCAAATTTCCCACATAAGACCATCATCAAGAGGAAAGAATGGGGAACCACAGTGACTTTACCAAGAACAGGTTGTCCTACTAGAAGAGACAAAAAAAAAAAACAAAACCCAAGAAGAAAGTTTATCATGCTACCATGAGACCTATAAGAACTTTATGAAAATCACAGCAAGATCTGAAAGAACACCTTGCGTCTCTCATATTTTTCTTCCTATTACAAACTTCTGGAATGGCTTCGTAAGGGCTGTGCACAGAAGATCCCTTCTCAAGTTGATAGATTGAGTGTTTTTTTTTCTAGGAAAAAAGTGGAATAAAGTGATCAAGATTTATTAGTTTGTAAGACTTACAAGCAAAAAATGTCAGTTATCTCAACTTTTAATTAAGGGGTGTGTATACTTATATAAACAGGTTATTGTAACCCCCACACACTAAAACACTTATTTATTTGCATTTGTATTAAAAAAAAACCTCATCTGCAAGTTTAAACAGGGGTGTGTATATTTATATATATATTTTTTTTAATTTATTGGATAGGCTCACTTCGTTCTGGTCATTGTTGAGG
This sequence comes from Plotosus lineatus, assembly GCA_024760905.1. Lineage (NCBI taxonomy): Eukaryota > Metazoa > Chordata > Actinopteri > Siluriformes > Plotosidae > Plotosus > Plotosus lineatus. The sequence goes on along the minus strand of CM045743.1, from coordinate 38,801,106 downwards.
GGGGAAGTTGAAGACAGTCCCAGCAGTCTTTGGGCGAGAGGCAGGGTACACCCTGAACAGGCAGCTAGATTTACCTCCAAACTATAAATCAATCCAACTTAGTAACCACTGTACAAGTGGTGCATTAAGTAGTACCCCTTTCTGTGATGTCATCACAGTGATCACTCAGTAGGTGATGTACACTTGTCTGGGCACGTCACGTCAGCTCAATCTGTAACCATGTAACCTCCATCTTGACCATCTCAGAATTTGATGGAAATTCCTATGTTGACATACAGTATAGGTATGTAGAATACATTTCCACAATGTCTGGTGATACAGTAATTCCAAGTACAGTGATCCCTCGCTACTTCGTGCTTCAGTTTCTGCGTCTTCAGTGCATTGCGGGTTTTTCAAAAATTTTAATTGAAAAATACAAAAATAAGGAAATTGAGGAAAGATGAGGGAAAATGCCACAAAACAAGGCCAATTATGCAAAACAAAAAACCTTCAAATAAACGAAAACAAAAAACCAACTCAACACTCTCCAACAAAACTACTGACATTTTTATGTGAGGTGCACATCTGAGTGCGTGCACGCACATCTGTGTGTGTATGTGTTTATATATTATTTACATCGTATGCATAATTTTTGAATGTTTAATTGTTATTATAAGCATTTATAGCATTGAATATGTATTTATTGATATTGCATACACATACTGTATACATCTACATATATGTCAGTCAGGGGGTCCATCCTACTTCGTGGAAATTGGTGGTTGCTGGGGGGAGGGGGGTCTCAGTCCCCACTAACTACGGAAAGTGAGGGATCCCTGTAATTCTAAAGTTATGGTCCTTTCAAATTTGGACATTTTTCGAACCCCTGTTGAACTTCTCAGATCTTCATTTTAGTTCAGTTAAGTTCATTTTCTGTAACCGCTGAATCCTAATTAGGGTTGCGGGGAGGCTGGCACCCATCCCAACCGACTCCAGGCGAGGGCAGAGTATATCCTGGACAGCTCACCAGGCCATCACAGGGCGGAAACACACTGACGGCTTTGCAGCCTACTTTTGTCGAAAGTCAGCAATGGTTCTTTTACATGAACCTCTCACCACAGACAGTGAGAGAAATGGCCGGCCTTTGATAACCCAGGAGCTACACTGGGGGGACGGACGGTGACAACCTGCGGTGAGTGCGGCTTGAACCCCCAACCTCAGGATCAGTGATCCAGCACCTATACCACTAGGTCACCACTGCCCATCTTGATTTTAAACAGTATTTAATAGACCACAACTATAAATCTTGACAACATGGAAGTTGAACCTTGGTAGCCCAGCTAATTTTGGCAGTAGATTTAAGAATCTGTCGAATTTACTGAAGAATTTTGATTGATTTTTTTTTTTTTCGATTTTCATATACTGTATGTCTGTCTTCTTTTCGGCTTTTCCCCTTTTTTTACTTGGGAGTCGCCACAGCGAATCATCTGATGTTTGATTTGGCAGAGGTTTTTACGTCGGATGCCCTTCCTGTCACAACCCTTTTAGCAAGGGACAGAAACACGCTGACGACTTTGCAGCCTACTCTTTACAAAAGTCAACAATGGTTCTTTTACATGCCTCTCACCATAGACAGTGAGAAACATGGCCCGCCTTTGATAACCCAGTTATCAGCTCTTATCCAGCACTGGGGGGGACAATGACAACCTTGTGGAGAGTGGGACTCGAACCCCCAAACTTTTTGGATCAGTGATCCAGCGCCCTATACTACTAGACCACCACTGCCCCGTTTCATATACTGTATCACGCCAGGGAAATTATTTCTTCTGCATTTAACTCATCTAAAGTGAGCACACACACTCGAAGCAGTGGGCTGCCACACACATTGGGGTGCCTAACAACTTACGTTATAAATGTAGAGGAAGGGACGGTGGAGCTCACTATTCCACCGCCACACATTTTCCCTGTTGATTCGGGAAGAGAATCAGCAACCTTCTGGTGCCAAAGCCACTTCTCTTACCCTTAGGCTATGGTTAACCCTAAAATACAATGCATGACGGTATATATTACTTGGTTAGTTACAATCGGTTGTACACTACTTGTCATGATGCATTATGGAATATATTAAGTGCACTATATAGTGTATAATAGTTCTCGCTATACATTTGGATACTACTACAAGATGGTGAGCTTGTTATGTAGTGAGACACAGAAACAGAGATGTAGTGACTGGCCCCTAGTTGAGCATCGGTCAGTGATCTGGCTCGTACATCCCACATTTAGCAGTGGTGTTACTCTGATATTTTAACTTGCTATTGATAATGTGCTATAACTAGAAAATTTGCCTTGCAAGTGGCACATTTTGTAGAATGCATGATCCATGGTAGTACAAATGCTATGTATGATTTAAGGTCTATACTTTGCCCTGTGTGCATTTCCTTACTTTTGACCTCCACATCGCATACGCTTATCACATGAAGACATGGAGAGTGGAGACACATGGCCGTGGCAAATGACGTGTGGTCACCACACTAATGGCAGTGTAGACTTGCATAAACACACCCACAAACTGAAGCGGTAATTTAGTCTGGCAGCTCCCTGTTGCGATGAAAACTCCGTTCAATCTGTGGACTTTCACTCACCCCTGGACTTGAGTATCCTTTTTTGTTTTGTTTTTTTTTGTTTTTTTTTTTTGTTTTTGTTTTGGCTGTCCACCCCCTCCCCCAACCCCTGGAACATCTTCATTTCGTCTGAGACGGAATTATGCCAAGGAATGAATGATCTGAATATTACTACCACGGAACGCCGGGGTCATATTGAAGTCAGACATCGCTTGAACCCTTGTGATTTGCAATATCGTGAATCATGACCCACTCCTTTCTTTGATAATCTGAGCCACCTATTGTAGCGTGAGCATCTCTCACGGTGGAAACTTGCACACCTACCTTGCTTCTCAAATGTCACATCTTTTTGGCTTCTGCTCTCTGAAACAAATAAAAAGAAACCTCAGATGTTTAGATTTGGTGGGTGGGGGAAAAGCCATACAGTAAGTTTAGCGAGTGGCTCCAGCCCCAGTCATTGCGTAGGCCTCCAGAGCTGTGTAGATACACATCAAACCTGGGCATGGCGCTCACTGCTGACGGACTGAGCCTTACCACTGAACAAACCGATGCTTTTGGAGGAGAAACTGAAATGCTTTGTCTTTTCAAACAGAAGGTTTTCATAGTTGTTCACTTACTACCTGCTTTTCTGGGTTCGCTTTTGTTTTGTCGAGATCCAAATATAGCATCGGGAAAGAGCAGCAGCATGCTGATTTGCAGTTTTAGGCAACCAGAAATTACATAGAGCATTCTGAATTTTTTAATATGCACCACCACAAAGTATATGGTTGGCTAGTGTCTTTGATAACTGTCTCCATGCCTGATCGCCCTCTGTCTCCAACACAACGGAGACTAGTCTAATCTAAGCAGCAGACATTCAGTGCTTACTCTTCTGTTTTGTGTTCAGTGTTTTCTCAGGGTTACCTAAAGGAAAATGTCTGCATTGATCATATAGAATGTACCTTCCTTTCATTTTAATACGGCCTGTTGCCTGGTATTGGAAAAAATCACTCGCTCTCTTGTCAAACAGCTTCATCCTATTAGAATCAGGGGAAGGCTGGAGCCTACATCAGCTGACACTGGACGAAGGCGGGGTATAATCTGAACAGCTTGTCGGACCATTGCGAGGCAAACACACACACACACACACACACACACACACACACACACACACACACACACACACACACACACGCAACTATTCACACTTGTACCTAGGGGCAATCTGAAACAGCCACTCAGCCTAATGTACATGTCTTTGAACTGTGGAACGAAACCAGAGAACAAAGAGGAAACCACAAAGGGATATAATAGAAATGCCCTTGCTGGCCCAGTACTTGAACTCAAGACCTTCTTGCTGTAAGTTGGACGTGCTAATCACTGTCACTTTGCCACCCAGGAACAATAATCTATAACTGAAGTGATTATAGGAACTATCTTGACTAACAGTTAGTCTATAAACTATTAAAGAAAAAGTAAAATTGAATGTTTCGTTGCATAAAGATTATGTAATTCCTGGCTGACTGGAGTGGATATGAGGGGAGTAAAAGAAGAAAACAATTCAGGATGTGATCTTATCATTTTTGAGTATTTTCCTAAATCAACAAACTTCCAAACAAATGATTTCTTACAGAACCGACTAACTGATGCTGACTCCCAGTACTATCCTCAGGGTGTTGGTTTTCAGTTATTAAGAACAAATGTATTATTTAATCAAATAAAACAAGATGTAATCTTGAATTATTTTATAACTGATTAAATTAAACTGTTTTTTTTCTAGGTAAGTTCCACTTGGTGTCGAAGACAGGACGTGTTGAGAAGAGTGTGGAGGCCCATCGGGGAGCCGTGCTGGCTAGTCGCTGGAACTATGATGGAACTGCTCTGATCACAGGTTGTTGATCTTTAAAATCTCATTCCATTTAAAATGTTTTTAAAGCACAACTAGCAAAATAGGCATTGTCCCAGTGCGCATGCACAACAAACCATTTGATTGGATCGTCCTAATTTATTTAGTTCCTTTCAGTTTAATTTGTATACTGATACTTGTCATAATGGATATTGTTACAAAGCGGTTTTATAAAGTAATTAAAATTTGGTACAGAATTGAAATGTATGGGTTTTTTTTTTAGCATTTCTCTATAAACCCTATACACCCCTCGCTCACACACGAGGAAAAAACTTTGAGAGGAGCCAGTCTCAAATAGGAAACCATTCTCATTTGAATAGAACCAACTAAAAAGCCATGCAGAACAAACTTCCCTATTGTTTCACATGAAGTCCAGCTGGTTATATTATAACTGTAATGGGTCCCAAGTCTTTTAGGTAAAAGATTGCAAAGATTTTTGTAATAAAATCACCAACAGTGGAAAGTCATCTTCAAAGGCTAGGAGGGTATATTTAGGTCTATATGGATCATTTGGAAAGCAATAGTAGCATATTAAGATGAATCACAAAATTCAGAGAGCAGAAGTATCAGGATCGCTTGTATCTCAGAAGTAGCATGTATACCTCAACAAATATGCAGAGAGAGAGAGAGAGAGAGAGAGAGAGAGATTATTAGGTACGCTCATAACAGTGTAATGCTTAAATAAGAGCTTATTAGTTTAAATGATAAAAGTGGGATCCAGATGATATTAATACTAAAGAAAATTTGAATGACATTTCAGTTGGTTCACCTTAATTACTTAAAGATGCTTTGTCTTATGTGTGAGTAAATGTAACTGTGGGCTGATGAGTAGGTGATTGATTGTAAGATAACATGCTTTGACAGGCTTTGCTGTAGGTTCAAACAGAGACTAAAAACCGCACACATTCTGTAGGTGTTCAGCTTGTCATAGGGTTGCTGTTTGTCTTTTTTCTCTTATCTTTTTGCTTTCTTTTTTTTCTTTTGCCAAAGATCATGCATGTATATTCCTTTCGCGTTGGCATGCACAGATATTGCATTATATAGAGAATATCATTGCTGAGTGATATACAAAAGAATAAATATTTTTCTACACATTTTGCACAAGTATAGAATTATTTATTGATTTAATGTAATTGTATCCCTCACAAAGTGTAGTTTTCAGAGGCTGTACATTACCGCTATATCTGCCACAAACACTTCTTTTTAACACTCTAGCAGTGCAACAGCACATCCTACTAGCCTATCAAAACTGGGTGTCCTTGACCTATTTTTCAAGGTCAGAGAGGTCACTTTGTCAAAAATTATCGTAACACTTTAGAGGGTGCAAATGTTTTCAGATCGGTTTCCAATTCATACCTGTTGTACTTAGTATCAAGGCTTTCAAACCTATTGAAACTGGGTCACCTTGAGCTAATTTCAAGGTCACAGGGGCCACATAAAATATGCAGGCGGCCATGTGAAATTTATTACAGAACTTCTTGTTATTTATAACAGAAATGCCCGTTGACCATGTAAAAAAAAAAAAAAACAACCCCACCTGAATTTAAGTGCGAATGGTTGCTCACGTCTGTTATGGCCCTGAGACAGACTGGCGACCTGTTCAGTGTGTACCTCACCTCTCATTCAAAGTCAACTGGAGTTGGCTCCAATATTCTCTATGACAGTGTTGAATAAGTATAAAGATAATTCATTTACATTTAGTTGTTTAAATTTGGTCTTTCTTTTTTCCAGCTGGTGAGGATGGTCAAATCAAGATCTGGTCTAAAACTGGGATGCTGAGATCTACTTTGGCCCAGCAAGGTACATGTTTTGTGGATTGTGTATTACATCTGGTGGTGCATGAGACACAGTTCTATCATATGCTCACAAGGGGCAAAAGGACAGACAACCAGACAAATTGATTAATTATTTTATTATTGCCTCTGAACGTGTGTGACATGTAGCTACAACTTAACATTGAATTGAAATTTTCACAAATCTGTAGTAAATTCCCAATTCCAATCCATAGATTCCTTAGATCAATGCTATGCTGCATGTGTTTCAACAGTTTCCCACTTTTTAGGTCATAACTGCAATTAATTTCTATTTCCTGAAAGAGAAACAAAAAAACTCTACGTATTGTCATATGTAACCACTCATCAAAAGTCTGAAAATTATAAAAAATAAATAAAATTAAACTTGGAAGGAATTAGTAATTACAGACGCTCCCCGACTTACGTTTTTAATTGGTTCCAGATGGCCGAACGTAAGTTGTTACAGTGACGTATGACGTGTGACATATTTCGCTCATACTGTACTATACATCCATAAATACCATTACCGTATCTCATAACACCCCTAAATCAATTATTATCTACATAATATTGTAAAATAATATCAAATAATATCAACATTAATTTCAAATAAATTAAATTCTAGCAAAATAATTACAAATTGATAAATTTTAATCAAATTCACTCATCAAATATCAAATACAGTATCAAATATAACCTTTATCATCCTCTATGATGCGATCTTTCTACTTGTAAATGGTTCCGATGTTCAACGGATGGTCACTTTACATGAAGCTGATCCGGCTCACTTTACATGAAGCTTAAAACAGCCAATCAACACTTACAATACGTGAGGCGCTCAATACCAAAAGTAGTGTACTTGCTGAAAATGGTTTACTTGCTTGAAACAAAGCGCGGGTTATACGGACTTCCGGTCTTTTAAGGGCACAAGGGCGCCGTTGAACTCGTTTAGTACTCAGCCTGCAGTGATGTGAATCACTGATGTTTTCTGTTCTCTGTTCACTGATGTACACTGTTCTCGTTCTTGGGTTTTCATTTATTTTACAACTCTCTTTGCTTAACTGAGTATGCATGGTAGATTGTGCCGATCTGAGCAGATAGTTAATTCATCTGTATATGAGACTTGCACCCATGCTAGTAGGCTTACGCTTCTGACCAGCCATATTTGCTTCGGGTTACAAAAGTCCGCAAAACAGTGTAAACACAAAGATCACAGAGACAACGTCTTAACACGAGTAACTCTGTATAACTGATATCTACTAGTATATATATAAAACTGAACTGGGAAGAAGGAGGGACACGTTCAGTCTCGTTTGTAAACAATGGACGCAGCATCATTACGTCATTACGTCAGTGTACTACGTAGGTACGTCTAAACTCAAAATTTGCCTTTTTTTTTTTTTGAAAAAAACAAAAAACAAAAAACAAAACGTAAAAGCGAAAAAACGTAAAATGGATGAACGTAAGTCGGGGAGCATCCATATTCTTCCTTTGACTCTACATAGCATGCTACAGCTAATCTGCCAGTGAAGCTATTATATTGTTATTATATAATTAATAATTATCATTATGCAAACTCTATTGTGAATTCTTTAATTTAATAACTTTATATATGTATGAAGAACTTATTAACTGATGGTGAGGTCTGTGAACCTCAGCCTGAGGTCTTGAGTACAGTCAAAATCAAAGACCATTGATTGAGAATTCGATGTAGAGATGAACAAACAAGATTAATAAGTAGCATATTATATGGCATTTTAAAATGGCAGCCTATCACATTTAAACTGTAGCTGCATTTCATGTAATATACTTGGAATACTTTTTACTGCATTTCTGAGAGATCTAGCATGCCGTTAACCAAATGATGTATGGAAACAGCTAAATAGTGTGGAATGTCAGATCCCTTTGGTTACTCAGAAGTAGCAGTCTGCAGTATTAGGAAGGTAAAGGTGAGGTCTGAACCAGGAACTGCTTTGAGTAACAGAACAAATCGGTGAGTACAGGGGACTATTAAGCTTGACACAGCTGTATTGTCTGTTATGTATCTACCACACAGTTACTGCCTCTGATTCCAGCCACTCCAGACAGTTCTTGTGTTTCCATCTGATTCTCCACGATGTTTTAGAAGTGTACCAGAAGTGTCTGAAATACGTGTCTGGTCTATTTTTGCTGCTTGCCATGCTCAAGTCATAAAACCATGCAAGAACTGGAACGGCATAAACAGGATAAAATTGGACTGTCAAATCACTCGTTTCTTAAACGTACCACTTCTAAATGCTCTATGTGGAATAGTTGTGATGACAGAGCAAAACCGATTCCTAGACATGATGTCACCCAAGCATTTTTATATTTTGACATAATGAGAAGGAAGCATGATGCACCTTTTCATGGAATAACTGAAACAATGGGAAAATTTAACAAAAGTAATGAATGGGGACACAGAAGAGGTGAAGATATTAGGGTAGTCAACCAATGCCATGATTGATTGTCAGGGTTATAGAATGTGACAAATTGCTTCTTTATGCGAAGATCAGCGCAGTCTCAAAAAAAGACACAAGGCAAATGGTATAGAGAAAGCAGGACTAGAAGAACTTCACTCTGAGCTGCACAAGAAGCTACTTCAACTCCACAAGACAGAGACACTTCGAAAGAGTGCAGAGGGAGAAATGAAGGAAAAGACAGACATTACTCAGAAGCCGTTCAGATTCACATCTGACCTTTTAGGAAAGCCAAAGAGTGGAAAGTTAACATGCTCAAGGGAAGAAGTGGAAGGCAGTATAACAGCTTTACCCAGCGATCCAGAGAGAGAGAGAGAATCCACTTGAGGAATGCCCTTTTCAGCTACCTATTCCAGAACCTTACACTCCCTTCAATATGTCAGATTTCACTCTTGAGGAGGTCAAGACAGTTGTGAAAAGGGCTTCATCAGCATCAGCTCTAGGCCCATCAGGCACAATATATAAGATCTACAAGAACTGCCCTCTGCTGCTCCATAGACTATCCAAGATTTTGCGAGTGGTATGGAAGTAAAAGCAGTTGCCAAGCAAATGGACCCTAGCAGAAGGTTGCTTAGCACCCAATGAATTGAACTCCTCATTACTATCCCAATTTAGAGAGATTTATTTGCTCAGCATAATGGGGAAGATTTTCTGGTCAGTAATAGCAAGAAGACATCTTATCTGCTAGCTAATGAATTTGTGGACCCAAGGGTAGAAAAAGAGGAATACCAAGCCATTCAAGATGACTGGAACACACCACAGCAATTGGCCAAATGATCAAAGAAACCAAGAGAAACAAGAAGACCCTGTCAGTGGTATGGTTAGATCTTGCCAAAGTCTTCCCAAATGTATCACACCAGCTTCTTCGAACAGCACTACAACACTATTGCATGCCACAAGAACTTGTCGAATTAGTGATGAGCTACATGGATCCTCTGCAGATGTGGTTCATCATTGGAGATTTTACCACCAAGTGGCAGAGACTGGAGAAAGGCATTATGGCAGGATGTACAATATCGGTGATTCTGTTCATAACAGCCATGAACCTCTTTCTTAAAGCCGGCGAAAATGAATGTAGAGGTCTCATGGCCGAACATGGTACAAAACGGCCACCATGTCAAGCATTCATGGATGACATCACAGTCATGACCTCATCATTTGCAGGGACATGGTGGCTACTAAGAGGGCTAGAAAGAGCAGCCAACTGGGCAAAATTGGAATTCAAGCCCTCAAAATCCAGAAGTCCTTGCATACAGAATGGAGTGCTGTCAATGAACACCTTCAGTATTCAAGAAGAGAAGATTTCAACCATACAGGATGAATATATAAAGTTTCTTGGGAAGAACCGTGATATCTCCCAGAAAGATGGCAACAACATCAAGACCGTTAAACAACAGCTAAAAAACTGGCTTCAAGCGATAGACAACAGCCAACTGCAGGAAAGATTCAAAGTGTGGCACTTCCAGTTTGGCATTATACCAAGACTACAGTGGCCCTTCTTTTGCTGCACGACGTTCCCATGTCTGCGATCAAAGCAATGGAAAGACTTTGCAGCAAGTTTCTGAGAAGATGGTTGGGTGTGCCTCCCAGCTTCAGCGCAATTAACATTTACAACAGCCTGCCAAACTAACACTAACACTGACATCTATCATGGAAGAATTCAAGGTCGCCAAGACACGTGCTGTCGGCACACTACGCACAACCAAAGACAAGAGGGTTACCCTGTCAGGAGAAACCATCTACAGTGGAAAGAAGTGGAAGCCCCAGAGAGCAGTCACTGACACTGAAGAGCAACTAAAGCAACAAGAGATAGTTGGTACAGTGTGCAGGGGACACCTATGCCTGGGAAACCACCATTCCTGGCAATGGAGCAAAGCCTAAATAATAATAGCCTTAATAAGCAGAAAAGTGAGCTAATGGTACAGCATGTACAGGAAACAGAAAAAGAAGATCGCAGAGTCAAGGCAGTAGGCCTTGCGTAATAGGGCAGTTGGGTACAGTGGGATGCTGCATTAGAGAGGCCCCTGTCATGGAAAAATCTATGTGGAACCAATCAGGGAAAACTAAGCTTCCTCCTCCGAGCTGTCACTGATCTCTTTCTAACTCCAAGCAACCTTAAGACCTGGGCAATATGGTACAACCTTCTGCACGTTGAACCACATCCTAACAGCATGTTGAAAGGTACTCCGGGACGGAAGGTACAGATGGAGACATGATAAAGTACTGACAGAGATTGCAAAGTGGATAGACCAGGAAAGAGTCAAGGCAAACAAGAAAGAGACAATACTACCACAATTTGTGAAATTTGTTAGAGAGGGAAAGCCCCTTCCACAGGGTGTCCAAAACCCTGTCAGCCCCGCTCAATCTTTCAAGGGGCTTAAGAATGGAAGGTGCAGGTCGATTCAGGGAAAAGACTGGTTTTCCCAGAAGAGGTGGCAACAACACCACTGCGAACAGATGTCGTTCTTCTGTCAAGAAGATCCAAGACCATCTTCAAAACTGAGCTTACTGTTCTCTGCGAAGACAGACCCAAGATTGCTCATCAACTAAAGAAAGCAAAATATCAAGACTTGATTTTTGAGGCACAGTTAAAAGGATGGCATGCAGTTCATTGCCCTGTCTAAGTTGGCTGCAGAGGCATCCCGTCTTCATCAGTACACTGCTTCCTGCAGAAATTAGGCATGCTTCCAAACCAGATGAAGCAAGCTATCAAAGACATTGGCGCAGTAGCTGAGAGTTGTTCAAGAGGACTGTGGCTGAAGCAAAACAACAACTGGCATCCTTCTGTGTATGAGGGCTAGGTTTTCACAACCGGCCTTCACTGCCCCCCTCAGGTGAAGTGTCCAGGTTAAGGGGCAAAACACTAACGACCCTGAGCTACCTGATGATGACACAGAAGGATATACTGTACTTCAACTTTTAGCTAAGCATTCAATATTTAACACATCATGAATAAATCAAACGTAGAATAATGTGGTATAAATGCTGTACATATGTACATTGACCTTGGTGAAAAATTCCTTAAGTATGTCCTTATCCTGGGCTTACACTGGGGTACAATGTGTATGATCTCTTCATTTTAAAAAAGCATGTAACTCCCCGATTTATGAGCACACCTGGACCATGTTTGGGGAATAAAAAGGAGACTGCTCGCATCTAGGAGATGAAATTTGAAGAAATCGTGTTGCCAAGTTCAATAAGATCCTCTATGATAGCACGTCAATGTCTGTTACTCTCCGTTAAGGTCAGTTAAGCTCTACTATGCTCTTCACCAGTGGTGTCAAATTGTGATACATCATAATAATTCCACACTCCTTAATCTTCCTGTATCCACCGAGTTCCCCCAGGGCCATCACGATTCCACCAGGTTCCCACAGGGCCTTCACGGTTCCCCAAGGCTCCTCCAGGGTTAGGACGATTCCACCTGATTCCCCCAGGGTCAGGGGTGTAAAAGATCCATTGCTGTCATCTGTAAGCAGTAGGTCACTGGATTGACAAAAGCATATTTCTGCCCTGCAGCAGCCTGGCAAGCTCTCCAAGGTGTACCCTGCTCTCTCGCAGAGTTGGCTGAGATGGACGGCAGCCTCCCTGCACCCCAAAATGAATGAACGAACAATTACCTTTGACTTTAAGTAAACGTCAGAGTCCAAACCTAAATTCTTCAAAAAGAGTTTCCATTAATATGGTCACATTTGTATATTTTGGAACACATCATAGGATGAATACATTGGTAGTAAAAATGAGTACCCATATTGAATCAATTTACTGCTGAGTGTCAGAGGTACTAAGCATTGTAATCACCCCTGAGCTTGTCTTACAATTAAGTTCAATGGTATGTAGAGATGACCAAATTATTAAAATAATTGTCCCATTGTCCCATTTGAACGTTTTTGTGTGATGGAATCTAGTGTTTAACTTTTCAAGGTCATTCAAGGTCAAAGGTATTTGTCTAATTTGCAGTGAGCAGTCCATAGTAACAGCATGCCTATGGGCACCCATTTCAAAGCTATAAACACTCAATCTCCAAAACTTTGTGATCTTCCTCTGATCTTGACCTTTGACCTAGACAGTCAAGAATCAAATAATCTCTGGGAGTCAGGTAGGGTAATGTCTCCACCAAGTTTGGTGAAACCCCATGCATATATAATCTGTACAGAATTGCTTGATGTTGAAATAGGTTAATCATCTGAGTACTGGTTAAAAAAAAGAGAGAGCAAACACACATGCTACTTACAACACACATTGGCCCTGCAATGGCCTGGTGAGCTTTCCAGGGTGTACTCTGCCCTCGCCCTGAGTCGGCTGAGATGGGTGCCAGAAGAGTTTCAGAAAATGAATGAAAGAATGAACACATGCTATTTCGGAACACTGTCGGAGTTGTCGTTCGGTCCCTCACCGCCTGGGAGCCTTGTTAGCCGGGATGCGGCTAGCATTGTGCTACCATAGCATATTAGCTCAGGATAGGAGTTGAGCGTGCTTAGTTGTACACGCCCGAAGACTCCGATCTCATTGCTGTAGTATGGTCGACCGGTCATAGACGAGCATAGTGCAAAACATGAACAAACAAAACAACAAATAAAACGAACAAAAAAACAATTTGACTCTGAGAACTCCGCGACGTCGCCCTCTAGGCAGCGCCATCTTGGAGACGTCATGTTCAATACAAAAGGACATGACACATAATAAAGTTTATCCTTTTGGTATTGTTTGTTAAACATGCTACAGAACATAAAATATCACACACAAACATTCTAAACATTAACTTAGATACTGTACTGGAATAATAATTGAAAAATACTTTAATACAACAGTTCAGAGGAAACTGTCGTTTCTTCAGGAGAAAGTCTTATTTCTTCAGAAGAGACATCCTGTGTTTTCTATCGCTTAGCCAGAGAAGACACACAGCGTATGAGTGGCATCATAGAGCTTAACTGGTACTTAAAACACACTAAAAAAAGATGCTCATTGACAACTTGTGCGCGAATGAGGAAAAAGGGGCGTTACATCATCTCAACCAATCAGCAGGAAGGAGGACAGCCACTGGCTGAATTTGAGTGACTTGTCAGTTGCTTGGCAGTCCGCGAACACTCAAACCGTGAGTGCAAAACCGCGAATAGTCAAGGACCTACTGTATACTATTTCAGAAAAGCATGTTCCTCAGGGTCATACACGCTCCCCTGGCATAATGGGGCGCGCCCCACTATTTGAGAAGCACGGCCTTAGAGTATTCGAGTGTAATGCTGGATCCTGACATCAAAGGCATGTGATCTCTTTTTATTATAAGCACCATAAGGTTTTGATGGAGTAATGTTTTATTCAGCACAATTAAACAATGCTTAATGAGCTAGTTTTAAATTCGGCGCACACAGTTCATTTGTTAATTGTTTCACCAGGGAATTGAGGTCTTAAATGCACTTTATCTAATTGATGTCATTAGAAGGTTCTGGAAAGGTTCTGTATTATTCTGTTATCGACCCAGGGAGAAGGTTCGTAGCTGAAGGATGCATACTGATGAGGCACATTTAATACTTACGGCTTGTTGTTGTTGTTGTTAAAGTTAAAGCCTTTCTACAGTCAGAATAATACACTCATGGCCCTGAAGAGTCTGTAAACCCCGAAGAGTCTAATCGAAGAGTAAATTCCATGTCTATCTCTTTCTATATCACCTTCTCTCCATTTGTGTGTTCGTCTCACTCTGTGTATTTCCTTGAGTGCATGCTTGTCTCGTTCTCATACACATCCTCTTTCATATTGTGTCTCTCTGTGTCTGTTTAGGTCTGTGTTTATTTCTCTTGCATGGCTTTATTTGCTTGTGCTTGTTTCTCTCTGTTTTTCTCTGTGTGCTTTTCTCTCTCTTTCTCATACATCCTGTATTTCTTTGTGTCTCACCCTGTTACTTTCTCTCTGTGCCTCTTCATGTCTCCTTCTGCTTGTGCGTCTCTTTTTGTCTCTGTGTGCATGTGTCGTTCTCTGTGCTTGAGTGCTCTCTCTCATACATACTATCTTTCTTTGTGTCTCACTCTGTCTTTTTCTTGCCATGCCTCTCCATGTCTCTGCTTGTACATCGTTCTCTCTCTCTCGCTCGCTCGCTCTCTAACTTTCTGACTCTGTGTGCATGTGCGTGTGTGTCTTTGTGTGTGTTGTTTTCTGCACTTGTGTGCTTCTCTGTCATACACAATGTCTTTCCTTGTTTCTCACTCCGTCTCTCGCTTCATGCGTGTCCATGTCTCTTACTGCGTGTGCGCCTCACTCTCTCTTTGTCTTTGTCTTTTTCTGCACTTGTGTGCTTTTCTCTCTCATACACACTGTCGCTCTCTATGTAATCTCTGTGTCAGTATTTGTCTCCATGTTAATCTGCATTTGTCACTCTGTCTGTCTGCCTTTCTTTGTGCTCGTCACTCTCTCTTTTTTATCTTTCTTTCTCAGTCTGTTTGAATTTCTCTTTTTCTGTTCTTTTCTCTCAGACACACTGTCTCTCTTTGTGTCTCACTGTGGGTGTCTCTCTTTCTGTGCGTCTCCGTGTCCTTTTTTTCTGCTTGTGCATCTCTCTTTCTCTCTCTCTCTCTCTCTCTCTCTCTCTCTCTCTCTCTCTCTCTCTCTCTCTCTCGCTCTCTCTCTCTTTGTGTGTCTCTGCTTGTGTGTATTTGTCTTGTCTCTCTATCTCTGTTTGCAGCCTCTCTATTTCTCGTAATCATTCTCTGTGTTTTTGTGCTTTTCTGTAGCATGCACTGTCTCTTGTGTGTGCATCTCTCTTTGTGTCTCTCAGTGCTAAGGTTACTCCTGCTTTCTGTTACTCTATTCACACTCGTCTGAGGCAGGTAGGAATTGGGAGTAAAACAGTAAAAAGGTTGAAATGCTAATGTAGTCCCTTGAAACATCCAGATATTAAAAATAACTCTTATGGCTCGGTTCCAGTGAGTATCAGAACAACGGGAATAACGTGTTGTTTCCAGCTGTGACGTTTTATTGCAATTAAATTACTGACAACCTGCATAATCTGAATACTTAAACAGTGTGCAGTACATTTCACCTTATGTTATATCAGTACGTATTTTTAGAAGCAAAAATATGAAACGTAGACATAGTTTAAACAGAAAAGAATTTTGCAGATGCAGAAACTTTCAGCAGAGACGGGCTGCAGCTCGACTGTTGCCGTGTTGCCAAATAACTACGTAGCTGTTGTCCTACAATCACCTGAGAATCTATGGCGTGTTCCTTTACGGTTATGTTTTTGAATGTGTCTCTCTATATTTCTGTATGTGTGTCTTTCTTTTTGTGTGTAGGTGTGTCTCATAAATCTGCACCTGTATCTTTCTCTTACATGATAGATACAAGTTGTGCTTGTTTTCTTTCTCTGTTTCTGTGCGTTCTTCTTCATTCTCCCTCCATAGGAGGAGTTTCAGGTACAGCTGGGGGCCATTGTTGAGTTTAGAGGAGTGATGATGTAACCCTGACCCATCTGGGAGTAAAAAAGGAGAGAGGGGGATTGGGTGGGGGGAATGGGGGGGTGCAGTAGGAGAGCAGCGGGAACTCATCACCTTTCGCTCCTGTTGCCTTCTGTCAGCCCAAGACCATGTGACCTCTTGGCATTTGTGAGAAACCACAAGCACCTGGGGCAGGGTTAAATGTCAGTCTCTTTCTCTCTCTCTCTCTCTCTCTCTCTCTCTCTCTCTTACACGTGCACACGTCTTGTTCCAGCCAGGTTTCTCTTGCTTAGCTGCCTCTCTTCATGTGGTGTGCTGTGATGTGTGCAGTATTGCCTTGCTCTTTGCATTCCTCCGAGGTACAGCCGTGTGCAGCAGCTCGAAATGACATACGTTTTAGGTCTTTGTATTAAAGCTCCTCTTTTGTTAGTGCCTCCTGTCGTCTGCTGTAAAACCAAATTAAAGTAAACGATGTAACAAAGGACATCTCCAAAGACAGGCTCTGTCCGTTTGTGCTTATTAGTCATACCGGGGAAGGAGAGTTATTATTATTATTTCTTATTATATTATATCTATATAGCTTTAAGATAAGCAGCAAGATTAGAACATTGGCACATACTGTCCTTCAAACCATTAGTTTTGTCCCAGGAGTATATACTGAATTTCGTTGGGGGGGGACGTACATTGCTGTTATTTTTCAAATTGAACCATAATAAATTAAAAGTGGGATAAAATAATACTCCAGTATAGAACAAGACTTAGCAAGTTTGAAATCCCCAGCTTCAGCGCCCAGCAAGTAAATGTCCAGAAACCTAATATACAGTTTTGCCTCTGTGACCTTGAAAAGCAGGTCAAGGTTGCTCATACGGAACCTCATCCTTGCATTCATGGTAGTGAGCCAACATGCCAAGTTTGAAAGCCCCAGCTTGAGCATGCGGCAGTAAATGTCTGGAAACTAAAGTGTGACAGACAAATGGAACCCATTTCTATAAGTCCCGAGCCACTTTGTGGACGAGAGCTAATAAATGCCAAATAATATGATGTACTGGATAATGTGCTGTTCTATAAGAAACTGGATGTAGTTCATCCACCGAGTTATAATTGTTGTAGTTTATATTGGACAGGAGCATAAAAGAACCCTAAATGGTTTATTTTATTCTATGGCTTTCCCAATGAGTATCGCCTCCACCAGTCGGAACGCTTTTGCACCCCGTTTGACCCAATGAACTGTATCAGCTGGTGCTAGTCTCTTGGCAGTTCTGCCAAGCCGGCCAGGCCAGAGATTTAGGATTTGGACCCATTTCTTGTCCTAAAACAATCAAAAGATGTTTAAATTAACATCCCGTTAATGGTCGCAGGAAGAACGTTTATTTTAAAAATTAAAAAAAACACGGGCGTTTGTGAGCTCATTCTTATGAAGGGTTGAGGAGAGTAAGACAAATACAAAGTTCTCTAAAGCTCACTGTTAAATAATTGTGACAACTGGTGGCATCTTGGGGTCACAAAGTCTCCAAAACGATCATCAGGTGCCATCAACATGCCAACAAGCTGTTTGGGAGGCATGCAGGGAAAAAACTTTTCTCACTCACAACCATAAATGTAAATGTCTGGAGTTCGATAAGAGCTACTGGGACTTCAACTGGAACTGTATGCTTTGGTCAAATGAGACCAAGATAGAGCTTTTTGGTAGCAAACACATTCAGTGGGTCTGGCAGAAGACAAAAGATGGGTATGCAGAAAAGCACCTCATGCCCACTGTGAACTATGGATGAGGATCGGTGGTGCTGTGGTCTGTTTCTCTTCTAGAGGCCCTGGGAACCTTGTTCAGGTGCATAGCATCATGAACACGTTGAAATAGTACCAGGACATTTTAAATCAAAATCTGGTAGCTTCTGCCCGAAAGCTGAAGATGGGTCATCACTGGGTTTCTCAGTATTACAGTTTCCCACTAAATAAATACACTTGAATTAAAGGTTGGATTTTTCACTTATTTTCATTGTGGTCTGATATTATTTAGGGGCAAAAAAAAAAAAACCAACAAAACAAAACAAAGAAAGAAACAAACAAACAAAAAAAAACCAACCCTAAATTTACTAGAAGGTAAAGAATACATCTTAACCCGGGGTGCCAATAATTATGGAGGTCGGCCTGCATGCAAATATAAATTAATCACACCCGCTAATAGTATTTGTGTGTGTGTGTGTGTATGTATGTATGTATGTATGTATGTATATATATATATATATATATATATATATATATATATATATATATATATATATATATATATATATATATATATATATATATATATATATATATATATATAGATAGGTGTGTGTGTAATTCAGAAACACAAGTAGAAAACAAACTTAAATGAGATTTTTATAACTAATTATTTCATTTTAAAGTGGGTTAATGACGAAGCCACCTGCACCAAGTGTTTCATTTTGACTCCAGCATTATCAACTCGGAATAATGTCGTTTAATTCCTAGATAGACCAATCAAATTGCGTAGTTTCAATAGTAATTGTGTGTAAAAGTGATCAGGACTGCGCTATTTTGTCATATTAGGCTCACTGTATTCTGATTTATATATTCAGTCCTTTTTGGGGGAGGGCCAAACTTTAGGCCAAATTCTGTTGTGTTATTGGGAAAAAAATCTCTGTCACATATACTGTACATTATTTGAAAAAATTCTGTATTTGCATATTCTGCCCCGGACTCTCAGAATGAAGTCTTAGAATAAGTATGCACATCACCTGACTCTAGGCAGTACAGACGCTCCCCAACTTACGTTTTAGTTAGATTCCAGATGGCCGAACGTAAGGTGAAAAAAAACGCAAGTTGTTACTGTACGTTCCAGTGACGTATGACGTTCAGACTGTACTATACATCCATAAATTGTATTACCGTATCTCATTAAACATCCCTAAGTCAATTATAAACATAACATTGTAAAATAATATCAAATATATCAAATAATATCAACATTAATTTAAAATAAATTAAATTCAAGCAAAATAATTTCAAATCGATAAATTTTAATCAAATTCACTCATCAAATATCAAATACAGTATCAAATATAACCTTTAACATTCTGTATGATGCGCTCTTTCTGCTTGTAAATGGTTCCGATGGTCGATGGATGGTCACTTTACATGAAGTTGAGCCGAGTCACTTTACATGAAGCTTAAAATAGCCAATCAATGCTTACAATATGTGAGGCGCTCCACCAAAAGTAGTTCACTTACTTGTGTTTGAGACAAAGCGTTGGTTATACAGACTTCTGGTCTTTCAAGTGAGCAAGGGTGCCATTGAATACTTGTTTAGTGCTCAGCCTGCACTGTTGTGAATCACCAGCAGAGCGGAGAAATCTCTTTCTTTTCTGTATTTGGGTTTTCATTCATTTTACAACTCTCTTTGCTTAACTGAGTATGCATGGTAGATTGCACCGATCCAGATAGTTAATTCAGTCTTGGGAGAACCGGAAATTCCGGCATATGCTTGAAAACTTGCACCCATGCTAGTAGGCTTATGCTTCTGACCAACCATATTTGTTTAGGGTTAGTAAAGTCCGTAAAACAGTGTAAACACAAAGATCACAGAGACAACATCTTAACACAAGGGTAACACGCAGTGAACTGGGAAGCAGCAGGGCACGTTCAGTCTGCCATTTGTAAACAATGGACGCAGCGTCATTACGTCAGCGTACTATGTAGGTACGTCTCGTACTCAAAATTTTTCATAATTTTCCAAAAAAAACCCGTACAATCGAAAAAAAACGTAAAACAGATGAACGTAAGTCAGGTAGCATCTGTAGTGGCCCGGTGGTAAGGTGCTGGATCACTGATCCCAAAATTGGGGATTTAGCCCCATTGTCAACGGTTTGTCACTGTGCCCCCAGTGCAGCTAGCTGGTTTATCAAACGCCGGCCATGTCTCTCACTGTCTGTGGTGAGAGGTTCCTGTAAAAGAACCATTGCTGACTTTTGTTCAGAGAAGGCTGCAAAGCCATCAGTATGTTTATGCCCTGCGATGGTCTGGCGAGCCATCCAGGGTGTACTTTGCCCTCACACAGAGTTGGCTGAGATGAGCGCCAGCCTCCTCACGACCATATTTAGGATTAACCAGTTCAGAAAATGAATGAACAGATCACCTGACTCTGAATATGAAAAACTTTCCCCTGCACAAACGTGGACGTAAACATTGGGGAGAAAACCCGCCATCTCTGAACTCTGAAACTGTCCTCCGCCGCGTGTTGTGCTTGGCTCTGCTGTACTGTGATGACTACTACACAAAGAGTTGAATCATTTTGTATTCTTTCTCCCCGCCTCATACAGGATGTCCTGTGTACGCCATGGCTTGGAGTCCAGACTCGGATAGGATTCTTTACACGTTCGCCCGGCAGCTCATCATCAAACCTCTGCAGCCGAGCTCCAAATCCCTGCAGGTAATGGAGCAAAGCAATGCTGCGCTTTCCAGATTCACTTTCCGGCATCCAACTCTGACCGCACTGTTATGCATAATGCATGTGTGTATCAGTAAGCTTGGCAATACACATCATTCAATAGTGTGCCTTACCATGAGCTGCACTTATAGATGTTTAGCCCTGTATCATTCATGTACTCCTTCTTCTCTTCCAACATCAACATAAAGGGGTAAAGTTTTGCTCTGACAATGCAGACTGTTCAATCAAAGGTTTTTAAGAATAACAAAATGTTTTTTTTTAATATTTGTTTCTCGACAAATTTTAAAACACAAATCAGTGAAAACAGGAACGTCAAAAAAGTTTAAAAGTAAATAACATGCTGTCAGTCACTTAGCATGAGCTATACAATTTTCAAGAATTGTATTCATGTATACAATTTAATCGCATTGCTATTGTGGTTATTTTTTTTTTTTTTTCACAAAAACATGTACAGGCGGAAACCTCAGACTTGACATAAGAACGATAATAGCAAGTCAAAGAAAAAAAAAGACGAAGAAGAAATTCAACCGTGTTAAGGTTGTGCAGAAACCCCGAGACTTGCAGCAGTCAGATTCTGTAAAGTCTGACAACAAGGAGTGGACACACACACACACACACACACACACACACACAGTGCAGACAAGTGAATGCTACTAATAAAAGCACATCATTGTTAACTTTCTGATATTAAACCTTTTTCACATTAAATCTTACAATAAAATGAAGCTACTAAGATGCTATAGCCGAGTTTTATAGTTTAATACCTCAGTACTGTATTCTAAGTATGTGTACGGTACTATTCTTCATGCTGTTGATATATCACCTTAAATACATTTTCTGCTTGCGGTTTACTATTATTGTTGTCATAGTAACATTACATCCTGCCTTATATATATATCTAACGGACTGTGACTGGTTGTGTATCATCTGTGCGATGGACTGGCAAGCTGTACAGGGTGTACCATGCATTTGCTCACACAATTAGCTATGAAAGGTTCCAAGCTTAACGCAACCCTTGCAGGATAATGCGGTTTGGCAGTTGAATTGATATATTCTCATAAAGTCGACTTAGGAAACCTTTTGAATTAATTTCTTAGATGACAAAGTTAATTATGCAAGCTGGATTTTTCATTATAACACAGCTATGGATGTTGCAAATATGATGTAAAAACTAGTAACTAGTATCCCTGTTCATAAACCTGATATAATAAGTTGTGTGAGTCAGAATTTTAATGGCTTGATGGTGCAACATCGGTGTGTTTATTGTTTTACTGGGCACTGAACTGCAGCAGGAATCTTGAGTAAACAGGCCAAGGGGTTTAGATTGTTCTATCAGTCCAGCTCTCCCTGAGCAACAGCTGTCAGTTTGTAGAAGCATAACCCTGTGACCCCAAGTATGACCTTGTGACCCCTGCTCCCTGGCTCACCTCAGCTTGGGAAAAGCCATTAAAAGGCAGACAACATAAAGAAACACACCACCATAATATACACATCATCTCGAGAACATGCGGGTTTAGAGCAAAGCACACATGGACATCAGAGCTAGAGGGCTAGTGTTAATCAGCTAGGCAGAACAGAGTCCATGGTAACATTCCACCTTGCCTTGAGTGTATGCGCATTTTTATTAAGTACAAATTCCTGTTCTTCACATAATTATAGCAAATCTTGTAATTTACCAAAAAGTTAGGTTAAATTAGTAAGCAGCTAGTGCTAATGTGAATAGACTTAAAGTATCAGAATGTAATGCAACAGCTAGTTAGCAATAATTGTGGTATCGGTATGATAGTTAAAGGACTGAAGTACTGCTACATCTCTCTGTTTTAGGGGTAAAGTGTGGTCTAATTCTCAATTCTGCTTACATCCAACAGGTTTGTGATTAATGTTGCAAACTGTTAACCTAAGTTGAAATGAATCTAAAATATCACATTAATGCAAAATGAAATCCTGCTGAATTTCCAGATAATTAAGGGTGAAATATTTATTTAAAATGTACAAATTTATGTCCATAAGAAATGCGCTTGGCCAGTGAACATTGAGATCATCCAGCGATCACGGTAGATTTTTTCTAGCAGGATATTTGTGTTGTTTAAGCAGCAGAGGGTGCAATACTGTATAATAGAAGGAATGCACGTGAGATCACCATAAAAGGAAGTCACTGCGGTCATACCCTGATGCAGTTACAACGAGTGGCAAATATCTAGAATGGGAATGTGCTGTGGTGTGATTGATTAAACAAACTGATTCAGCAATAAATTAGAGCAATCTTTTTACAGACCGCCAAAAGCTAAAGAAAAAAGGCAAATTCATGTTTTTCTATTTAGGCCTGACTGTAGTCTTCACAAATGTTCATAATTGGTTATTAAGAAAAAAGCTGTTTATTTTAATTTTTGAATGTTTATAGGCTTTAAAGTTAGTAGGCTACTGTATTGGACTCTATTTTGTAAATGATGACTGTTGGTTATTAAAGAGAGATGAAAGGTAACTCTAATGTTACATATGAACATATGAATAGTTTCATTATCAGGTGGTTTTTACTTATAGTTTCAAAATTGCAATCTTCTAAAATCTGTTTGATAGTTTGTACTAGCGAGTTTGAAAAGTCTGCGAGAGTGTGAAATCGTGAATCCCCCAGCGCTCATGAGGCAAGTTAATGACAAAAATAACATTTTACAGATATTAATGTTCAGATCAGAGGTAAATATCGTATTCAATGTGATAAGTGCCCAGGGGCGCACTTATTAAAATGTTACCAGCGGAGTGGAACAATAAGTGCTTATTACCATTGAGGTGGAAAACATGAATAATAACAGAACAATTAAAGCATTTTACTGGTATTTGTGTTATTTATTTTGTGTATCCACCAAACTACTTAAATGAAAGCTGAAAATAAACTAGGGATGGCAATTTTCAGTGAATCCACGGAATTCCACGTTTTTTTTTATCTCAAATCAGTCATTTCCGTGAATCAGCTAAATCTGGGGAGAAGATTTTAGGGGAGTATAGGGCCATCAAATGTAGGGACTTGTCACAAGTGACATATGGTACTTGTGAGACAAAGCACGGCTTATCCAGACTTCCGATCGTTCAAGTGAGCAAGTGAAGGTTGAGTACTAAACAAGTATTCAATGGCGCACTTGCTTACTTGAAAGATCAGAAGTCTGGATAAGCCGCGCTTTGTCTCACAAGCACAAGCAAGTGAACTTGTGACAAGCGGCAACTTTCGGTGGAGCGCCTGACATAATGTAAGCCGCTCGTTGATTGGCTGTTTTAAGCTTAATGTAAAGTGACTCGGCTCAATGCAAATGGCAACGTGTTGTGTTTTTACGAAGAGAATGTCTGGTTAGAAAAACCCGAAAATGGTGCGAATTTTAACGAAAGAAGAGGAATCCCGCGTCAGAAATAGATAAGGATGTTAAGAATAAGTTTAAGTGGGAATGGCGTGAGAAGATTGTGAAATTTGAAGTGAAAATCGGCAAACAGACTCAGAATGTATCGGAACCTTTGGCGAGTTTCATAAAGAAATCTGACATTGCCGGAAAGGTCTTGTGTGTTTATTGCAACGACCTGATCAATTATGGATCTCGCGGATGTATTGCATTTATGGCTGACAGACAAGCGCACTCGGAGGTAATGACTAAATATTTATTTCGTTTAGATTATGTGAAATCCCATTGAAATGTAACTTCATAAAAGTAGTCTGTATTGGTAAAATCATTGTGTGATAAACTTACTCGCATTGTTATTGTTGACAATAACAGTTTAATATGTATGGGAATTTTATTTTCATTTTATTCATTGGGGGTTTTTTGTTTGCTTTTTTTTTATTTGCAGCCAAAGTAATTCATGTTCAATTTGAAAACACGTAATACATTGGTGATGGTTGTCATATAAATTAATACTCTGTCGTTGTTATTTACCTGAGTTGTATCTCAACATTAATTAGTAACTAGCAGGCTGGGACAGTTAGTTGAAAAAATTTCATAAATTTATAAAGTGGTTTACAGGTGGACAGTTGTGGCCTGGTGGTATAGGGCGCTGGATCGCTGATCCTAAGGTTGGGGATTCGAGTCCCACTCTCCACAAGGTTGTCACTCCCCCCCCCCCCATCCAGTGCAGCTAACTAGGTTATCAAAGGCCGGCCATGTCTCTCACTGTCTATGGTGAGAGGTTCATGTAAAAGAACCATTGCTGACTTTCTGTCCGCTGCTAAAGGGTTGTGTCAAGAAGGGCATCTGAGGTAAAAACCTATGCCAAATCAAACGTGCAAATCATTCGCTGTGGTGACCCCTGAAAAAAGTCGGAAGGAAATCTCAAAGTGGTTCAGTTCAGTTCATTTTCTGTAACCGCTTAATCCTAATTTGGGTCGCGGGGAGGCTGGTGCCCATCCCAGCCAACTTCGGGTGAGGGCAGAGTACACCCTGGACAGCTCGCCAGGCCATCGCAGGGCGGAAACACGCCGACGGCTTTGCAGCTTACTCTTTACGAAAGTCAACAATGGTTCTTTTACAAGCCTCACACCATATACAGTGGGAGACATGGCCGGCCTTTGATAACCCAGTTAGCTGCACTGGGGGGGACAGTGACAACCTTGTGGAGAGTGGGACTCGAACCCCCAACCTTTGGATCAGCGATCCAACACCCTATACCACTAGACCACCACTGCCCCATCTCAATGTGGTTTACAGGAAATATTTGTGTTTTTTTTCATCTTTCATTTACACAACACAAAAATAGAGCCATGGTTGACCTGTTTCTCAATTCTGTGCATATATGACTGTATATTGTAAATACATACATGTTTACAAATAAAATTATATTCCAATTAGTCTATGCATTAGATGTTGCCCAACTGTAGATAACAAACAGGCTCCGCCCTGGACCCCATTCCCAGAACCCCCCCCCCAAAAGTTCAGCTTAATATATATTTTGCTGTTGTCATCCCTGATAAATAGAAAAAAGCATAAATTGAAAAATAAAAAGACCCCTTACTTTCCCTCCCTTTAAACATTTGCTTTAAACATTTTCCTGGAAGTAAAATCGGGCCAATCAACACCGTCAACTTTAGCACATGGCACGTTGAACCAATCAACATGAACATAAACAAAAGCACATGGCCAGGTCTTTAAATTTATGAAGTTAGTGAGCAGGACAATTGGGTGAAAAATACTCGTCATCACTTTCTGATAGGTCCATATCTGGCTCATTGCTCCATTCATTCAGAGCACCCCATAGTTTTGCTGTAGCAGTTTCTAATGGTTCATCAGTTGTTGGACATTTACCAAGAGAACACAGCAAAATACTTTCCTGTTTTTTTAAAGCACTGCGGAACAATAAAATGTGTTGTTAATGATGAACATTATAGACATTCTCCAGTGGCAGGGGGTCTTGAAATACCGTGTAAACTAACTTTTACAGGCAGTGAACACCTCATTTTACCGTTAGAGAGACTGATCGAAAAAAATTGGTAAGTTTGATCTACCATTTTGCTCCCAGTAAACATGGGTGGTTATTAGATGTTAGATCAAAAACACTGGGGGGGGCTTTACTGGAGCAGGGCACTTATTACGTCAAATATGGTGTATATGTATAGGTATATATTAAATATATATATAAATACAAACGCTCCCCAGCTTACGAACGAGTTAGGTTCCGGAGAGCGTTTGTTAGATGAATATTTGTTCGTAAGTTGTTACAGGGCATTCTTAAAAGGGGAGCGTAAAGGGGGCTTATTACGTCAATACGGTGTGTGTGTGTGTGTGTGTGTGTGTGTGTGTGTGTGTGTGTGTGTATTAAATATATATATATATATATATACACACACACCACACTGTGTATTCATGTGCGAATTAGTTCTGTATTACAGAGAACACGGGGGTCCTTTTGCTACTTTTCGCATTAAAATGTCGTGTCTTGTTTGTGTGGTAATTGTTTGTTTTTATAATGTCTATATGAAAAACTGCACATTTTAATAGAAACGGATATAAACTATAAAGCCAAAGTTTAATTAAGTTTTGGGTTAATTTCCATTTAATGAAAAAAACTCTAAAATGTTATAAAAGGAATATTTTAGGTAGATTATTAAGAAAGTAAATGCTGCATTATTCTTTAAAATTTTTATTTACGTATTAATTTTTTTGGTCAAAAGTGGGAAAATTAGACCATTAGCCCATTCGCCCATTCTTACCATTCAAACTGAACTGCAGTATAGGCGAATTGTCACTTGACTTATGTTCGTGAACCAGCCCACGTGTCAGCACTTTAACCTGACATGAGTGCATTAAGTACGAGTCTTTAACATGAGAGAAAATGGGGTCCTGAAGCATGAACGTGGGGGTCGAATCCCGTTCCCTGTGGCCAACTCTGAAACGAATTCGCGGTGCTGTTTTCAATTACTCAAAGTTGAGGCAATTACCGAAACAGAGAACAGACAGGCCGGTGTGTCAGCTGTTTCAGTCCATATCCTCCCAACTACTTCTCTCTCTATTCTCAGTATACAGCTTTCTCTTCTTTATTTTGACTCATATTTTTCCATACATCACTCTTACTGTGCATCACCTAATATTTCTCTTAAAAACTGATCATCAAATAATGTAGTTGTCTACTCATTTCGTATATATTACAGATTTAGAGTGTACCTGAAACTGTTTTTTTTTTTTTCCGCTTTCCATCAGCTCACAATGAATGAATGTGGTTGTGAAATGGAACCATGGTGTTACTCCTTTGCCTGTGTTTTTACTGCTATGAGGTCCAATCGAAAACTTCTAGGTCTCTTCTTGTAGCAAATGAAAGGGCAATGGGGCAATCATGCATATGCAATCGATCTGAGCAGTTAGTTCAGACCTCTGACCTTTTTTGTCCTTCAGTGATGTTCCGTCCCTCCTGCAGCATTCATGACAAAACACCTCATCTGACTCATTGATTCATTGCCTTAGATTGGTAAAGAATTTCAAGGGCGTCCACAGCCAAGTTGATCTCTACTCAAGTTTGATGTACATCATACAGTACCATCTCAAATGCACACATACACATTGTCAGTAAAATGCATGTAATATGGATCCCGACACTGACCAAGCAATGTTGTGTGGTACAGTGATGCACGAAAGTCAACCGTCAGCTCTTGTGGCATATGAAGCAACAGGTTCTGAACTTTTTTTTCTATCTTTTTACTGTCTGTCTTTCTTTCGGCTTTTTCCCTTTTATTCGGGAGTCGCCACAGCGAATCATTTGATTCGCACGTTTGATTTGGCAGAGGTTTTTATGTCGGATGCCCTTCCTGTCAGAACCCTTTTAGCAAGGGACAGAAGCACGCTGACGACTTTGCAGCTACTCTTTACAAAAGTCAGCAATGGTTCTTTTACATGCCTCTCACCATAGACAGTGAGAGACATGGCCCGCCTTTGATAACCCAGTTAGCTGCACTGAGGGGGACAGTGACAACCCTGTGGAGAGTGGGACTCGAACCCCCAACCTTTGGATCAGCGATCCAGCGCCCTATACCACTAGACCCCCACTGCCCCTTTTATATCTTTTTACTCTATTACTTAAAATGGTTGACCTCAACAATAGTATCAAAAGTAAAAAGTAATGACTGTGATTTGCGCCACTCCCGTCCCCCCAGTGTTTTTGCTCTTATGTCTCATAACCTTCCATGTATACTGGGAGCAGAATGGTAGCTCGAACTTACCAATTTTATTTGATCAGTCTCTGTAACGGTAAAATGAGGCGTTCACTGCCTGTAAAAGTGAGTTTACACGGCATTTTAAGACCCCTGCCACTGGGGAATGTCTATAATGCTTATCAGTAACAACACATTTGATCGTTCCGCCGTGCTTTAAAAAAACAGGAAAATATTTTGCTGTGTTCTCTTGATAAATGTCCAACAAGATGAACCATTAGAAACTGCTACAGCAAAACTATGGGGTGCTCTGAATGAATGGAGCGATGAGCCAGATATGGACCTATCAGAAAGTGATGACGAGTATTTTTCACCAGATTGTCATGCTCATTAACTTAATAAACTTAAGCACGTTCCTGGCAATGTGCTTTTCAAGGTGGCATGTGCTAAAGTTGACCTTTGTGTTCATTGGTTAAACGTGCCATGTTCTAAAGTTGACATTCATTTTGATTGGCTCGATTTTACATGGGGGAAATATTTAAAGGAACAGCACCGGGAGGGAAATTTAAAGGGTCTTTTTTTTTTTTTAATTATGGTATTTTCTGTTTATTTTCAACGTTCATGTAAGTAATTTGGTTGATACCACAAAATGAATAACACAAATACCAGTAAAACTCTTTTATTGTTCTGTTATTATTCATGTTTTCCACCTATATGGTACCACTTACTGTTCCACTCTGCTGGTAAACATTTTAATAAGCACCTACCCATTCCAATTTTTTAAGCACTCTGGGCGCTTATGTCGGTACGGTGTGTATGTATGTATGTATATATGTGTGTGTATGTGTATTGTGTATGTATGTGTGTATATATATATATATATATATATATATATATATATATATATATATATATATATATATATATATATATATATATATATTTATATATATTTATATACATACAGACACACACACACACACATGGCTGTCCGAGGTCAAAAGTGAAATGAAATTGAAGAACAAGTAGTCATAGAAATGGAATAAAATCTCTCGAAAGATATATCATAAATATAAGTATGAAATATGATTAAAGATTATCCTGAGGTACATTTAATACTAGGTTTCGGCAGAAGGGCGTTGCTTACACATGCTTTACACCTGAGGTCCTGGAAGAGAAGCAGAACGATACATTTCTGAACTTCTTTGAAAACTTTCAAAGAAAAAACAAATTGACTCCAGTATTATAATAAAGTGAATAAGAGTGAAACTCTCTGTAAATCTGATCAGATCCACTGTGCTGTGCTTGAGAGGAACCAGAAGTTTAAACACAGGACATAATGATATTGATAATGTACAGATGAGTATGGAGAGAGCGAGAGAGAGAGAGAGAGAGAGAGAGAGAGAGAGAGATTGTATACAGTACAAATTCGCATAGGTTACTTATACAAGGTTTAAACGTACGTTCCCCTTTTAAGAATGCCCTGTAACAACTTACAAACAAATATTTATCTAACGAACGTTCTCCGGAACCTAACTCGTTCGTAAGCTGGGGAGCGTCTGTATTTATATATATATATATATATATATATATATATATATATATATATATATATATATATATATATATATATATACCTACACATATACACCATATTTGACGTAATAAGTGCCCTGCTCCAGTAAAGCTCCCCCCCATGTTTTTGATCTTATGTCTAATAACCACCCATGTGTACTAGGAGCAAAATCATAGATTAAACTTTCCAATTTTAATCGATCAGTGTCTGTAACAATAAAATGAGGTGTTCACTGCCTGTAAAAGTGAGTTTATTTGAGTATATCCGCCTGTAATAAGTGAGTTATTTCAAGACCCCCTGCCACTGGAGAATGTCTATAATGTTCATTAGTAACAACACATTTGATTGTTCCACCGTGTTTTAAAAAACAGGAAAGTATTTTGCTGTTCTCTTGGTAAATGTCCAGCAACCGATGAACCATTACAAATTGCTACAGCAAAACTATGAGATGCTCTGAATGAATGGAGCGATGAGCCAGATACGGACCTATCAGAAAGTGATGACGAGGATTTTTCACCCGATTGTCCTGCTCACTAACTTCATAAATTTAAAGACTTCCTGGCCATGTGCTTTTGTTTATGTTCATGTTGATTGGTTCAAAGTGCCATGTGCTAAAGTTGACATTCGTGTTGATTGGCTCGATTTTACTTCCAGGAAAATGTTTAAAGGAACAGCACCGGGAGAGAAAACTAAAGGGTCTTTTTTTTTAAATTTATGCTGTTTTCTGTTTATTTTCAGCTGTCATGTAAGTAGTTTGGTTGATATCAGAAAATGAATAACACAAATACCAGAAAAAAATGTTTTATTGTTCTGTTATTATTCATGTTTTCCACCTCGATGGTAATAAGCACTTACCGTTTCACTCTGCTGGTAAACATTTTAATAAGTGCAGACCCACTTCAATTTTTTAGGCGCCCTGAGCACTTATCACGTCGAATACGTTTATTTCCCCCAGTGCAGCTAACTGGGTTATCAAAGGCAGGCCATGTCTCTCACTGTCTATGGTGTGAGGCATGTAAAAGAACCATTGCTGACTTTCGTAAAAAGAGTAGGCTGCAAAGCCGTCAGCGTGTTTCTGTCTCTTGCTAAAAGGGTTGTGTCAGGAAGGGCATCCAACGTAAAAACCTATGCCAAATCAAACATGCGAATCATTCGCTGTGGCGACCCCTGAAAAGGGAAAAAGCCGAAAGGAAATCTCATATACACACACAACCCTTTAGTAAGGGGCAGAAACACGCTGACGGCTATGCAGCCTACTCTTTACCAAAGTCAGCAATGGTTCTTTTACATGCCTCAGACGGCTGTGCAGTTTCTTAGTAACATGACAACTAGCTTTAAAAAGAAAGAGGGAGAGAGTGGGGTAGCAATTAGAACCTCCACCTTACAGCAAAAAGGTCCCGAGTTCGAGTACCAGGCTTGGGCATTTTGCTGCTGAGTATGCATGTTCTCCCAGTACTTGTGTCGGTTTCTTCCAGGAGCACCAGTTTCCTCCTGTAGTCCAAAGTCGTACACATTAGGCTAAATGGCTGTTCCAAATAGCCCCTCGGGGTGGATGTGGGTGTAAATG
Organism: Plotosus lineatus; assembly: GCA_024760905.1. Taxonomy (NCBI): domain Eukaryota; kingdom Metazoa; phylum Chordata; class Actinopteri; order Siluriformes; family Plotosidae; genus Plotosus; species Plotosus lineatus. The sequence goes on along the minus strand of CM045743.1, from coordinate 38,769,677 downwards.
GTTGTGTGTGTTGCGGTGTTGGACAGATAGGCAGCAGCCCCTATGCGACCCTAGTAGTAGGATTTAAGTAGCATTTCAGCAAAGGAGTGAGTGATGAGAGAGATGCCTCACAGCTTCAAGATCCTGGGTTTTGGAGTTTTGCATGTTCTCTAGGTGTGTGTGTGTGTGTGTGTGTATATATATATATATATATATATATGAGGTTCCCTCGTGGATTTTTTTTTTGGTTTCATTCCACAATTAAAAGTGCCAGTAGAGGGGATTGGTTGCACTAAATTTTCTGAAAACATACTGTAGCTTGGCATCATGTTGAAACCCCATATTCCTGTAGAATGTGCTCTGAATCCTTGCCTGAACTGTATCCAAGTTGACGTGTTGGTTGTTTTTTCATTATTGCTTATTTGTGCAGTTCAAGGCCTTTGGTTTGTCTCAGACACGGATTACTGACAGAAAGGAAATGCCGGTTCATAGCACCGAAAGATTTAACCAAGACGCCATTCACACATGACTCGGCTTGATGTGGCTCTGTTTAGACTCTGCAGCTTTGCCAGGATATTAAACTTCAAGCTTATTAGCCAGGTTGTTATGAAATCATACTTCCTAAGGATTTCTCCACGCCAGACATTTTGTAGTAATGGTGTTCGTTTCTCAGTCATGGGTTTGTGGGAAATGAAGGCACTGCAAAGAGCAGCGGGTCATTCATGAACGTGTGATCTACAGAGTGCTCATCACAGACGTGTGGAGTAACATCTGTTCCTCTCTTGTCTTTCTATCTGCAGTGGAAAGCTCATGATGGTATTATTTTGAAGGTGGACTGGAACTCTGTGAATGATCTGATCTTATCTGGAGGTGAAGACTGTAAATATAAGGTAAGGAGTTTCTAGATCCATGTGTAGGGTCCTTATTTGTTGTTGTTGTTGTTGTTGTTGCTGTTATGAGGGCATGGCATGGAGGCTGATTTTGAGTCCTGGTTTTTGGTGTTTCTTTATCGAGTTTGTGTGTACTCTCCAGGTAGGTGTGTATGTATGTGTTTGTATGTGTGTATGTGTGTGTGTGTGTGTGTGTGTGTGTGTGTGTGTGTGTGTGTGTGTGTGTGTGTGTGTGTGTGTGTGTGTTAACCCTATGATTCTGTGGTAAGCTGCTCAGTCTACCCAGAGTTGGCTGATATAGGCTCCACCTCCTTGTGACTCAGAATTAAGCAATTTGGGAAATGATGTAATGATGAAAGATGTCTTGCCGTCAGCAGTATGAATACCTTTATGTACATCATCACCATCAGCAGCGTCACATCAGATTTTAATCCAGTGGTTCAGGTTCCTTTCAGAGATGGGGCTAATATTGCTAGGTCACCAGGGGGGAGATGAATGCTTCAGTTGTATTGTATTGCTGTCATTCCGACACCAAACCATTACAGGATAATATTAATGATAAATGGGTTTTTGGGTGAATGTGAGTGGGGTATAGTTACACCTTTCTCTCGCTCACTCACTTGTTTTTCACAAAATCAGGTGTGGGACAGTTATGGGCGGCCGCTTTACTCATCCTCCCCCCATGACTACCCCATAACCTCAGTGGCTTGGGCTCCTGATGGCGAGGTGTTCGCTATGGGCTCCTTCAACACCCTCAGACTGTGTGACAAGACTGGGGTAAGAAAAACACACATGCATTCACATGCACATGGACACTCCCAAAATCACACATACTCTCTCTCTCTCTCTCTCTCTCTCTCTCTCTCTCTCTCTTACAAACACATACACACACACAGAGAGAGAGAGAGAGAGAGAGAGAGAGAGAGAGAGAGAGAAAACCAAGGAGTATCGTAAGCTTGGACAACTGGCAGCTCTCTGAACATTCCACAGTGGAACAAATCCTGAGGAATTTTCCACAAATAAAATCAATAATAAATATAACAAATATAAATATAAAAAAATCCATTTTCTCTACCTACTGTAGTAGTAGTAGTAATAGTAGTAGTAGTAGTAGTTAGCAAGTCCACCTCACAGCAAGATGGTCCTGGGCTTGAGTCCCTGGCTTGGGTGTGTTTGTGTGGAGACTGCATGTTCTTCCCGTGTTCATGTGGGATTCCTGCATGATACCTGTGTGAGTGTGCGCGAGTGTGAGCGAGTGTGCGTGCGCGAGTGTGCGTGTGTGTGCGTGTGTGTGCGTGCGTGTGTGCGTGTGTGTGCGTGTGTGCGCGTGTGTGCGTGTGTGTGCGCGCGCGCATGTGTGTGTGTGTGTGTGTTACCTGTGCAATGGTCTGCTGAGCTGTATAGGGTGTACCCTACTTTTTGCCTACCCAGCATCGGCTGAGATGAGCACTAGCCTCCATGCGGCCTTGATATGATTAAGCGACTTAGCAAATAAATGAGTGGAAGCACTTAGCTTAATGTGTATGTCTTTGAATTTTGGAAGAAAACTACAGAAGAGTACATCCTTGCCAGACATGGGACTCGAACCTAGGACCTTCTTTCTGTGAGGTGGATGTCCTATTTGACTTTTAAATATACAAGGATCCCTCACTTTCTGTGGTTAATTGGGACCGAGGGACCCATATATGTGTATACGCCCTGACGTATATGTGTATATAATATCAAGAAATACATATTCAATGCTATAAATGCTTATAATAACAATTAAACATTCAAAAATAATGCATAAGATATAAATAAAATATAAATACACACACACATACAGCTGTGCGCGTGCACACACAGATGCGCGTCTCACATAGAAATGTAAGCAGCTTTATGGGTTGTTTTTTGTTTTTGTTTGTTTAGGTGTTTTTCCATAATTGGCCTTGTTTTTCGATGAATATTTTTGATAAACCCACGATGCACTGAAGCTGCAGAAACTAAAGCACGAAGTAGCGAGGGATCATTGTATATCATCAAATAATACATTTATATTTAAATATATATATATTTGAGTATATACTAAATCTTAAATCTAATATAATGTTTGCACAGATATGCTGCTTATACGCATTGTTTAGTGTCTTTAGTCAGTTAATATTGGTTGTAGGTTACCCGGTTATAAACAGCAAGGAGAAAAAAGTCGTGCATGGTCTGGGTCTCACGAGGACTGGACCAGATGTAGTCTTTATTCTCTCCAACCATTAATCAGCACTGAAACTTCTTGGCTCTGTTGTCAGCGCTGATATGTCATTGCTCTGTCAGTCAGTTTATTACACTCCAATACAGAGTTTCTAAGAGTGCCAGGTTCTGGAAGAAATCCATAG